>JAPYMA010003053.1:354400-560406 GCA_035041965.1 Anisakis pegreffii
TTTTGGATGGGGTTGAGTGATCGGCTGCTTAGTTGTCGCTGTCATGGTTGAATAACTGCGAGTGGTCACCCGCTTAGCTTTTATTGTCATTTTTGGAGAGGGAGGAGTGATCGCCTTCTCAGTTGTCGTTGCCATGGTTGAATGACTATGAGTGGTCAACTTCTTAGCTTTTTTTGTCACTTTTGGACGGGGTTGGATGATCGGCTTCTTAGTTGTCTTTGCCATGTTTGAGTAACTATGAGTGGTCAACTTCTTAGCTTTTTTGGTCATTTTTGGAGAGGGAGGAGTGATCGGCTTCTCAGTTGTCTCTGCCATAGTTGGATAACTGTAGGTGGTCAACTTCTTAGTTTTTTTTTGTCTTTAGTGGATAAGGAGGAGTGACCGGTTTCTTAGTTGTCGTTGCCATAACTGGATAGCGATAAGTGGTCGACCGACTGGTCGTACGCGACAACTCGCCATGTGATCGACGGTATACAATTAGATCATCTCCGTCACAGTCATCGTTTCTGCAATAAAAAAATAAAAGAATACTGAACGAGTTCCTGAATAGGACCTACTAGAACTCTTGACGTAGTATACTTTGCTATGAAACCAAACATAGTTCAATTCCCAGAAATAGTGCCTCGAAAAAAAGGTTCAACATGGGTAGTTCGTCAGAATCTTTTGATGTTCTCCGGATTATAAACTATTAGCGTATAACACACTGCTTTTTGAAAATGGGTTACGGTAGCAGTATGGTTGCAAGCTGTGAAAAATTCGCAAGCAAGCATTTAAGGGACAAAACTGAATATTCGAATATTCGAATAATGAATGAATACCGCTCACTCGTCAATGATTGTTGAAGCTGCATGCTGCAGAAATATGACCAAAAAGAGGATCCGAATGTCGAACATGTCGGTTGATCAGATTTTGGTGCTGCTTGCGTCGAGCTTTTATTGGACGATGTTTTGTTTTTTGTTGCTTTTTTAATGTGCAAAACAATAATGAAGAAATTTCACGGAAGCAGAAGAGTGAGAAGTATGCAAATTATGAAGACAGCTATTCCTTCGGGGAGACTGAAAAGGACGGGGAATGAAATGATGTATGCTAGCGAGAGACTGACTGAATTGGCGAATGACAATGGAGAGATAATGCACTTTACAAGGGGAATCGGTGATGGGGCAGTCTGCTTCTAAAATAATTTATGTCGAAGTAGAACAAATGTCACATTCGAAATAGAGAAACATAATGACGATTCTGTACCATTTCCGGAGGGAGAAGCAGAACATGCAACATAGCAGATGAAAGCAGGAACTTTGGTATCATAGAACGGCATACCAGCAGAAGCACTGAAACTAGCAGAAGACCTTGTCGTCCCTCCTCTCGCCGTCCTCTTCAGCAGCAACATCAAAGAAACGGCGAGCTCAAACGTATTTGGAGACTCAAAAACAGTCCTTTTATGCAACAATGGCCATCCAAACAAATGAAAACTTATCGACCAGTATTGATGTTGCACGTTACGTACAAGTGTTTCATCATGACGACTAAGAACCGAATACAAGCATAACTCAGTGTAGTGCAAGACGACGAATAAGCCGGTTTCAGACCACGATATTCAACAATTCATGAAATTCACAAGGGACCAGGAAATAAAATTTCTTACTGCATTTGCGCTTCGTTAACTATATATGAGCATTCGATTACGTGGAAACAATCGCCGTGTGAATTTCATCACAGTCGGTTTCAGTCCATTATTCCATCATCAAAGTAGCACAGAAAATTTATGAAGAAGCCAATTCGGCCGTACACAGAAAATAAATCACAATTTCCTTCAATTCAAAATGAGGGATCCGACAGTGGATACGATTTTGCCGAATTCTATGCCTGCCTGCAAGCAGTATTTGACGGGTTGGACTGGCAGAATAGGGGTATCAAAATGGTGGTAAAACGTTAAACAATCTCAACTTTGATGATGACATTCTCCTAATTTTCACAACTGCAACTGGATAAAAGCAGTGCTAAAAGATCTCATCCGAGAAAGTAGCAAGATTAGAATGAAGAACAACGTCATGAAACGAAGATGATAACAAACTGTATAACCGAATCACAGCTTATAATCGATGGAAATGTTGTCGAACAAGTCATTTAGTTCATGGTCCTCAGCCAGCTCAGATTACTGAAAAGGTAAGGAAAAGACGCAGTAAAAGGATGGATGTAATCGCATGAAAATCATTGTATAAATACATGGAATTTTCCACAAATAGCCCTATATGCAAAACGGCTGGCGAAAAATGAATGAGGAGAGCAATGAACAGTGATAATCAGTCTGATCTTGGAGAGGCCAAAATGCGAAATGTACATTAATTAGCTGAGTCAATAAATATTTCAACGCTGATTATCGGATGGCAAGATTCTACACATGAGAAGATCCTCGACAGTATCTAGTCACTTTATGCGCTTGAAAAAATTGATGACTTTGTTGAAAGCAGTCTTATCGTTAGTCAATTTCAGATCGAAAAAGAAGTTTTGTGGAATTTGTGAAAAAAAATTTTTTTTGCGAAATTTCCTCAGTGAAATTTCCGATTCATACATTCATCGGATGTGAACGCGGAGTGCATTTACAAACCATGACCGTACTCTAGTCTATTTTTAACTATCTTCGCATTATTCCATCTTGAATTACAAATCAGATTACAGTTCTTGAAAAATCATCAAACGTCAAATACTGTTTACATTGTTCCTAAATCGCAAAAATAACAAAATGTTTTGTCTTGTAGCCATTACAGTCGAACCGTGCTGACGCAAATCGTTTATATCCTTCGTTGTGTGAAACAATTTTTTGACAGCTTTTGCAAAAAAGCAATTCGTTGTCTATATGAGAAAAGAAAATTTTAAAAGTGCAAGCTGGATGGTTAGGACATGCAATGACGAGGGTCTAAATCAGCATTGAAGTTATAGAGAATTTTTGATTCTCGAAAGTATGAAAAAGCTCTCTTCGCTTTCACGAATTTAAAAATTGGGTTACCTTCGGTATCTGAAAATTTAGAATTCCCGTTACCCACTGATGCGGTGAGCAGTTCATCATACCTGAGGCTCCTACAGATCTTTTGACCATTGCTAAACCATTGAGTGGTACACGAACGTAGGCAAAGTTATGAAGTAGAATTCCTTTGCATTATCCGATTGCGCAGAATCTCTACTTTCAGAATCTCACATATTTTGCTCAGCAATTATCACTAGATCAGAAGATGCAGCTATTTTCTCAATGATATACGGATTGCCATCTTCGAGCCTACCGTGTCCTCAAGTTTGACCAATAGCATATGAATATTTGTACACCATTCCATTCAGCGGAATCTCTGCAATCAGGAAAATATATGTTTTGCCGAGCGATTCTGCTTTCTTGAGGAGATATAGCTATTTTTCTAAAGCAATCTCAATTAGCGCAGAACCACTCATTCAATACACATTGTATCACTATAGATCAATGTTATGCACTAATACAGCAATATAGGCGTTAAAATATTCAAGGTACCAGTACCCTCAGCTTTGTCCGGTAACATATGAATTTCTTTACACCGTTCGATTGCTCAGAGTCTCTACTTCCAGAGATACATATATTTTGTCGAGCGATTCTGCTTTTTTAAGTAGATATAGCTGTTTTTCTAAAGCCATCACAATTGGCGCAGAGCCACTCTTTCAAATACATTGTATTACTATAGATCAATAGTATACATTAAAATAGCACTAAAGTAGCACTAAAGTTTGTTTGATTGCGAACTGTCCCACAGAACAACAAATTTTCTTTAGCAAGTTTCCTCCTGATACCGTTTTAATCATTACATGTCAGTTATGAATACTTGAATTGCTGGGAATGGTACTTAACAAGTTAACCATCGAATTGAGACGTTGAATATAGAGCATAATATATTATTATCAAGTTTGTACCGTATAAGTTCATCTCTCCCGAATAAAAAAACATCTGCGCTTGTTGACAAAACCATTTTGTTCATGTCAATGTTAAATGGAAACAGCAAACATTCCATTGGAAGAATGATTCATGTAATACAAAGTATGGAGTGAAGATAGTGCTCAAATCAGCGTTTTTTTCATTAATTTTGAATCGGTTCTCTCACAAAATTATTTGAGACAATCAAACATGACAAAATCACAGTTGTTAGGTGGAATATTCTAGCACTAGATGCGATAAGGAACGTTAATCCCCTAACAGACACAAATACATGAGAGGTTTAAAACTGAGAAGGAGAGCATTGATTAATGATCACTGAAGAAGAATTCCTCCACTCATGCATACATTTTTTCATTACCACAATTAAATACATGAAAAAATTCCGTCAAAAAATTAGGTGAGATAGTTTTACTCGAGCGTCGTGAAGTGACAAAGATAATTTTAAAAAATAAGTTTGTCTCTGTGATGCTGACTGAATTAGGTCCTAACCGCCGTTGCATGACATCAGATGTGACCTTCGAATTTGCGGATTGTGTGAAATGAAGCTTGATGACAGTGTTGATCCGATCAAAACAGAGTTATTGGACGAAATTCATCGAATCTGACTGGAACTTCAGAATAACTCACTGTGATTGAATACTCAAAAATATTCCCTATTAAATGTTCTTTTGGGTAAGTCAAATCTCAATTCACGTTGTGGCGCAGTGCAAATGAGATTGCAGTAAATCGCACTGCCGTAAATTTAAGATATTCGTTCTATTTTCATGCATTATTTTCGTATTCTGGTATTGTCCTTTTGCGGAGCGCAGTCAAATGTAGCTGTGTAGTTATGAGATAAGCAATTGTTCAACATCAAATGTTTAAAGATGTATTTTGATAGAGCGGTTCTTTTTTGATTGTATGTATGCTTAGGCTTAACGTTATCTTTCAAGTTTTTTTATTGAATGCCTGCCTCGCGGTATTAGTGCTCAAGAACGATTATGCTTGGCGATAATGCTGCCAGCCATTCATTCATGTTACATGGGAAGATATTTAAGCATATAAATTAAAGTTTGTCAACAAAGAAAAAAGAACGTCTCAATGTCGATTTTTTTTTTTGTAATGCAGTTTTCCTTCATTCCAAAGTAAATTCATGCCATGCAATCAGAAATTAAACGCAAATCACTCGCTGTTGCCTGCTCACGCCAAAAAAGGATGGAATGTTCGATGATTTCTTATGCTAACATTTGATCATATTTGAATGATTCACAGAAGCGTTGAAATGGAATGCGGAATGCTTCGAATGCACAGTCATAAACTCGCTGAACTTGTAATCGTTAACAGTTCAGAGTGAAATATGACATTTACGGGAGATCCGCTAATATGAGATCACACTCTAATGACTCTCGGATAGGCTGCTCTAATTCCACCACCATACAAATCAAATTGATGTGTTCTGAAATCGGGGAAAACATTGATCCGCTGACGTTTACAGTTCAGCAATGAAACGAATCAATCGGAAACATGCACAATTAACATTTTATTGATGATTAATCCGAAATATTAATTAAAATAAAGCAACCACTACAAAATCATTTGAAGACGATGGAATCTTAGCTGTTAGGAAGAAATATTAATTTTACGAATTGAATATGAGGGTAGATTAGGGCGTTGAGGAATGAAAATATTTGGAAATGACATTGAAATTACTGAAACGATTAAGGCTGAGAAATTAAGAGGTGGAAAAAAAGGACGAATAAACTCCTTTCGCGACAGATTTTCAGTTGTTGACAGAAAAATGCTTTAATTCGGGATATTCAAGCAGAAAACTGATCTTAGCGTATGTCAGCTCCCGTTATGATTTGTTAGGATGTTCAAGGCCGCAATAATTTGATGGTTCAAGGATCACAATACCAAAAGAGCAATTATCGACTAATACGATGTCAAAATTACCACCACCAAGTTGTATCTGGGGTAGTCGGATATGGATAACGTCGGCTGGTCGGATATGAATAACGTCGGGTGGTCGGATATGGATAGCGACGAGTCCACGACTTCGGAGTTGTTCTTTCCATATATGGATAACGATATGTGGTCGTCTTCTCATTTTCAGTTGGCCAATGTGGATAGCGAGGAGTTCTCTGCGTCGCAGTTGTTGTTCTCATAAATGGATAGCGATAAGTGGTCTTCCCAGTTTCAGCAGTCATATATGGCGACTTAGTTGTTTCTGTCCAAAATGGATAGCGATAAGTGGTCTTCTCCTCAGTTTCAGTAGTCATATATGGCGCACTATTCGTTCTCCATGGATATTCCGCAGTGGTCGTTCTCCATGGAGCAGGTGATGGTGTTGTCGGTTTTGTATGCATTGTTGATGCCGTTGTGGTATGCGTTGATGGTGCCGTTGTGGTATGCGTTGATGGTGCCGTTGTGGTATGCGTTGATGGTGTCGGTTTCGTATGCGTTGATGGTGCCGTTGTGGTATGCGTTGATGGTGCCGTTGTGGTATGCGTTGATGGTGTCGGTTTCGTATGCGTTGATGGTGCCGTTGTGGTATGCTTTGTTGTTGTCGGTGTGGTATGCTTTGCTGTTGTCGGTGTGGTATGCTTTGCTGTTGTCGGTGTGGTATGCTTTGCTGTTGTCGGTGTGGTATGCTTTGCTGTTGTCGGTGTGGTATGCTTTGCTGTTGTCGGTGTGGTATGCTTTGCTGTTGTCGGTGTGGTATGCGTTGGTGGTGTCGATGCGGTATGCTTTGCTGTTGTCGGTGTGGTATGCGTTGGTCGTGTCGATGCGGTATGCGTTTCCCATGGATGAGTTAAGGTTGTTCGTGATGGTACTGTCGTTCTCCAGGCAAGTGGTGTCGCAGTCGTGACTGTTGTTGGATTGAGGGTGGTGTACATACCAGCAGTAGTGCTTTCGGTATCGTAATCAGGGAAATCAGCTGGTCTCAAGTAGAGATGTGATGCACTGATTGGATTACCGTTCCATTTCATGTAGTGAATCAAGTCACCGATCGCTGGTTTATTCGAACAATTATACGGACTACCGTTCAAATCGGCTGATCCACAAAGATTTTCTGTATCATACCACCAACCAGTATTGCGGAAGAATCGAGCACAGTCGGCTACAATGATTACAAATACTTCTATTTTGAACAATACAAACAAGATAAACAATGAGCAGTGGATGAATTTACATGTAATTCATCCCTATTTCAGTTTGCGGAATGTCTTAAGAAAATGACCGCTTAAATGTATGAGAAGCCGCACTATAAGAGTTCATTGCATCGGTCGTTTCTAACCAAAACAGTCACAGTAATTATTTGGATTAAAAATGTCAAAAACGAAAGGGCTTGGAGGGGAAAACTTACAGTCGAGGCTATCAAAAGCTATGAATTTAGGGCCGATTTCCTCATCCCATCGCAACCATCCGTCGTCATAATTGTGTTCGCTACCATCGCATGGCTGTGCAATTTCAACTGCGTATTGGGATGCCGTGTCGTGAACTATGAACGATGGATACGTACAATAGGTGTCTTCGGCTTTCTTCCATCTTGTTCCGCAATGATGTAGATCCACTCGAAGACTAAAACGGTTGTTAATTTTCCATTGTTTGATTAATCTGCTCAATTTTCGTTCACTTGCTTTCATCACTGCGTCTCAGCCAGTAAATACACACGTCGATCGTTCTTCACCCATAAATCAAAATTTCTCGAGTACACGAGCTCACTGGATGCAAATCAGAAGAATTTGAGTGCATCCGATGTCAGAATGACAATTCTTTATTGCAACAGTAAACAATAACCTTGTTTCAACCTCCATACTCATCTGATGGATAATTTCCAAACCAAGCCATACATCCATTGTTTTCGCTACACCAAATCCATCCACATACTGCTGATATGTTTTGTTCGACATCAATCCACCCAGTGAATTTGACATCAATGTCCAACCACCACCTTGTGTCTGCATATCGCAATAAACCTCCTTCTTAGAGTATGCTGGCTTTCCGTCGAATGGATACGGCGGCATTATCCTCAAATTTATCGAAATCAGACCGTGAGAAAACAAAAAGTCGAACGTATCTTTAGTAAGAAAAAATACTTAATGAAGAGATCCGTGTGAGGCTGAGATAACGCATCAATCTGTTTAGAAACTCACTCGTAAGCACCACTCTTATGTTTGCCATGATACTTGTACAGATCAGCGCAGTGTCTGTACGGTGAGAACGTTTCACAGTTACTATTATTGTAGTATACAGCACATTCGCAGATGTATGAACCTGAATTCGTAAAAAACAGCGATGAGAATTCATCAAAGGCATGCTTAGCTTTGTCGTCCGGTTGTGCACAGATAATGCCTATTTGAATATTATAATTGCCGATTTTACTGGAATTTCGCGTGGAGTTATATTACAATCAGGTGACTTGAATTTTCTGAGGAATGTATTCAACAGACTTCATCAATCCGAAATTTTTCACAGCTACCATCCTTGTATAAACTGCTAAAATTATCTAATAATTGGCAAGTTTACCTAATGTGTTAGTGCATATTCCTTGATGTTTGTCAACACTGCAAGTTTTCGGATCCAGACACTCATCAATGTCATCACATTCGTAGCCGTTACCATCGTAACCCTTAAAATAAATTATGTGAGCGATGCAGAGCATCGTTTATTTGCAAAAACTGAAGGAAGCTTGAGATATTTATTTCTCATATCACTTCAAATCGGAGAATGCAGATGTTGGTTAGCTTGACCTTATTACATATACATTTGTAATTGCGATCTTTGTCGACGCTACAGGAAGCGTGATTGGAACATGGTTTCCTATATGACTGATACGTTCCGTTCACGCAACGATTCACCGTAGTACAATTATCTGTTAACCACTCATCTCCAGCTGAAATGCACGGATTTGAACCACCTCAGTGAATCATTATTCCAGCATCCTTCCGTTAGTATATTCGAAACGATTCGACGGAAACGACTGAGAAAAACAGAAATGTGCTCTGGAGATTACTCCAACCTCCCATGCAGTGCGCTTTCAGTCTCTTGAGAAGAACAGGTTTTGGTTTCACTTCTTTACAAGACAATGTTTGCAAGGTGTTGAAGTCGGACCGACCTGGATGATAGTTACCCTGTGGGTCTGTGCAACCGCACTCATCAAGGTGCACACATTTCGGATGTTGAGGATCTGAGTTGTCGAGAACAAATGTTGGATCACATTCACATCCTTCGTAGCATACTGAAAACATCAACAGAATCGTTATTGCAGAACCTATCATCACTATATCGCATTTCGCATTCAGTGTCAGTCTCCAAGAAAGCAAATGCTAATCAAAATGATCTAGAGAGTCGAACCTTTATCACAGTGCGGTGTGTATTCGGGGTTTGAACAGGTTCGTGGACATCCTGTCGCACACGGTTTTTCAGTTGAATTCAACGGACAATTGATTGCTGAGCAATGCAATTCAGCACGCCAATCCAGTGGTGTATCTTCAAAACCAAAATGAAATGTCAAGTATCAAAAGAAGTTCTCGTGGAACTGAACAATCAATTTCATATGTCACTACATCACTACAATTGTAAAATTCTACACACTTGTTTTTTTAATCATTTTTATTCGATTAGTTGCATATCATTCCGTTCGGAATCATATGCAGTTAATCGAATCCGTACGATAAGTTTGCTGTATGCTACAATTGTATACTTACAAGGTATATTCGTTTGACATAGTTTTGCGAATTGCGAGAGTGAAGTACACAACGTTGAAGGTACTTGACACGCATCATATGCGCAATTGTTGAATTCCCTTTCAATTGTTTCGTTGCCGAGTGGTTGACACGCTGCGAAAGGCCCCTTTCCATGTGCTGCATCCAAAATCGGCTGACATTTCACCTTAGCATCCCCTAATTCCTACAAGGTCAGCGTTCATTAGAAACTGTCACTTTGATTCTAAACTCATGAGGGTTTCAGTGTATTACATTCACTAGACATAGATTGTTTTTTGAGAGCGGAAGGACCGCATTCAAAGAAATTTGATCTGACTAAAATTGCGTTCAATGCTGTGGTGGTGATTTGCTCCGATTTTCTTCATTATGCGAGAGTGATTGATGAGAGGTCATGCGGTATATGAATATTTAAATTCCAAGGTCAGCTGCAGACGAGATTGAAATGCTTTGTTTCCAATGTCGAAACACTCACACAGTCAATTGATCCATTGGTTACTCCAACTCCTGTCATACACTTATGTTCTTTAGATGAAGTTACGAGGAAATCATCTGTGATGTACGTATCGCCATACTCCTCAGTGAATTCTTCCATATTGTTGAAGCACGATCCAACCGCTCTGTAGAGTTGTCCATTCCTGGAATAATGACTTGGCGTAAAACTCCACGAATAAGTAGGAAGAGTGTATTTATCGATTTCGCTCACCATCGATATCACTCAGTTCATTTAAGAGCTACTCTGAGATCTACAAGTTTTCGATGCTTCTGATCCAACCGTAATGAAGATAGAAACATGGGACATTCAAACCACCAGATGGATTAGCTGAATGATTCAATTTTAGAAGATCCCAGTTGAAAATCGTCTCAACGAGTGATATATACTAACGGCTCTCTGAAATCGTCCTCACAGTTGAAATCACGATTTCCTGCCAAACCACACAGCACATCTGGACCTTGCAATGCTGGAACGTCGGGTATTTCAACGCACATGTAGAAACACTGGAATGTTACACGTATATCTTGATCGTTTGCAATGATCACTAGTCCATTATCGTATGTTGCCGTTATCTGAAACATAACAACCGTTAGCTGACAATACCTCGACAAAGCAATGTAAATTCTGCACTGAGTGGATCGCGGACGATGTGAATAGATCATATGGACAGAGGCAACCGCTACTACTTCATACTGACCAGCGGATTGTTCCTGTTCGGATAGTAGAAATCCATTCCGGTTCTGATTCCATTGAAGAGCAGAGTATACGAGCAATCAACGTGCAATTTTTGACCGTACATCTCAACCTCCACTTCTTTGACTGCCGAAACACTGAAATTCATGGGCGTATACGCTGAATCGCATGAGGCTGAATCGATTCCGTTCTCATCTCATTTACAAATGAATACCTCTCAGTATTTTGATTCCAACTTCTAAAACATCGTTAGGAAACGTAAGTGTGATATTGCCTTATGGACTAAAACCAAGTCAAACGAACTCACTGATGATTCCATGAAAGTTTCTCGTTTTTCGCTTTAACTGAGAAATAATTGTACGGTTGCGGTAGAGTACCATTGCACGGCTCAACGAAAACATACGGGCACGTTCCTTGGTAATCGTAGTACTGTCCATCGAATGTCGAATAGTGGGGATCGCCACCCATGCATGCCCGTGCCATCTTCTTCCCACATCCTTTCCATGGGTCGCCTTCAACATTATCATTTCTGATACCTATGCACATATACAGCTTAATCTGTGATTGACAACTCCTTTTACACTGAATTTTAACGAAAAATCTGACTTTTGATGCGACGAATTGTAATCTCACATTGTCTAACTGAATTGAATTAATAGTCCGTCGGTGAAATAAGATGAAGGATGCACCTGAATATCCCGGTAGGCACGCGCAGTTGATTTGATGATACGCAACGAAACATTTCGCATTTGCACCGCAGGTATCCGATTTACATTCCAGATGCTTCTCACAGTTGTCACCCGCATAATCTGGTGGACAGTCGCACCTGAAAGAATCTAATGACTGAGTTTGCATTTGCCAAGGGTTCTGATTGCTAACTTTTATTTGAAAACTTCAGTGAGTGAGTGAAACAATTCTGATGGATCGTGGACATCGAGAATCAATTACGATAGTTGTCGCAGTTAACGAGGGAAAATTAACAGTAAAGAAATCATGATCACCTGTAATTAGTGATGTTCAGTGGTACACAGGTAGCTCCATTCAAGCATGGTCCGCTCCAACAAACGGTACAACTTGGATCGACTTCTCCTCGGACGCGATTAATCTCTTTTTTGAGGTGAAGGATCATGTGCGACAACTCGGAATGATGTTGACAGCCCACTGTTAGACCATCTCCGTCGCAGTGATCGTTTCTTCAAAGAATAATTAAAAGGATTCTGAACGAGTTTCGTAAAATGACCTACGTATTAAAAGGATCTACTTTGAATTTTGAGAACATATACTTTGTTACAAAGCCAAACAGAGTTCAATCTCCAAAAGTAATCCCCGAAAGGAAGATTCAGTGTGGGGATATGATTATTGACATCGAAATCTTTTGATTTTCTTCTGATCACACACATTTCGCTTATAACACACTGCTCTCGTTGAAAAATGAGGAAGCCGAGCGATTTTCTGAAGGTGTGAGTAGGAGTCGACGGAATACGGTAGTGGTAGGCTTCCCAACTGCGAAGAATTTCCAAGCAAGCATTTATGTGACAACGCTAAATGCTAACAGCCATCGGATAAAGAATGAATAGCACTCACTCGTCGATGATTGTTGAAGCTGCATACTGCAGAAGTATGACCGAAAGGAGAATCCGAACGTCAAACATTTCGGTAGAAGTGATTTTGATGCTGACTGCGTCGGGCTTTTATGCACTCCATTCGACGGTCTAGTGTCTTTTTTCGGCTTCATAACAAAAAACACCATACCGTTATCGGCTGATATGATCTCATGCTGGTATGCTTCTTCGTTAAACGTAAGCAGTTTGAACATTTGACGACAGTCATAAATAACTTTGTTGAGTGCATTTTGCGTCAATTTCAAATCCCAAAAAATTTTTGTTGTAAAAAATTAAGCAGTAGAATTTTTGGTTTATGTTTTCACCACAGTGAACGCGAGGAAGTGCATTCAAGCAATAAACAAATCATGACAGCACTATCGTTTATCTTCAACATTGCTGTCTTGAATGACAAATCATATCTCCTTTTTTTGAGAAATCATCGACTGTCAAATGCTGGTTACATTGTTCTGATTTTGTAGATACAGTCCATTGTTTTGCCGTGCAACCATTATATTCTTATCGGTATTGGCGGAAATTATTCATGCGCTTCCTCATGCGTGCTGGTTTTATGGCAGTTTTTGCAATGCGACTAATCACTGCCTACGTGAGAAAGCAATAATTAAGAAACGCCAACTACATAGTAATGAAATAGAGCGACGAGAGACTGAATCAACATCGAAGCTGCGTAAAATTTTATGTTCTTGAAGGAGTAAAAACGCTTCCATCGCATTCCCTAACATGTAAATTTGTCTGCTTTCGTTTCCTGAAAAGCTACAGAAACCTGATTCTCGTTACCTACTGATCTACTGAGTAGTTCATCGCACTTGAGGCACCCACTAATCTTTTGACCTTTGTTAACTTGTTGACCGGTACAAGACTGCAATCACAGAATTGTTTGTAACTAGGAGGGGGGGGGGGACGGTCATGAATACCACCCATTTGTAAACTCATTGAAAGCAAAACTGATGCGAATATTTTATCAGTAAGGCGTGCTTTCGCTGTTTCCTTCGAAAGTTTCCTTATGAACTGCAGAATTATGTAAAGCAAGCAAGGTTGCAGCCGACCGATTTGAACGATTCAAAGTCCGTAGAGTTCACAGCACGATTGATTGATTGATTGATTGATTGACTATGAATACGGCATAAATTCTATCAATACATGAAACCCAAGCAAGATAATGCATGCGTTCAACTTGTGAGTCAAGCTAACCGCGTCATCACGAGACTTTTTCTCGCATAAAGAACCTGTTGACAACAGCTGATAAGGCAGAATGAAACAATCATCCCAACATCCTGCCGAAATCCGCTACAGATTTTCAATTTGAAAAATGATGTATGATCTGACATCTTGTGAAGAACACACAAGCAAATTTTATCGAGGTCATAAAAAGAAAACCGAATGAAAAAAACATCTGCGCTTGTTGACAAAACCATTTTGTTCATATCAGTGTTGAATGGAAACAGCAAACATTCCATTCGAAGAATGATTCATGTAATACAAAGTATGGAGTGAAGATAGTGCTCAAATCAGCGTTTTTTTCATTAATTTTGAATCGGTTCTCTCACAAAATTATTTGAGACAATCAAACATGACAAAATCACAGTTGTTAGGTGGAATATTCTAGCACTAGATGCGATAAGGAACGTTAATCCCCTAACAGACACAAATACATGAGAGGTTTAAAACTGAGAAGGAGAGCATTGATTAATGATCACTGACGAAGAATTCCTCCACTCATACATACATTTTTTGGCTACCCGGATCAAATATATGAAAAAATCGCACCAAAATATTAGATGAGAGTTTCACTCAAGCGTTGTGGAGTAAGAAAGACAATTTTCAAAATTTAGTTCGTCTCTATGAGGTTGACTGAATCATAACCTATCCGTTGCCTTGACACAGATATGGCCTTTGAATCTGCGGATTACATGAAGTGAAGACTGATGACAGTGTTGATCAGGTTAAAACAAAGATTGTTGGGTGATATTCATCTAATCCGATTGGAACTTCAGGAATAACTCTTCAGAATCGATTCCACAAAAATGTTCGCCATTAGGTGTTTTTTTTTGGGGGGAGGGAGGGAGTTGAATCTCAATTCACATAGTAAAGCAGTGGAAACGAGGCCGCTATAAATCCCACAGACAATTTTTCCTTCTATTTTCTTGCATTATTTCCGTATTGTGGTATTGTCTTTTTGTGGAGCGCAATGCAATGTAGCTCTGTAGCCATCGGATAAGCAATTGTTCAACATCAAATGTTTGAAGATGTATTTTCATAGAGCGGTTTTTTTTGGATAGTATGTATGCTCAGGCTGAGCGTTATCTTTCAAGTATTTTAATCAGATCAAATTATTGCGAGAGAACGATTATGCTTGGCGGTAATGCTACATGCCATTCATTCATGTTACATGGGAAGATATTTGAGCATATAAATTAAAGTCCGTCAACAAAAAAAAGAACGTTTCAATGTCGTTTTTTTTGTAATGCAGTTTCCTTCCTTCCAAAGTAAATTCATGCCATACAATCAAACATTAAACGCAAATCACTCGCTGTTGCCTGCTCACACCACAAAAGGATGGAATGTTCGATGATTTCTTATGCTAACATTTGATCATATTTGAATGATTCACAAAAGCGTTGAAATGGAATGCGAAATGCTTCGAATGTACAGTCATAAACTCGCTGAACTTGCAAACATTAACAGTTCAGAGTGAAATACGACATTTGCGGAACATCCGCTAATATGAGATCACACTCTGATGACTGTCGGATACGCCATTCTAATTCCACTACCATACGAATCAAACTGTTGTGGAATTTTAGTTGTTGTGATGAGAGATTAATTTTACGAATTGCATGTGATCGTAGATTGGGCCGTTAACGGTTGGAAATATTTGGAGATGACGTTGAAGCTATTGAACTGGCTATCGCTGAGACGCGGCTTCTGTTATCGAATTGTTCTTACTGATTATCAATGAATGGTGTTACTATTTCATCCGAAAATTAGCGCATAAATGTCGCGGAGTTTGTGTTGGTTTGAGCGTGTGTTGTGCTGAAACGAGACGAGGAGAGAAGTAAGCTTTTATTCACGAACAGAGTGAAACAGCTCTGAAGTTAATAATAACTGCATGAATGGAAAAAGCTCGGGTATAGTTAAGATCGTCAGATTTTGTATCGGATTCCAATAGCGACAAAATGCCACGAAACGGAGTGTTAAGGTACTGCTAGCATACAATGAATTATGAGCTCCTTAAACATGCAAATCTTTCTCCTTAAACAGAGCAGTTATGCATAAATTCCTTTAGTACGAATAAAGGTCAGCGGGCAGTATTTGATTTGTGATCATTTTCAGAATGTGTAACACGTGTATGTGATCCTTGAATTGTATCGCAATTCAGTGCACTATTTGCTTATGTCGCTTGATTCGTTTTCGGTGTACTGCCCACGAGAAACACGGTCTTCCTACTAGCATACAATGTAAACAAGTCAATCGAACTTCTTCATCTGATAAGCTAAAATCACCTCATTTTGTTCTAACGTCACCAAAGGATTATGATCATAGGCCAGAGTTACGTTTTTACGACACTCGTTGAGCAATTGAAGTGTGAAATTAATTTTACTGACTTTATGTCAAATTTGTACCAATCTATTTCTAAGATATTTAATAGGTACAATTGAGGAATATTTTAATTTTCGAGTCGCACTCTCATCATATTCCTTTTCTGTTCAAACCTAATGTAATTTAATTGTTTTTCCCAACTTTTCACGGGCTCTGACTGAGATTTTATAGTGTAGCTATCGTATTCTTGACTATTTTACTCCGAACAGAATGGCGTTGTTGCAAATTGAGATTTGTTTTGAGTAATTGCTTAAATATTCACGATGACCATTTGATGGTGGTTCAAATGATATGAAAATATACTGTTTCGTTGCCTGTATTGGATTGTTCTCTGCACTTGTAGCAAACAATTGTCAATTGCTCTGTTTGATCAGCGATCATAAAATTTCAGTGTTGAGGCAACCTCCCACGGTTGGGAGCACTACTTCTGTCGTGATGATGCATAAGCTGGGCTTTCATTTTGTGGTATTACTGTGCAGTGTTGGCGGTGTTCCGATCCAGCAGAAGTCTCTGTTAAACCTGAACTCAATGACACAATGTGCATCAGGTTATTCTGCCATAAATTACGATGAGTACGGATGTTACTGCGGATACGGTGGTTCAGGTGTTCCGGTTGACGCAATTGATGGGTATGATTCGACAATCTTTTTTGACTCTAATGCAAGAATAAGCTTTTTGACAGTGAGTGTTCCAGTGTTTGAGATCACTATTGACATGTTCCACTAGTTGAAAGCTTAGTGGATGGCAGTCATAAACCTGATAAACTTTTAAGCAATACTCATTTGGTTGAATGCATTTCGTTGCAACTCAGTAAAATATGTTGTACGTGAGGATGAAAAATTATTGTATCTGGATTACCTGGATTGGCCAGGCTATCAAACGTTTGTAACTTTGCTGGCCAAAATGCTCGCGTTTCCGTGCACATTGTTCTAGACTCAATTTACGCCACCCCGCTGGTTAGGCGAGCAGGCCAACCGAGTGAACACAACCGAGTAATTAAAAAGTTGCCATGAATATTTTGCATAATAATTAATCGTAGCCAAATATCAACCCAATAAATAATCATAACTCTAGTAATATAAATATTCCGCGGATCACTCGCAGCGATTGACAAAGCAACCACTCGACGTCCAAGTAACACTAAAAAAAAAGCTCAACTTGTATCTAGGATATATCTAGGAAGCTCAACTATTGTATATAGTAAAACGAAACTATGAAAAACGCAAAGCTCAACTTGTTATTGGAAAAATATTCTATTCAGGCTAATAATAACTGATTTGAAACTTCACTCCATGAATATCAACTTGAAACATCGTTAGGTCAATTCATTTTCAACGTAGGCTCCCTACTGCATGAACTTCAACTTTTCTTGATCTCACCTCTGGATATCGTATCTTTCCGATCGCACAATCCATATTAAAGAAAGGCTGAAGGGTTAAATCATCTGTATGTGCACTTAGGCGTCCTAAGCAAACAATCGTTTAAGTCGGCGATCTTTCAGACGATTACTTTTTGAGCGAACTTTCACGCAAATTGGTATAGATAACATTAAGAGTCATCTCTATGACATTTTAGAAAGTCGAAATCTGAAAATTGTGAATACATGCGGAAAACAGGTCGGCACAGCTATCATTCAAACTGCTTTTTATGTAGGTATATGTTCTTAATGGATCAGAGGACATGCACTTCCGAAATGGGACCTTAGAAATCACAGCACTCGAAAAAATTGGTCATTGCAGTGTATTCGTTCTCATTGGGAAGGAGGGGGACGGAGGGGGTTGATGTTGGCTTAATCTTCACCATGTATTTCCCACACAGTACATCTTAATGAAAAGCGATGAAATCAAGAGGTCACATATCTTCTGGGCTTTGATGTGGTGGCTGTCCATGAAATCAGTTGAATTTATATGATTAACCGAATAAAGTCATAAATACTTCCTTACTAGTTGTATTTTAGGTGTTGCGCTCAACACGATGCTTGCTATGATTGTGCAGTGAGAGAGCATGAGTGCGGGTCTTTCGATGAATACTTTTATCGATACGATTGGAATTGTGCTAACCGTTCAGTCACCTGTGGTAGTAAGTATTGAACATTCTGAAATCTACCGTCTACTCACCGAAACGGCCATGAATCTGAATTACTGTGTTCAAATAAGCTTTATTTTGCGTCCTGTTTTTCTTTGCTGACTCCGAAGCAGATTTCCAAGTTCATATCCGTTTTCTGAAGTTGCATAACTGTGGCATAGGTTTGTAGCATTTCACTAATGCCTATTTCTTAAAACCTTTTTGATAACTACGGTGCCCACCTAACTGCCAATGCAACTTCATGAAGCAGTTTTTACGAAATTTTTAGCTAGACAATAAAGCTGATTCAATTCGGTCAGTGTACCTCACCTAAGTCATATTTATTCACATTCGGCTTGAGTTTGCCACCATCATCCTCCAATTGATTTCACTGAACTCAATTCACGTACCACTGAGCGAGAATTTTCTTCACTGCAGAATTCTCATTTGCTCTTACAATTAGTCAATGAATCATTCGGATGCTTATCAACAATGTATCGCAAATGCCGAAGTGTCATGAGGGGAATTTCGTGATAGGCTAATAAGCTGAGGTTGAGGTCATTCAAATAGCAGTCTTTAAGATGTTGTGCTGTGGGAAGTGGCTTCTTCGGGAAATTCACTGCAGGATGATTGCTTACATTAAAGATTTACTTGATGATCCTTTTATATGATCAATCGTAGCACTGTTTTGAGCAAACTCTTTGGGTACGAACAGAATAGATTTTTCGGCAGATGCTTATATTATAGAGTGGTAACTTTCAAAGGATAAATGTGGATAAACTTCAGCGCATCAAGCAATGTGCCAGTGGGTGATTTGCGAGTGCGATAAGCAACTTGTGGAATGCTGGAAGCAGTATCCATTCCCGACAGAAGCGAAGCCGTGTGTGAACGTAACATCTCAACCGATCAGTTCAGCTAAGAATGTTCATCGAACAGGCTTATGAGAATCGCTCTGAAGTTATCTCCCAACATTTGCTTTGCTTTTGAATTGGAACATTGTGCGAGATAACATTCGATAAATCTTCATTATACATGGGACAAAATTCTCTGCCGCAAGAAAAAAAATTTTGCTCAGTTCCGGACGATCAGAACTGCTTAGGATGCTTGTTTTTTTGTAAGCAGATACTGTGAGCTGAAGAGGATGAGTGATTCTGTCTTTCATTTGATCAGTTAGGGGCATTGCCTATATGGATGAAGACTGTCAGCTGCCTATTTGACATGGCGAATAAAGTGTTCCGTTGTTTTGGGGTCATTGTTGGACATTTCGCTGCATTCATGATGCACTGAATGCCATCGGATAAACAGGAAGGAAAATTATTGGGCCGATGGGAAATTTTTTATTAGAACGAATGTGAGTAATGACAGAAAATGATAAATGAATGCATTGCTTCGATACGCAAAAAGATAATAGTGAATGAGTTAAAAGTTTTTCGAAATCAGTCTTATCATGAGAACAATTTCTTCTAATAAAGAGAATTGCGATTAGTTAGGGTTGATACCCGACATGGTAGGGAAACAAGAATTTAGACTGCTACGGTGGTGGTGATTTAGACGTTCTCCATGCAGTAGTTAGTGTATTTGTTGATGAGGTCGTCGTTTTCCAGACTGTTGCTGGATTGAGGGTGGTGACATGTCAGCGGTAGCTTTTTCAGTATCGTAATCAGGGAAATGAGCCGGTCTCAAATAGAGATGTGATGCACTATTTAGATTACCGTTCCATTTCATGCAGTAACATTTGAAGGATACACAAAATCTTTGGAAATGGGATGAAAAATGCTTGAGGTGTTCAGTTATAAATCCGCTGAAGTTGCAATCATTAACAATTTAGAGAGAAAGATGACATTTACGGAACATCCGCTAATATAAGATCACACTCTGATGACTGTCGGATAGGCTGTTCTAATTTCACCACCATGCGAATCAAATAGTTGCATTGCGAACTGGAGGAAAACATTGATCTGCTGACGTTGATACTTAAGGAGTGAAAAGAATCATTCGGAGACAAATGCAGTCAAATTTTTATTGACGATTAATCTGGGTTCGTATAGAGTAAAGACAATGTAAATCATTTGAAAATGAATAAATTCTTGTTGTTGTTATGGAAGAATACTTTTACAAATTAAATATGAGGATAGAATGAGCCGTTAACGGTTGGAAATATTTGGAAATGACATTGAAATGACTATATCGAATATGTCTGAGAAATGGCTCTTGCTATGGAATTGTTCTTACAGATTATCATTGAATGGTGTTAATTTTTCTTTCGAAAAATAGATTACAAATGTTTCTAATGGGTGATGAACAGGTTGTGGACGTATCAGAGAGTGTGTTTGAAATATTTATCAAAACTATTGGACAAATGAAAAAAGCGAATAAACCGCTTATGCCGCAGATTTTCAGCTGTTGAAACAAGAAGGCTTTGATTTGGGATGGTTTAAGCAGAAAACTGATCTTAGCGTATGTCAGCTCCCGTTATGATTGGGTTGAATGATTAAAGCTGCAATAATTTGATGGTTCAAGGATCACAATATGAAGAGAGCGATTATCGAGTAATATGATGACAAATTTACCACCAAGTTAGATATTACGACGGGCAGTCGAATATGGGTAGCGACGAGTTCTTAGCATCGCGGTTGATGTTCTCATAGATGAATGGCGATAAGTGGTCTTCTCCTCAGTTTCACGAGTCACATATGGGTAGGTCGGTTTAATTGTTTTTTCTGGTGCTTTGGACGTTCTCCATGCAATAGGTGGTGTTGCAGTCGTGACTGTTGCTGGGTTGAGGGTGGTGTACATACCAGCAGTAGTGTTTTCGGTATCGTAATCAGGGAAATCAGCTGGTCTCAAGTAGAGATGTGATGCACTGATTGGATTACCGTTCCATTTCATGTAGTGAATCAAGTCACCGATCGACGGTTTATTCGAACAATTATACGGAATACCGTTCAAATCGGCCGATCCACAAAGATTTTCTGTGTCATACCACCAACCCGTATTGCGGAAGAATCGAGCACAATGAGCTGCAAAAAGACTCAACATGTCAGCCATATGTTTAACCTTTCCCATCAAACCAATATGACTGAAAGGGAACGAATGAGTAAATTGAATTGCGTACGTGAAATTTTGAACGCAAATATCAGCATTTTGTCTTCATGTACCGTTCGCCGCAGAGAATTAAATGTCCTACGTTGAACCGTATTGAAAGTAACTGAAATATCAGACTTACAGTCGGGGCTATCAAACGCTGAGAACTTAGGGCCGATTTGCTCATCCCATCTCAGCCATCCGTCCTCATAATCACGCTCCGATCCTGCACATGGCTGTACAATCTCAACTGCGTACTGCGATGCCGCGTCGTGAACTATGAACGATGGATACGTACAATAGGTGTCTTCGGCTTTCTTCCATCTTGTTCCGCAATGATGTAGATCCACTCGAAGACTAAAACGGTTGTTAATTTTCCATTGTTTGATTAATCTGCTCAATTTTCGTTCACTTGCTTTCATCACTGCGTCTCAGCCAGTAAATACACACGTCGATCGTTCTTCACCCATAAATCAAAATTTCTCGAGTACACGAGCTCACTGGATGCAAATCAGAAAATTTGAGTGCATCCGATGTCACAATGACAATTATTTATTGCAACAGCAAACAATAACCTTGTTTCAACCTCCATGCTCATCTGATGGATAATTTCCAAACCAAGCCATACATCCATTGTTTTCGCTATACCAAATCCATCCACATATTGCTGATATGTTTTGTTCGACATCAATCCACCCAGTGAATTTGACATCAATGTCCAACCACCACCTTGTGTCTGCATATCGCAATAAACCTCCTTCTTAGAGTATGCTGGCTTTCCGTCGAATGGATACGGCGGCATTATCCTCAAATTTATCGAAATCAGACCATGAGAAAACAAAAAGTCGAACGTATCTTTAGTAAGAAAAAATACTTAATGAAGAGATCCGTGTGAGGTTGAGATAACGCAACAATCTGTTTAGAAACTCACTCGTAAGCACCACTCTTATGTTTGCCATGATACTTGTACAGATCAGCGCAGTGTCTGTACGGTGAGAACGTTTCACAGTTACTATTATTGTAGTATACAGCACATTCGCAGATGTATGAACCTGAATTCGTAAAAAACAGCGATGAGAATTCATCAAAGGCATGCTTAGCTTTGTCGTCCGGTTGTGCACAGATAATGCCTATTTGAATATTATAATTGCCGATTTTACTGGAATTTCGCGTGGAGTTATATTACAATCAGGTGACTTGAATTTTCTGAGGAATGTATTCAACAGACTTCATCAATCCGAAATTTTTCACAGCTACCATCCTTGTATAAACTGCTAAAATAATCTAAAAATCAGCAAGTTTACCTAACGTGTTAGTGCATATTCCTTGATGTTTGTCAACACTGCAAGTTTTCGGATCCAAACACTCATCAACGTCTCCACATACATATCCGTCACCATCGTAACCCTTAAAATGAACAACGTTAGCGATACGGACACACTCATGAAATAAGGCTCATGTTATCATTGTTTGTTTGCATAAAATGAAAGGAGCTTGAAATTTTAATTTATGAAATCGTTTGAAATCGGGGAATGCAGATGTTGGTTAGCTTGACCTTATTGCATATACATTTGTGATTGCGATCTTTGTCGACGCCGCAGAAACCATCTGCGGAACATGGTTTCCTGTACGACTGATACGTTCCGTTCACGCAAAGGTTTACCTTAGTGCAGTTTTCTGTTAACCACTCATCTCCAGCTGAAATACGCGGATCTATAACACCTCCGTCAGCCATTATTTTTATATGCTTACAATGGCATCACCGAACCATCTTAACTCATATCATTGTTAAGAACAGAAAATTGTTCAGGAGATTACTTCACCACCCCATACAGCGCATTTTCAGTCTCTTGAAAAGAGCAGATTTTGGTTTCATTTCCTCATCAGACAATGTTTGCAAGGTGTTGAAGTCGGACCGACCTGGATGATAGTTACCCTGTGGGTCTGTACAGCCGCACTCATCAAGGTGCACACATTTCGGATGTTGAGGATCTGAGTCGTCGAGAACAAATGTTGGATTACATTCACATCCTTCGGAGCACGCTAAAAGCAGCGATTCTATAGTCGCATAACGTATCATCATTATTTCACATTCTGCACTCAATATCAATGTACACAGAAATCATTCACTCCGTCCATTGCTGTTCAAAATGATCTCGACAATCGAACCTTTATCACAGTGCGGTGTGTATTCGGGACTTGAGCAGGTTCGTGGACACCCTGTCGCACACGGTTTTTCGGTACCGTTCAACGGACAACTGATTGCCGAACAGCCTAGCTGATGACGCCACTCCAGCGGTGTATCTTTAAAGAGCAAATGCGATTTTTTGATGAGCAGAAACAAACTACATTTCTAGTCAGAGAACCATCTGTTCCTTCATCTCGGGCATACTTCAATAACGGCACTGGTAAGAACTTTTTGTATCGTTAAAACCTTGAAACCTCTGCTTCGTTTCTAGAAGATTATGTGGTCAATCACTTACCTGGTATGCTCAGCTGACAGAATTTTGCGAAGTGTGCGAGTGATGTACAGAGTGTTTTGCTATCCACACATGCATCAAACGCGCAGTCTTCGAATGCGTTTTGAATGACGGCCTTGCCGAGTGATTGGCATGCTGCGAAAGGTCCCTTCCCGTGCGCTGCATCCAAAATCGGTTGACATTTCGCTTTTGCGGCACCCAAATCCTGAAGATTCAGGTGCATTTTCTTTTGCTTCATATGCTTGAACAACGATTTCGAAATTTCGAAGTGTAGTACTCCTCATCGTGGTGGTTGTTCAGTTGTTTAATCTATGGATGATCTAACTGATCTGTATCCTGAATCCCTCATCACCCAGCGTATTCGACGAGAGGACGTAAAAAAAAGATCAATTGTTTTGAATGAGATATTCAATTGCTCACACAAGTTATTGA
The DNA here is from genome assembly GCA_035041965.1 of Anisakis pegreffii. Lineage (NCBI taxonomy): Eukaryota > Metazoa > Nematoda > Chromadorea > Rhabditida > Anisakidae > Anisakis > Anisakis pegreffii. Next base: position 378,526 of record JAPYMA010003053.1, read on the forward strand.
GCCATTGGTGACTTCAACTCCGGTCAAGCATTGTTGCTCCTTCGATGAAGTTATCAGAAAATCTTTCGTGATATAACTATCACCGAATATTTCAGTAACTTTCTTATACCGAGTTTGGCACGATGTAACGTTGTAGACGTATCCATCCCTGAAAATACCGTTTTTCGAGCGATCACTTTCGGAATCCAGTGCTCAAATTCTTGTCGTTTCCTTCACGTTCCAAATCCATTTGCACTCTTATCACGAGCATCAAAACATTGAATGTTCTAGGCAGGGACAGAAAACTGCTTCAGTTAAACTTTGAAGCTTGTGAAGTAGTGAAAATTGATGAATGCATATCATCAAAGCAACATTCGCCTCGATCGTTGACTGAAACTAACAATTTTCTGAAATCGTCTTTGCAATTGAAATCTCGATTTCCTGCTAATCCGCACAGCACACTCGAACCTTGCAATGGTTTATCGTCAGGTATTTCAACGCACAGACGGTGACATTGGAATCTTACACGAACATTTTGATCATTCGCAATGACCACCTGTCCTCTACTGTATGTTGCTGTGATCTGAAAAATTGTGCTTCTGAATCAATAGTATTTCGGTAGTCTGTGGTGACTTTAAGTTACATAGCCACTTTTACATCATCCAACCTTAGGATTGTTCTTGTTCGGATAATAGAAATTCATTCCGGTTCTGATTCCATTGAAGAGCAGAGTATATGAGCAATCAACGTGCAATTTTTGGCCATACATCTCAACCTCCACTTCTGTGACTAACGAAACACTGAAATTCAAGGGCGTATACACTCAGTCACATAAGTCTGAATCGATTCTCCTCACTTCTTATTTATAAATGAATACCACTCAGTATTTTCATTCCAAATTCTAGAAGGTTAGCGAAAGGTGAGCAAAATATTGGCTTATCGACTGGAACCAAATTATAAGAAATAGGAACTAACTGAGATGTTAATGAAAGTTTCTCGTTCTTTGCTTTAACTGAGAAATAATTGTACGGCTGCGGTAGAGTACCATGGCACGGCTCAACAAAAACGTATGGACAAGTGCCCTGGTACTCAAAATACTGTCCATCGAATGTCCTATAATGTGGATCGCCACCCATACAGGAACTGACGATTTTCTCTCCACAACCTTTCCATGGATCACCTTAAAGCAGGTGAGAATTCGAAAACATTCAGAACATTTTAAAACTATATCAGCTCACTTGAGGTTGCTTGCAAACATGAAAGCGAGCACTCAACGATTCATCTCGCGTGCAATAATTAAAACTCAAATTTTCTCATAAGTTAAACGGAATGTGAAAATCGTCATTTCAAGTCAATGAAAATGTATCCTTGCACACTGCACTTAACTCATGCAATCTATTGAATGATCTAAATCAGTCCGGCTGAAATTTCAATCATAATGGTGTTCATACAAGAAACCTGTATATCCCGGTAAGCACGCGCAGTTGATTTGATGATACGCAACGAAACATTTCGCATTTGCACCGCAGGTATTCGGTTTGCATTCCATATGCTTCTCACAGTTGTCACCTGCATAATCTGGTGGACAGTCGCACCTGAAGGAATCGAATTGCTGAGTTTGCATTTGACAAAGGTTCTGATTGCTAACTTCTATTTGAAAACTTCAGTGAGGGAGTGAAACAATTCTGATGGCTCGTGGACAGTGAGAAACAACTGCAACAGTCATCGTGATTGATGAATGTAAAAATAAAAGTGAAGAAGTCGTGACCACCTGTAATGAGTGATGTTCAGTGGTACACAGGTAGCTCCGTTCAAGCATGGGCCGCTCCAACAGACAGTACAAGATGGATCAACAGCTGCTTGAAGACGATAAACTTCTTTCTTGAGGTGAGTGATCATATGCGACAACTCGGCATGTGGTCGACAGCCCACCGTTAGACCATCGCCATCGCAATGGTCATTCCTGCAATGTCCGAGAAATGAATGCCAGTGAAATGGAAATTACAAAACTGTCGTCATGAAAACGCACTTCGTTCAGTGCTCCATAGTTTCCAACAATTTCAGTGAGCCTCTAGCAAATTTATCGCCCAGTCCGCTTGAATCTTGAGAAATTCGAAATAAACTTCAACAATGAAACAATTGCAACTTACTCGTCTATTACTACCGAACCTGCAAAGTGCAGAAGCGTCGCAAGAATTAGAATCCGACAGTCAAACATTGTAGTTGAACTGATGTTTAGGACTGTTCGCATGCTCTTTTATGCGACTCAATTCGGTTGCAACGTCATAAACGCTCGGATTAATAAGATAAGGATTATATGCAATCAACTTTTTTCCAGCGTATAATCATCAATTTTATTTGCTCTTCATGACCTCATTTCTTATCATAACAATTTTTATTGAATTTCCGGAGCAAAAAATATTGTTTCGTAACTTTCCATCGTTGTCTTCGCAAAGCGATATTTACAGTTGGTTCTTTTTTGGTACTAAATGCGACCGATTATAATCCAGTCTTATGACTGATTTTTACGCCTTTTTTCTCGGCCGAATCAACCGATGAAAACCGAAAACATTGCCAATTCAATGCAATGCTTTTGAAGTAATAAAATTATGAACGTATTTTGGAACTTCGTATTGTGAGAGGGCGTAATCATTCGTTTTGCATGGACCCAAAAAATTGTTGAATCAAAGTTCATTTGATGAACGGCAGAGTACGATGCTTTTTGTATTGTCATTGGTTATCGTTCGAATGTTGCATTCCACCAATGCAATTTTGCAACGACGAATAGCATATTCACATATTCGGATGATAGATGAAATGATCTCTTGGATATCACATAGACCATCTCGGAAGAACTTCATCCATTAGGTAGCAATTTAAAGCGAGCGATAAATGGAGCACGATAAGATGAAGCTTCGAAAAGTATTCCGTGAAGTGTAAAGGTGATTTCATTTTGCTGCTGCTCACTCACATTTGTCTGCAAGGGGATCAGCGAAGAAATCATGAAAAAATAACATTTTTTGTGTGCAACGATCACGTTGTGGAAAGATTTCATCGTGCCGATAAGCAATCAATCAACATTTGTATCACTATATGTGATGTGGAATTTCTAGCAGTTGGCGTACTGAACGAATTGTTTATCGAATGACCCCAACCGATGCTCGTCAATTGTTTATATTCACCGCAAAGTCATAAACAGACGGTATGAAATTACAGTATTTGAATGAGTGTACTGCTCACCATGAATATCGGATTTCGTTCACACGTTGGTCCAGAGCAAATATGAAACATGGAAACTAAGGTAGTCGCCTAGTTGATTGATCATGATGCGTCTGCATGCTGGTTTGCTGTTAGTTGGTTAGTATGTTTGATGCCTACTTTTATCACTCAATACCAGTCATTTTGCTAAAGCATTGACGATTTTTTTGTTCAAAGTGACATTCTGAACTTTTGGTTCATGGAACTTTGATCTATCCGTATTCCGTTTCAGCAGCCCTTTACGTCGGTGGCGCTCATTTATGGGCAACAGAATCGAATCGTGCATTGGAGGATTCGTTGATGAAAACATACAATCGGAAGCATAGACCCGTTAAAAAAGAATCAACAGTCACGCAAATACAAATATATTTGCTGATCAGCCATGTTGAAAAAGTGGTGAGTTGTATTCGGCTGATGTAGATTTTCATTGATGATACGTGAATGTTTGCAAGCATCTGATGACGGTTGCATTGTCTGCTTTACGCAAAAACTTTTTTCGCTTATTGTGCGATCGGTTATTAAGTATGGATGCGCTAATGGTTCAATGGATGATTAAAGGATGAGCACGAACAAACGATGATGTTGCATGGCTTGTTGTGGGCAACATGGGTCGATGAATACTTGCGATGGGATCCAACCAAATACAATAATACTCGAAGAATTGCAATCGAAAGCTGGAAAATTTGGCAACCATCTTTATCACTATATAACAGGTGCATTAAATTTGAAAACGCTTCGTTGGGCACGTTTGAGAAAGAATTCATCACCTTTGCACTATCCCACGTGTTCGCTTTATAACCGAGCATATATTTCTGAATTCATCTTCGACATAATAATGACTTTTAATTTAAGTTGTTCTGTGAGTCAGAATGCTCCAAAATCATTATAGCATTCCAAAATTGGTGAATGAGAAAAATGTGAAAGGACGTATAATGTTTTCGAAATGAGAACAAATCAGCATTGATGCATACACATATTTGATTTAATGTTCGATTTCAGTGCAAGAGGAAACAGTTGGTTTTTGCATATGGGTGGATTACCGGCATCAGTAAATAGTGACGGTAAAGTTTGGTCATCTGGGTCGTTCAGTTTTTATGTTACGTGCATGTTCGACTTCACAAATTATCCATTCGATGAACAGGTGAACGATATCACTCTTCGCAATTTATATATTCTCTAATAGCCAGTTGAGCTTTTGTGATGACTTGAAATCATTTGCAATCGTCTCTCGTGTTACTGTTTCGCACAGTCAGTCAACGGCGCTGAACACAATCCGAAAGTTTTTGAATGTCAACGTCAAATGATCGATATTGTACCCCTGTCACTGACTTCACTCATTACTTTCAATCAGTATCTCAGAAGTTTGAGGAGTCTCAAAAACTCGTATTGAATGAAATGAACGAATGCAACTGGCTTGAACGCTCGAAAAATTTTCCATCCAATGTGCCATTTGGCTTTTGTTTGTTACGTTTCAAACATGGAGTGAGTGACTCAGCGGTCTTTTGCATCAGAAAGTCGAATTTTGACAGCAACATTGAACGCGTATTCATTGTGGTTAATGCTCTCAGGAATGTCCAATTGTTATTGCGGATTGGGTTTACGATCTCTCGAAAGTGAATCTGTCGGATCCGTCCGGTAACACTCCGTGGAATAAGCCAGCCGTGAAATTAAGCTACGATCCGCTAAGCAACACTAATCCAAAAAAACATGCTGCAGGTTTGTTGACGGTTCTTTTTTAATTTCATTATCATTGCTCAATGATTTTTGGACGAGAGAGGTACTCTGATTGTTATCATGAGTGGGCTGACAGCTTATATTCAGTAAAGTGTTTGCTCTCCGCTAAGAGCATAAGCCATTAAAATTAGTGGTCAAATATCGTTCAGTCGTCAACATGTTTGTTGGTACTAACTGATAAAATGAACTGAAAAATACACCGCACCATTTCCAATTAATTCAGTCAGTGACGTCGTAGCGGAAAAAGATTCTTAACTTTTTCTTTTCCAAACGAACACTAACGGAAGTGGAAAAGTCGATAAACGTCCAGGTGGATAATCCATTCTTTTTTGATAAAAGCGGCAATTTTTCTGAATTGATACTTATAATTATAGTGAGTGTATTAACAGAGGAAAGGACTGATTAAGCAAAAACAGTCTTCAATTTAACAGAATATAGCCATCATTTAACAGATTGTCACTTCTGAGAATGATGACATGTTACGTCCAAGAGCAACTCAGTTCTTCTAATGTCTCATACAACTGCCCATTATCACTGTGAATCTTTACTAGATAACTGCCAATTTGCATTTTGTTGTGCATCAAAGATAAAAAGAAACAGCAAAACAAGAGGACAGTGAAATGGAACAAGTTTATTGAGTGGAAACCCTGTCTATTTACAAGTCATTTTCATAATTCAATCGGTTCTTACAACCCATTCTTCATGAGATCAATGCACGGAATTTTACTGAATAGAACTGATCGCAATCATTTTCGATCCTTTGAGACTCAAATTAACACGACAAATGAATGCAGTTCCTCTCTAAAGAATCACTGCGTTCCATTAATAGCCAAAGAATGAGCTCGGTATGATCGGATACTCGAAAATGCTGTCATCCCTTTTCACTGCCTCAACAGATCCGCTGTATGGTGAATTTTCCCAGTCATACCTGAAAGGTTTCTATGCTTTAAATTGCAATTCTGAAACAAAATTTCGAATGAATTGTTTCTGTGTGCCAGATTGTTGACGTGCATCATCGCATGCGATAGAATGAATGCTCCACTGCTAGAGTGCATGCCCTATGAGCCCGCAATCGATTCATCGGTAATACTCGTTGGCTACTCTCTTATCACGGTACCATCATGAACTATAATCTGCTATCATTAAAACAATGTCACGAGATCGGCACGATTCACTTCATGAGCAATTGAAAATGCACTTAAGTGAAAAAGCAGTCTTTTTTTGGTACTTTCGATTTTAAAAGTACCTCCACTTTATCTATAAATGCGCTTTAGTTCATCCTTTAATTACTTTGCACTTTTCTTATCGCACGATGGCGTTGCTTTTCATCGAAAGAATAATCTTATCAATGACAACGCAATTCTAAATCGACATCTCGCTTCAGAAGGTGCATAAGAAAACAAATGAAGCTTAATAAACAAAGAAAAAGGAAGCGCACCAAAAGTTCGCATTTTTTCCTGCTTCCTCTTTTAGTCATTTATAAAATCGCTCTCAAAACAATAAGAGAGTTTGTCATTCATTCATTTCTATGCTCAAGCACACTTCTGCATAAGGATGTGGATCCTGAAGCTAACAAATATTGAAGCCCTGAAGGTTCAGAGTCGGAAACAATTTTTTTAGGGGGGGAGTTGCAAACGGAAAGAAAATGCATCAATTTGCCGGTACCATCTCTTATCCATTCGCACGTCTTCATCGTTCCAATCGTACCACTTTTTTGTCCGCGAGCCGTGACTGAAACAGCACATATCAGAAGCAACTTCTTATCATTCACTCATCGAAGATTGTGTCTTCTATAGAAGCGATTTTCGCTTCACGGCAGTACGTAACAAGCCACGAGAAAATATCTCTGCTGTTTGTATGGTCGAGAATATTATTTTCGATCAATTCTTTTTGGAAATTAAACCGCAGGTAGCTGTTTCAAATTTGTCGTATCCGTCAGCTTGCCATCATTGGCCGTTTCCATTCGTATGCGAAACAGATTTTGTGAAAGCAAAAATGGGAAAGAAATTGTTGGAATAAGGACAGTGTTAGCTCTTGCTTATGTTTTGCGCTGCCGTTGACGTCTATCTACAAGAGCATGGGGAAGAAGATGATGCCGGACGGAATTATTGAACAGGGGATACGCTGAAAAAGACTGAGAGAAGCTGCACAAACGCTCTACCAAAATTTCGAATTCATCTTAAAAAATGGAACTATTGAGTGGGAATGATCAGAGTTACTGTCTGGTCTGATCACGGAAGTGATGTACTCAAAATGAAGCGATGCATAAGGCACTCGTCAGACCAATCAGGCGCAACATTTCAATCGTCCCGTAAGCGTTAGGAAGCTCTTCCCGGAGCGATTCCGGCCTTAGCTGGAGTCACAGCCATACGTCCGTGTTGTAACTTAACCATCACATTAGAATTCTCTCAAGCAAGCAAACATGTTTCTTAAGTATGAATACACTGAGAAGAGAGTGATGCACTCACCCATCACTATATCGTTCACGGTTGAACGATGGTGCAATTTGGTGTTGTGTTAGTGGAATGAACAGCGAATCAACAAAAACAATACAGTACAACATTGCGACGATTGTCTTCGTTAATGAAGTCATATCAAATGAATATCACCGCCGAGGAGAACACGAGGCGTTGAGGCAACAACGGCTTGGTGTGAACAACGTAAACAGTGGATTCCAATTCTGCAATCAACACGGTTATATTCTAGAGATATGATATCATTTCGTTAATCGCTTCCAACCATCCTAATCCAATTAAAACCACTCAGCTAGACGACGATGGGCGATGATAGCCGCACAATTCATCGTTCGTTTATATTTAGTCTCCGAAATCACGCCCGCCCATTCCACCCGATATATCATCACTAATTCAGTGTTTTTGATTTACCGCGAATGTGCTCTTTAAATTGACTTTTTTTTACGGCACAATTGCATTGGATGGTGCAAATTACCACGGCGAAAAGTTCTCAAATAAAGACCTCATGTGAATTGTATTAGACGTGAGTGAATTCGTTAAAAGTACCATTAGGTATAAGGAGGATACTTGTATTCAAAAGAGAGCACTTTGATGTGCTTCGGATAGCTTTCATAATGTGTCCTCAATCAATAGACGAGAGAGAGTCTGATAGTTTTAGGGATGATAAAAGCGCTGATCGTTGTTTTCCCTCGGATCAATTTGCAATGTTGCACACTCGAGAAAAACATTTTTGGACGTAGTTAAAAATGTGTGGCTTTAATCGATGAAACGAGACGATAAATAATTATATAGTGGATGGTGAAGATACTGATAAGACACTTTCAATTAATGCAAGAAAGTCAACAAAATTCGAAAGTGTTGATTTGAGAGGATCGAATTAATTGAATAAGCCAGAAGATGATTCGTTGTAAACGAAAGATAAGAAGCGTTTCAGCGATGAGAGCACTATTATCTTGAGAGCACATTTGCTGCAATTTGACTTATGCTCATCATTATGAGTTGCCGTGAATCGCCGCCTCATCATTAGTTTTAAAGAATTCTGAGTACTCACCATTTAAAATAACAATGTGCATATTTAAAACTGCTTCAAGAATTTTAAAGGGCAACGGAACTAAGCAATTTACATTTTGATTAGCTATTATCAGCCATATGAGAAAAAGAAGAAGGTCACAGGATTCGATCGAAATTATTGTTCAAGATCACCAACATCATGAATAGGAGATTATTGATGAGAGATAACCGAGATTTCAAATCAAGGGTTCTGACCATTTTCTTATTTCAGCTTTTTGCTGGTCATCAAACAAGCATTGATCTCGAATCGGAAATTTTTGAAAATAATTCGTTCAAAATGGCTTTCATTGAAAAAATCGAACCAATGCAAGTTCGAAAGCTGGAAAGCAAACTTTAGAGCATAATTTTTGATTTTCACTATCATAATCCTGATCTCTTCACGTTTATCATCATTCCATAGGATTTGCAATTCATATTTTTGCGAATCATTTCAAGTGAATTTTTAACGACAATATTTTGTGTGCATTTTCCTTGCCAGGGATGAATTACGTTCCACTTAAACTAAAGACTTCCGTGCTTAAGTGCTTGGAAAAATACAGTGATCTTTTAGGCTGGGAGGTTCGAGACACATGGCGTCGACAGTGCTATTGGGGACCGGCTGGCTGCAAAGATGAACCTCCCGAAGGGCAGGTACAGCCTTTTTCACCGTTTTCATGGTGTTTTTTGAGCGGCATTGAATTTCATGCTCAAATTTTAATATTGCTCTGTATTATTCCACAACTAAATTTCCAGCTGTCTTCAAAAAGCTCTTGATAATACAAAATAGTGAAACTCATCTCCATAATGAAACATGCAGTGAACTTTTCCACGTTTCAGCCTGAATGGTTTTGGTCTCTGATTGAATTCGGCATCAGAATCAAGCGACAAGCGCCGTATTTTGGTTTAACTGTCCTTCTACCAAGCGTAAGTTGTACATGTAAAAATAGTCTGAACAATACGAATGCACTGAAGCTGCATTTGCAAGAAAATTATTCGTTTCGCAGTGAATGTGAGGTATAGGAGATGTTCAGCTTGAATCTGGTAGTATAGACATGAAAAAATTTTTGATTCGCCGAAAGAGGAGTGATGAATTTCCCGTTGATATTTCGTTAAGACGTTGTCTAATTGCGTTTCTTTGATATGAACGAATTATGAATGGGATGAAAAAAGAGTGAGAACAATCACATTGTCGGTTACGGGTTGCTGGGATGCCTATTCATTCGAATATCTTTTTCATCCAATGAATCAAACGTGGATTGACGTATCAAATGAATCAAACGTCGATTGACGTATCTAAATGCGTCGAATAAATTCAGTTTTAATCGCTGGTTACTAATGAAACGGATGGCTCAAAATAGTCAATCAGACTTCAGTAATAAATTGTCGATTCCATGCGGAAGATTTATTGAAGTTGACATCTTTTAAACCTATCGATCTCTAGCAACCGGAGAACGTGTGTGCGAGTGACTTGTCAACGATACATTTCCGTGATCAGAGCCAGTTTTATGGTCCAATTCACGTATTTGTAGGGAAATTTTAACGTTTCAATTCTCAACATCTATAACTCGCATTCTGAAATTCAGTTAGTAACAAGTGTGTTGACTTTGGCCGTGTTTTGGATTGACACGTCTTCATTAGCGATCGCAGTTACCACATTCAATATCCTCCTTCAAGGTTTGTTCGGATGGGATCTTATCAGGAAACTACCTCCTGGAAGTGGAACTACTCCCAAGATTGGTTAGTTCTACTTGATCACGCACAGAGCGAATATCACACAGTCATACATTATCGATCTCATGAAACGCACTGTACTGATCTTTCGCAAATTTTCACATTTACCAATTCCAAATGAATATTCATCACTGGCTGAGGTCTACAGTCCGTGAAAAATGGCAGTTTCATTGTAATGGAATTAGATTTTGTTTCTTTCAGTTTCATTGTATGGATTCAACTTATCACTAACGGCAATCGCATTCGTTTTGCACGTTATCATAAATTACCTGGAGAATACACTCCCTGACGATATCGAATTACCCTTCCAGGCAAGACACTTCAACCTTTCAACATCGGTGAAAGTCATTGTTGAGCGATATATTCGGATTTTCCCAGCATGATTTAAATTATTCAGTGATATTCACAGCCTCATAAGTCATCAACGCTTAAGAAGACATACCTCTCAACGAAATCTTCAGTTTCTATACAGAAAGCATTACCAAAATCAACTGTGAATATGAAACTTAAAATGTTTACAGTTAACCAATGTTACGGAACGACTTCGTCAAATGAGTCCGTTCAAGGTGAAGGGGCTCTCGTTTGATCCACAGCAGTAAGTTCTTGATTTGTACTCAGGCATTGCCGTATTACTTTTAAGAGCTTAAACGAAAACTGTGAAAATTAGCAGTGAACCATTTTGTCGATGAGAAATATCATCAAACTCACATTTCGAAGAGGCTGTATAAACGGTCAACCGTATTTGGTATCTAATGATCATACTCATATATGTAGGCGCTCGTCTATGTCTTTTGGTGTGTGCTTTCAGATTGCTCACTGGTGAAAGTGAAGAGGAAAGTTTTGCGACGATTGATCCAGACCAGAATCCATCGAGTATTCTTGTTATGGAATCTGAATCTAACAGAGAAGATGACGATCCAACGTTTAGAAATCATGTCGACAGCAACGAAATTGCACTAGAGGATGCATCTCCGACCGCACCAACATCACAGCAACCACGAAAATCTCTATCACACCCGTTGAACTCTGAGCTTGGACATATAGCCCAACAGCTCTATATAGTGCGTCGGCTCATGTTCTTCATTTACCTTTTGATGTACGTAATAACGTTACCGATTTGTCTCTTTTAACTTTCACTTCAAGATCACTCAATTATTCCAAATCCACATCACTTCAGTGCGCATTTGTTGAAAATGCGATCTGTTTCGAGTGGACCTATGGATGCTGTCAATTTGCATTGTAATTGCTACAAGCATGGACTTTTTTCGGACTTGAAAATTCGCGATTGAATGATTTTTGAAGGTCTCTGATGTAGGTGTTCGACCCCTTGTTGTGTCCATCCATTATGTCGAGTTCATTCACTAGTTGATCAATAAAAATTTCTTCAGCAGCTCTTAATGAAATTACACTGACAAATAAATATCAATACTCTGAGAACAGTTAGAATCAGTATGATAAGGAGGATAATTCGTGATGCAAAAGCACACAAGATTATTCGTGGAAATTAGGCAAAAATAAGGAAGTGAATGTTTGTATTACATTGTTTCAATCGTTCGTTATGTTTCGAGAATTGCAGCACTTATCAATGAACGAGATTCCATTGGACTGCTAGTGAACCACATAGTGCTGGGTGCAGATGTATTCTAGTCTCGTTTAAGCCTATGTCTCAGCCTACGACTAAGCAGAAGCTCGAGAGTAAACCTGACTTGAAGTCGAACCTATTTCGAGACGACTAAGTTAGGATACACCGATGGTACTCTTACCATTCTGTTCTACATGTGATCATATCAGTCCTGACTAAGAGCATTATATATGTCAGGTATAATCGAACTACACGATGAAATTTCCGTCGCCTTAGAAGATCTTGTACCTATTTTATTCAACCTGACTTCTGGTGAATGAAAACTGCGTGAGTCGCGGAGCAAACATCCCATACTGTAACATGCAACTTTAGAAAAATTCATGTTTAGCCCCGTATGATCGTATTAATGTTAATTGTTGGTGCCATATATTCTGCAATCAGGTGACCTGTAAGCTCAGATCATCACATAAACTGGCTAGATCTTAGCTTCAAGTCACAAAGCTTCGTTCTTGGTTCAAGAGAAATATGAATGGTACAGAGGAAGCAATCAACATTCAGCAAGCATACTATCGAATAAAATTCTCACTTTGTTCTATATGTTAATAATAACTACAAGTACTGCGTATGCCATGCTCAGGCAACTTGTACTTTGCAGTCTTCCCAACAAATTGGCTGTTATTAAGTGAACTTGCTGACCATCCTAGCCGTTATGATGCTGAGAAGTACCGGTCGGAGCAACAACGGAGATGACTTCATTGAACTAGACACTGCGTATGGGGCTTTTCTGCTTGACCAGAACAATGGTCTTCTGTTTTCAATTAACCGTAATTTAACAACTTTTGGAAATGATAACTGTTTGGCGAGAGATAACTCTTTTCAAACACTTATAATGTAAGATAAGACAAAATTTCTGAAGTCAAAGTGAATGCTTTTGTTGACTGCCGATAGTTTCATTTTGCATTATAGTCGGCCAATTTTGAGTCAACATTACTTAACAACTGACAGTTGGTGAATATGTGAAAATTGCCGGAGAAGGCTTATTTAAGCTTGAAAAAAATCACGCTGATAAAAACTTAATCAAACGTTCTCAACTTAAGATATACAACCTAACTCAACCATTATCTCACAGGTATTTTCATTTTCTTTCTACCTTATTCAGTATTGGCCAGGCTATCAAACGTTTGCAACGTTGCTGGCCACAATGCTCGTGTTTCCGTTCACACTGTTTTAGCCTCAATTTACGTCACTCCGCTGGCTAGGCGAACAGGCCAAGTGAACACAACCGAGTATTTAACTAGTTGCCGTGAATACTTTGCATACTTAATCGTAGCCAAATACCAATCCAATGAATAATCACAACTACAAAATAAATATTCCACCGATCGCTCACAGCGATCAACAAAACAATCGCTCGATTTGCAAATAACAAGTAATTTATCGCAGATTGAACATTAAAGGATCATGCGTCCCTGCATGAGTAAAACGATTGAGTACGTTGTTTACTCGCCAAAGTTGCTTGATTCCATTGTCGCCAGATGTTTGATAAGGCAGATGGTTTTTTTGGAATACTAAAATGAATTTTTGCATTCTTAATGAGAACTTGATCACCCAGCGTCAATCTCGCCTTCATTATTGCATGTAATAACCAATAACATCTGTTTGTTTTTTAATTACTCATTGAATTCATTCACTCCATTCATTTATCTCGTTAATTAATTCTACGCATGCGTTTATATTTCTTTCATGATTCCGTTGGTCGACTGTCGATCACACGTTCCATTACTTCCTCTTTATGTTTTCATTGAATCACTAAGAGCAATTCCCATCAGTTCCTCGAACAATTGATGATTCTCGTTGTGGACGTGGAATGTTCGCTGTTGAAACCAGCGAAATCTAGCTGTAAATGATCTAATGATGTCCTTTTCTTGAAAACAATCCTCCTTTTCGCAGTAGGTGGAAGTGGTTTTGATCGATGATCGTTTAAGAATGTCGTAATGCAATTTTGAAGTAGTTCGCATAATCAAAAGACGTAATTGTCTTAGTTGTAGAATGCCAATTTTACACACAAAGACTAATGACGAACTCGTCCACTGATTACTTTTTTATGTCTTTCGTCCAAATGGAATCATTCAAATTAAATCACTTTAATCGCCTTCAAAGATTAATTCCCATCTCATTATTGGTTTGATCCTAGCCCATTTATCACACTTATTAATAAGTAATAAGCGACATAAATGGACTGCCCGTATTTTCCCATTTGATAACTAACTACTTACAAGCCACCTCATTGTTAGCAAATGCGATTCGTAGCCAACCAATAGATCAGAACAATTGACAGTAACGATTTCCAGTTCATTTCGTTTTTCTTTGGACTCGCATCAGATTCCCTTCCATGCATTGGCTCTACGCTATTAAACCAGTGATTTTGAGGCACCGTCAGAACGCGTATTGCATCAGCACTGAATAAACCCATGACAAACGCTACTGTGCTCAGAGACTACCATGCATCGGTGAGTTCAATGTGTGCATGTGCCTTCCGTTTTTTAACAATTTCCTCCTTGAGCTACATCTGCTCGAATATTAAATGAATGCTGAAAGATTTACCCATCGACTCATGCTAAAATTGTCCATGAAACCGTTAGTGATGCAGATGCAAATGATTCTCAGAGGGTAGACTTGACAATGTGATAAACAATGGTAAATCATTTTCAACCATTTATAAAGAATCATCCGAATATTATTTCAACAAATCCATATTTTCAAATTTATTCCGGTTCATAACCGTTGAATATTATCCCAAATAACATGAAACTTTGTCTACATTAGTGTCCACGATTCAATGAATACGCTTATTGTTTTCAATGGAATATAAAAGAGTACGGACAGATATCCAAAGTATCATTTGATTCCCTTCAAAATAATCAGTACTATCAAGTGAGTCAAGGCAGAAGTATTTCTTTAAAAAATCTGAGATTACATTGAAATGGTCTGAAATGAGAGTGGTGTCTTTGCAGCCTGAAATGCCCGTGGACCCATCGGATCTGACAGATGATATCATTGCTGCAGGAGCAATTTTCGTCGTAAGTAGTTTTCGCGTAACTTATTTCAAGATTTGTTGAAATTGTCAGAGAAGAATTTCTATAATATGCTGATGCTTATTCAAATAAATGGCCATAAAGGCGATTAATCCCTAATAACATCGCAACCACGCGTGTGTGCACTCGTCGACATCGGTACATCGGTATCATGTGAATATTAATTTTAAAACAGTGGAAATTTTCTCATTCACCTCATAAATTTTCCATTCGGTCTGGTGGAATTTGATCATTGTTGATAAATCCACAAATCGAATGATCTTTTTTTTCGTTCCTCTTTAGGTGGCTATCATTGGAATTGTAACGAATGGAATGTCTGCAGCCACAGTCTTCAAAATGGATCACTTGCGAAATGCGTTCGGATATTCGTGTGCCTCACACGCTGTTGGCAATCTCGGTGTTTTGCTCATTTACGCCATTTGGGCAGCACCTATATTAATTGTATACGGCAGGTAATGCTTCTGATTCTTCGTGTTATGAAACTTTAACGACGTGAACAAATTGCGGTAGTGAAAATCAGGAATGAAAGCGGTGGGTTGGCAGTGAGTAGGACCATAGCCTTGGATTATGGGTCGAAATAGCTGACTGCAAGAAGTACGAGTACCTTGTTGAGATTTGTGTGCAGGAGAATCTCAGCTGAAATAATCCGATTTACTGATGTGCAATTCCTGAACCAAACTACACGAAGTGGAAGCTAACCTCAGACTTAGGTCATGATGAGGGGTGATCCCTCTTACCCAATCAGGCTGTATGCCTGAGAATGGCTAAGAGTATTTAAACATCGATTTAAAAAAATAAACCCGGTGCCTGCATTCCCTATCGTAGCTCAACGTAAATGCCTGAATTCATTGTGATCGTTTGTCCACAATAAATATGAAATAGTGAATTGAACCAATATCATTCCTTGATCCACATCACTGTCAATTTGTTCTTAAAACGTCGATAGCCGTTTCAAGCAGTAGAATGTTCTAAGTCTTCGTTTACCTCATTTTCTGAAGGATTTCTGAAAACATCATTTCAATGTTAGCGCGGTTGCCATATTTTGTAAAATTTGATAATTAAAACGAGAAGTATCTTGTCCAAAAGCAATCGAATTTTCAGACGGCATCATATTGTCCCAGACTGTCTTGCCTATAGGATTTTATCAAATATAACAGGTCAATTAACGATTCTGTTCTATTATGCTGGTATATATACAAATATTCTGATAACAATAAATCGATGCTTCGTGATAACATGGCCAGCCCTCTACCAGAAATACTTCGATAAGTCAATGACAATACGATGGATCATGATTGTGTGGTCATTGTCATTCTTACAAAGTTGTATCTATCTAATTCGTAAGTTGCGCATCTCAAGTCGACAGCTCCAATAAGGACAATTACCAATAATGCCCATTTGAACAATAAAAAAGACTCAGCTCCAGCTTAGCGCTTTTCAGTTTTAGACCGCGTACAAGCTCAAGCTCTGCACCTTTCAAGCTCGGTTTCGGTCCCACCTGCGCCTACGCACATCCAAAAGGTCGTCTCTGCCTCCAGCTAGGGCTCTGTGTCCTCAAAACATCGATCGTTACAGCTCCGGCTCCAGATTTTTTTGGAATCCCGGCCTCAGCTGGAGCTCTCCATATTTTAAGGCTCAGGCTTCGACTCCAGCTCAGAAATATGCTTTGGTTCGCTCTGAAGGAATTCGGATGCAGACAAAAACCGCGGCTACTAAATGTTGCTGTGATATTTCGTTACGAGAGAGCCACGAAGAGTGTTTTTTGGCTTCTGAGCTTAGACATCATCGGCAACCACTTTCTTTAATGCGCGATCATTTCAGCTGGCTGTCACTTTTATTTCGACACCAAAATGTATATTTGGAGCTACTCGCCAACATCGTGCGGCCGTGTGATATCAACCATGATCGAAGTAGCGTTGAATTTATTCGCCGTATTTTTCATCATCTCCATGGACACATTCATTTTCTTCAAGTTCAGACGTATGAATAAGGTGTTACTTTGACGTTATTCTAAAACAAATAACTGGTATTCTTGAATCGTAAAATAGAATTCAAGCGCTCACTGTGCATTATGGTGATTGGCACTGAGTCATCAACACTCCAGCTCTGATAGCATTTTCCTCCTTCTTTGATCACTCAGAAAGACAGTTTGTAACGTCACAGAGTGAACTGCGGTTCATCGGATTCGCTTGAGAGAGCGAGTTCAATGAATTGAAACCGAATAATTCAACGGCAACTTGAATGAACGTTGAAGGCACTTCGAAAGAGTGGTGCATGCCCAATCTCAGTTACCGAGCAACAGCAACGTCGCAAACGAGAGAATCGATTCTTCGTGCAGGTGATCGATTCTACATGTCTATCACCTCTGTAACATGTCATCGATGATCCGAAATCGTATCAAAATCATCCTCAGTTGATGTTGCGACTAGCGCGAAAAGCTAGCATAAAATGATGATGATGATGATAGTACTCAAAAATAGTACTTAGTTAGGTCAAATAGAAATGATTGAGCAATGGGCCGGTGTAACGCTGGGCTTTGAGGATCCGATCTGTTCAGAAGACATAAGTTTGATTGCGCGTATCTCAATTTAAGAGATATTCAAAAGGGCTTCGTTTCGACAGTTGATGTCGTTTATTGAATAATTGTTTAGTTTTTCTTCATATCGAACGCTACTCGTCGGACTCCTTCCTCCTGCAGCTCTCATTAAATCGCGACCAAACTTTTTTCTGCTGATATCGTACTAAACTTTCTCTGCATTTTTTCACACTACAATAATTTCAGCGTGAAAATAACCACTTTTGCAGGCATGTTGCTCGGAGAGTCTTTATTTGTTTGCATTTACTTGTTTCTACGGATCAACGCTATTGCCATATTCCAAATGGGGATTGTTTGGTCTAACGACAATGATTTGGGAATTATTTCATACGTTCGACGGGTGAGTGTCACGATAAAAATTCTTCTTGCATCATTAAAGCAGTACTTGTCTCGTTGAAATACGGCATTCAACGGAATGAAAAGACTGACTGGAAATGGAGTTTTTTCAACGTTGAACAGCTACACTGGGCAATTGATCGCTTGAATAATTTCATGCTTACTCACTGTAAAGTTTAACATCGGTCAAATATTGAGCCTAATATAACAACCTGGAACAAGTATTTCATGTCACTGAAATGAGATCCTCTGTGATTGAATGTCGCCTTTCGAGAGATGACTCGAAACTGTTTGAAATGTCGATAATAATTGGGCATCGAAATTTTTGTGGGGATTGATGGTGCACCGAACTCTTCATTGCTACCCATCAGCACTTTCATAAAGTAGGCAAATCTAGCGTTAATCACGCGAATCGGGGATATCGATAATCTTCACGATGCGATTCGTGGATAACGCTTCACTATCCGTGCACATTTTATGATGATTACCTTCTCGGCGAGAAGTGGGAATTTTTAGGCAGGTTCCTCTAAAGTAAGCCTTTTGAAGGCTTCACAATATAAATTCTGTTCGTATCTGCAAACAATTAGCTTTAATACGACATGTTGCGACTGGGAAAAGAGCATTTTGAGCACGAAGAAAAACAACGATGAGCAGTGTCACTTGAAAACAGTTAAAATTAGTCACTTCTTTGATCGATAAAGGTAATTAACGAACCAATAATCGTGGCATGCCATGAGTTTTCATACGAGAGCCGTACGAGTTTCGATGGTGGTAATGAGTAATTTCAGGATAATTTTGGTAGTGTTCAATCGCGACATAGGTTGCTGTCGGGGGAAGTCCTCCAAAAGAAGCAAAGCTCTCGAAAAAAAAGCTGTACTTGAGCGAGCAAAATCAAAAATGAAGAAAATCGTGCCATTGACGATGCTTTCAACCCGCAAAAAGGTTGTCAAACCAATCACTGTCAACGTCAAAGCAGCAGCTCATCAACCAAACAAGAATGCAGAAAATAGCAACAATAGGGGTTGTACTATAGAAAAAAAGAATAACGTGAATGAATTGAATGTTGATAATATAACTTACCACAATACTTATACTGTTTGAAATCATATATAATCCACTTAATCGAAATCATTATATCTGTATGTGAATTGTTATTGTGTAAAGATTTCTTTGTTTTGTACGCAGCCATCATCAAAAACACCGAATCGCTCAAGAGTGTAAATGAAGTCTTCGACGTGATCATGCTGAAATAATCGCTTTTGCAACAGATCTGAAAACGTGACTGTGCGCAAAAGGATTGCATCTGAAACGGCCTTAACCTCGGATCTATGAGCGATTCTCCACAATTTACCTATGAACTTATCCACAATTTTCCAGTGTGTCCTCATTATTCCTGATCACAGCAGTTCAACAAAGGTTCCAGTGATCAGTATAGGCAAATTTTCATCTAAACCAAAATTGTTGCGTGATTAGTTCTTGCTTCTGTCATTGTTATTACTCAAAACAGTCGGTTAGCTGAGCGGTTGGCTGCAGCAAGACTTATGCCACGACAGTTGACAATTCGTAAAATCAGCTCTGAGTTCGTCTTAATAAATAAACTTCATCTAGTAATTGGTTCGCTTCGCCGATAGCTGAGTCAATGTTTTAATTAATAGAATCATATTCTCATTTTTATCCTGATCGCATGCAATTGAATTTGAGGGCAACAATCTGAAAGCAAAATAAATTTTTATCGTTTGTACAGTGATGAAGCAACGATATCAGTAAAAAGACAAAAAGTGTATATATCATTTCGCGTTGAATATTCACTATCTGAACGAACACCGATGTGTATCGCTGAAAAGCGTACGGCTGAAAGCATTTGTTGCAGAGAAGGGGCAAGGGCATTCTTCAAGCAATTTGGTAACGCTTTATTGGGGAAACAAAACAAAGAGCTGAACCAAACAGAGGAAGAAAGTACTCTGAACCCGTTAAGTGAGGAGAGTGATACAGTCAGCATGCCAATAGTACGTTATTTTTCGATTGACTGATTCATGACTTAAATTGTCCTATCGTGTTCGGAGCACTTTGTGCTGCTGATCATTTTAATATTTGTGAAATCGAAGTTTGTTGAAATAGAGAATAAGGATGGCGGTTAAGGATAGCTCGAGTGTAATAGATGGAGACGAACCACCCTCACAGGTAAACCAAGCCAAAGCAACGACGAATCATGAAGATGGGCAAAACGACGAAGATCGATTTGAAACATCCATTGACGAGCCAGTAAAGGCGTTTCGTCGTAATCTAAAACTTTACTTTGAATTCATTAAGTTCCACATATGCTGACCTCGGTCAAATAATATTTCGACGATTATAAGAAGAGTTACTGCATATTCTTAGAATTACTTCCCAAATTCTCAAGTCTGCAATACAACTGTAATATGTGTTGCTTTCCTTTTAGGCAAATTTCGGTGAACAAACTATAAACGCCGCCTAGCCTGATGAATATATTAATTGCGTTCTTTTTCTGATCGCTGCTTAAATTTGCAACTAAGATCATGAAATGAGCATTCAAATAAAAGTCCTCCTGCATTTGACAACGTGTGTTATTTGCGAATTTGCATTCTGGGTCTGTTTCCAGGAACTGCAAAAAGAAGTTTGCATATCGTTGCCTCAGCGACCACTTACAACCAAACGCGGGTTCCTTTTCTTATATTAATCCTTACCTTTGATAACTGACCACTCTGAGTGGTCGAAACAGTCAAACTTTGTGTAAACTATCGATACTTTCAATCGTTAGGCATAACAGCATGAAAACAACTGATCAATTTTTTGAACCAATATATAAGATGCCCCCAAATAAGACGTTCTCGTCACCATCTCTTTAAAGGCCTGCTAGGCGAGCAAAGAGATAAGAACATTTATTGTATAATATGTGAAGAATCGCTGCATTAATTCAGCCTCTTCCATGCTAACTTAGTAAGGCAAAAAGTTATTCTGGAAGAAAGCAGCTTGAAGGCTCAGAAATTCTTTAACAATATTCCATGCGCATTTCAGTGATGTTTTTGCATTAAACGATCAACGAACAAATGAATATCACCTGAGCAATGGCAATACCCTCGTTGTTGTTCGCAAAAGGAATCCTGTATGTCACAATTCGATTGTTTTCTCGGTTTTCGTCATTTTTGTTTTCTCGGTCATATGTCACAATTTTTTTTCTCCTTCATTTCAACAGACATAATGTTTATTGAGCGATCGTTCTCATTATGAGTTCATTCTACACGGACCCATCTCAATTTCAAAAGACATTTGCCCACCACCCCATTGCGCTCTAATCGCCTTCGAATTTTCCAATTCGAAGGCGATTAGAGCGCAATGGGGTGGTGGGCAATACCCAATAAAATTTATGTTTTCATGGCTTCATGGTGAACAGAAATGAATTATTCGAATGCTTTCAGATATCAGTGCTATATAAGTTATACAATGCAAATGGACGTTCTGTTTTCTTGGAGAAAACTGCGAAACAAGCTTTATTAATGTGTACAGATGAAAACGGTTCGAATCGACGATTTATCGCTTATCAGTGAACAAATCAAACACACGATGATGAATTACTTCACTCGAACTTTTAAAACAATGTTGTTATACAGTGTACTCCTTTCCCATATCATATGAATTCAGCATACCTGAATGTTACTTGAATTTTACGATAATCAAAAGAAGAACACCAATAATTTTGAATAAATACGATAGCAATGCAAGTTCATCTTCTTGCAATTGGTCAATCACATGCATTTATAGCGGCGGATCAGATACTGGCTAATAATAAGATTCCATGTTATCATTACATACAGCAACAGTTATCATTAGACGACATGAAATCAATGTTTTTTCAAAATGTCAAGTTCTGATAAATCCCATCGGATTTACATGCGAGGAACTTTCGAAGTATCGCACCAACTCTCATCAACCTTGTGAATTTTGCTCCATTTGGCATATTGGTCGTATATGTCCAATGCTGAATATTGTGACCTTTACTTCTTCCATCTGAGTTGTCAGATTGAAGAACTGAAGAACGTATTGAAATTTATCTCCGAATATTTCACTGTATCATTAGAACTATCCATAATATCATCGATTTACTGCACATATTAGAAAATCAACAATTTAAAACAACAAATAAGCGGTTCAAAGTAACTTTCCTATATTCAAACTCAAAAAAGTAGCCAAGAATAGAAAATTTAGAAAAAATTAAACATCTGAACATTAACAGCGGACAATCCTAAAAGATAAACGTAACTATTGAATGCACATGAATATATCACAAATTGAGCATTAAATGGAACATATGGAACAGAATCGTTTGGTTGTACAACGAGAACAGAACGCTCGATCAATTTAACAAGAACACGCACATGAATGAAGGGAATAATCACACGAATCGTCGCATATTCAACAAGGAACAGCTCCAATCCTCAATCGCTACAGTTCGTAATCTCTCAGAAAAGCACACATCGGGACACGTTTCACACTCACTTGAAACAATTCATTCATAACGAGTATACGCATACGTTTCTATCATAAATCTTTCTTTTACACAATTAAGTGACTCAAGATGACACATTATTTTAATTACTAACAATAATATTATTAGATTTTCAGTGCTTGTTGCGAACAAAATAGATTTATTCATTCATTTAATTAGCAGTTACAACTCATTACGAGTTTCAACACTGATGGAACAATATTAAAATTACTTTTTGCATAGAACTGCAAAAATGCAAATGAAATATGGAAAAGCAATATGGAATACACTGGATTGTGCAGGTATGCGTGTGTCGGAGTGTTTAATAACTGGACTAGAATATGAGTAAGAGATTGGAATGGTTTCATTTTGAGCACGTCTGCTTACTTTGCAAAAAGTTTTCGGCCTTCCGCAACAACTTAGCCATATCGTCGAAATGCGCCGTTTCGATTGCCTCCTCCAGTGGCAGCCACTTCATTTTTTGGTGTTCATCCGATAATTTTATGGCGTCATTGTTGCATAACCGTGCCAACCAGTATTTTACTGTTTTCTGAAATATGATTTTTGAATTCATTTGAAACATTTTCATCTCGTCTTAAAAAATTCGTAAAACTATCATGTGAAGCTACATAATGACATTTCGCTCGTGTATAAAAAATTTGATTCTTATGAATCAGATGTGACTTAAAGGATGAAAAAAAGAAAACATTTTTAGAACGTTTTGCGGGCATTTTTTAGGAAAGAGGTAATTTGTGGAAATGTATGAATAACACACATCTTTGGTAACTTCCCCATCATATCGGCTCTGCTTAACTTGATAGCGTAAAATCTCTTCGAAATCCTTATGTACATCCAAATGCTCTAGGCCAATACCGGCCTCTTCTTTCGTTTCACGAACGGCTGCTGCCCATTCATCCTCACCCGGATCGACATGACCTCAAAGGAGCAGACCGTTAAAAAAAGCAATATAACATGCAAATACTGACTAATTTATTCGGCATTCGTGCGCAAACGCTAGTTCAATGTATTCTACGAGTAAAAAATTCAAAATTTCTCGATGTAAACGGACTAAATAACGATGACCGAATGCATTTCTAGTCAAATTTTTTCATCGAATCCACATAAATCAAGGAAATGTGACGCTAGACTACATGAAGCTGAGACGGGATTTAAGAAATTCGTGAAAATGGCAGCTACCTTTCGGTGGTGTCCAGTGGTAGGGTGGATAGGAGGCTTGTAGTAACAGATATTCAAATTGATTATTTGCGTTTCGGTATATCAACATGCCAGCGGCACGTACAACCGCTGCACACATTTTTGGCTGTAGCTTGTTGAGTAAGGCTGAAAATTTTCAGGCATAACAATTGGAGATATTGGGCAGACTGTCGTAGACTCGTGAGCATTTCCATTTTTTTAAACAGAATCATATCCATATTCTTACACCTAACGTGTTTGCAAAACGTGGCAGTACAATAAGCTTGAGTGAACTCTGAATGATGAGTCTTAACTTGGCAGCTCAGGTTTCCCAGAAAACACGTGGTGAACCACAGTCCCAGCGTAATCCTCAACTCAAAGCCCGTGATACGTCTCAGCTTAAGCTGAATTCCATTGTTTTTTTTCATAAACACGTTACGACAAAATTGCGGAGCTAAACCCAAATGCATTAAAAATGCAATCTCAAATTGCAGGAAATCTTATCTCATACAACTTTCATAAAATTGGATGAAACGATTTCTTATTCCAAAGAAAACCCGAGTTTATAAATTAGATGTGGTGATAATATATCTCTAAAAACGCTTAAGAGGTAGAATTGCTTAAAAGAGTATAGCGTAAGCTGCCAAATGTTCAATTCGAAAAAACGCTATGGCTATTCAACATATGCCATGCACAACTTTCAACAAAGTGCCAGTGACTTTTGAAATACATTACTTTTGAATTGATTTCTCCATAATCAACTAGGAAACAATTCGTTCAACAAATCATGCAGGTGATATAACACTGAAATCTGTAAGCAAAGGAAAAAAAGCATTACAAAACAAGTACAACTCATAGTCAGATATAATATCAACAATTCAGCTTTTTGCAACAATATCATAACCGTATGGATAAACAGCTGCAATGAATTAATGTTTAGGTTGCCTTACCGGAAATATCCGGTTGGTGAAGTTGAATCATCAACTTGAGGAAACTCCAAAAACTCGACCTAGCACGCAATGAAAAAACACCTTCAACTCAAATGCTAGTTTGAAAAAAATTGATAGCCTCTCCCATCCCATCTGCTTGAATTTCGCATAAGCACACAAAACAAGCTTGTTTCCAATTTTTGCCAATTCAAGAGAACTTCTTCTTATGGCTAGTCAAAGCAGTCCAGAGTTTTGTGACGTTTCATTCAACTTTCAGGCATGTTCAAGTAACCACCGAAGATGAACCACTAATGCTTATTTAATTAGAACATCATTTTGCTTTGGGGTCCTCTCGGAATTCAACGATCCAATTCCGTTCATCGGCTCAAGACTGATCGTTTATGAGAGTTGCGATATTTCAAAAATGTCGCCTGATAATCGCCTTTTTTGCATTATTTTGGCCTCCTTATTCCTAAAAAGCTCACGAATGTTTAATAGCATAACACAATGATTAAAGATAGCTTCCGAATCACAATCCCTTTCAACTCTTACCCTTTTCCAGCATACAATAAGTATATTTTCCATGAAATAATCAAAAAACTCAACTTCTGTCAGAATCGCTTCAATCGCCCGCTCGGCAACCACATCCATATCCAATACCGTATATCTATCAGATAAACTTTAACAGTGAACTTGGTACATTATTCTGTGATAAATTACTCGATCTTGCATGGAACAATATATTTTAAGTGCTCATTTATTCGGCAATCAACCATACGTTGGCAATTAATGTAGTCAGTAAGGCGGGCTACATACATCAGAATTTCGTGAGCTGTCTCAAATAGTCTCAACTGTCATGAATACCACTTCAGAGAATAAATTCAAATCAGTTAAACGAAGAATTTATAAATGTGATTTCGCACTGAAGAGAACTCGCACAGCTCTCTATAGGATTCAAGAGAACTCGCACAGCTCTCTATAGGATTCAAGAGAACTCGCACAGCTCTCTTCAATGCAATGACAACTTGCATAGTTTTTTTTAGCATTGAAGAGAGCTTGCGCAGCTGTCTTCAATGCAAAAGACAGCTTGCTTGTTCCCTTTAGCGTTGAAGAGAACTCGCACAGCCCTCTTCGGTGAGGAGGACTATTTTTGTGTTCCTGTGGCATTATTTCGACTGCTTATTAAAATTGAGGAGAAATGGGATTTCCTTTACTCTTCACGTTTTTAGCTATTGATTTTTCCTATTTTTTGTTATACATCCTTCACTTTTTCGATGTTTCTTGCGCGTTCTCGTTCCTCTGATGCCTTTATAATTGTTTTGGGTATCTTGAAGTATATAACGTGATTATATTTTCCTGCGGCTTCCTGTGTTCTGTTTCGACTCATTCAAATCATGTCATGTCATTTTTTAATAGTGGTAATGAAACCTATTAAAATTATGATGATCGATTCGAATGATTCTAGAAATGCTATTGCGAATTTTTGCTATTGAATTCAGTTTTGCTATTGAATTCAGCTTGCGCGAATTCCATAATTTTATGTTGTTTTATGAAAAATCTGTCGATATCGCAGCTAAATTGGGAAATTCAGCATCACCGCATATCAAGTCTCAACAGCTGTCTCAACAGCTATTATGTTTAAAACTGCACTGAAGTTTGATCGGCGCTGTTATCGCTGGAGTGACTGCTGTTGTGGAACAAAACAGTATTTTCTGAGTTGCGTTCATCCGAGCCTAGGACTGGCTTGATTTATGTGTCTACATTCACAGTTTTACATTCGAAATATACCGAAGCGTTTTATCAGCGATTTATCACCACAGACATTCACGTAGGCTTGTACTTGCTGAGCCGGATCGAGAAGGTGTCGTGGTGGGAACGACATTGTTGTCAGACCAACGAGGTCGACGTCATTTGTTGGAATACCTCGGTTGAGCTCATACATTCTACAGCCAGTGCTGGCTTTTCTAGGGCTTATCGATCGTGGATCTTCGCATTTTTCTTATCATGGCCAAGCGATTCATCGCTTTTATTGAGTCTTTTCAACAGCGTGCTTAAGGAACCTTCCTTGCATCATCACTCATAAGAATTGACTAGTTACTATAGGCAACCACCACGAAAAAGCAACCAGACGTGTCGTCCAAATACGCTTGCCCTTTTCCACACTTAATATCTCATTAGGATAACCATCCATCCTCTATGAGATAAATTTCGAGACAACATTTTTATTGATCGCGTACTGATGATTGACTGTGAAAACAATTATAATAAATTGATAAATGAAATTGATTACGAAATTATGTCTAAAAAATACTTATGCATCTAAAAGAATTCTGCATCGAAATCATTCGTCTTCGCACTTTTATAAATGTATATTTCAAGTGAAGAATGTATCTCATCTATTGCACCTCATCCAAAGTGATAACTTATTAATTGACTGAATCATTTCGTCAGGCAACCGTAATGATCCGAACTGTCAGTTGCTTCATATTACTCGAACTCTGTCTCCAATAAAGACTATGAACATTCCATGCTAAACCCGGAGTTGTCCGATACTGAAGAAGTCTCATGAACTTTCATGTTTCTTTTCGAATGATCTCCAACCAAGCATGATGACTCACTCACTCAGTAATCATTTTGCGTGTTCCTGGACTTTTTCTGTGAGTAAGTTTAGTATGAAAAGAAGATTGAAGAAAACGATTACTGATTCATTATCAGACGCAGTTGATAACAGAGATAAGGCCAAAGTAAAAAGTAATAATTAATCTGCACAACACTATCATTACGTCCTAATCACGTCTTGTACGTGTTAATGACACTCAGTTTGCAATAACCAATTTGTTACGTTCCTTACTAGTACATAATAATAGCGTTGAAATAATTAGTGGGTTTTAAAACCTCTAGCGTTAACCTAACCTCTAATCTCTAACCTAACCTTAAAATAAGGTCGGTTGATGAGCAAAATGAAAAATGTTCGCCTTCTGAATTCATTCAAACATTGCGCAATAATTTCTGCTTCTGTTTTTTTTTCACTGTATCGTTTTTTAACGTTTCTTGAGCAATCAATTTACATCGAAATCATCCGGTCATTTCATGTGACGTTTCTACGCCATTCACGATATCTCATCGACTATCATAAAGTAATCTGTAAAATTTTGGTTATTAGAAAACTTGGGAATGTATAGCGAATCATTTAAAAGTTTGTGTGTTGATTACGAAGCAAATTGCTTAAGAAAATGTTCGATGAAAGAATTCGACTGAGAGGAACCAAAAACATCATCGAAATAAGTCACCTGTCAACTAGCTCAGAACAATAAAAACAATAACAACCACTAGCTAGTCCCGCTATCAGATTTCAATTTCAACTCTACATCGACTTCGCTTCTATCGATCATCACTTTATCAGTGCTTTCAGTGGCTCATTTTAAGCGCAACGTCAAAATCTCTTAAGGAATGCTCGGAATTCACGTATCATGAAGATTACTTCGAAATTTTTTTTTTTGATATGAACATTGTTTGCTTACATTGTGGTCGAAAATGTTTATTTGTGCGAAGGGAAGATATGAATTTTCGAACATTCTATTAGTGGTGGCTGTATACAATTCTGGTTTTGGCATTGTTAATTGCGTTGAATTTGTTTGCTTAACGATTACAAACACCGTTGATATGACAACAAATTCTTAGTGACACAATGCATGATGCAATTCTGAGTTAAAGTAACCGAATTGTTGTTGTTGACTCATCAAATGCTGTGCTTTTGTGCGTATTGTAGTCCGTCGTCGCTAGCAAATTTCCTACAACCAGTCAATTGTTATGACTGACCTCTTTTTACAATCGATATGTTCGTTCGTTACGCCGATTACACCAGACATATCCAACGCTCATTTTGATTTCATCAGTTTGTTCTATCGCTTCTGTACGCTTTTGTACACTGTTCACAAATCACAGATAGCAGCGCATCCATAATAAATTCAATGCTTCCCCATTCACCTTTCCTCTGCCATCGTTTCCGTTGCTCACCGAAATCGCAAATCAAATCGTTTTTGATTTTGGAATTTTTGTTCGTTTGGTCTCTTTTTGAATTCCGATTGAATTCCGATTTGTATTCCGACTCCTTTTTTTGAATTCCGATTGAAAAAAAAAGAATTTTGTTGTGACTACTGAAAACTACTGTCATTGAACTCGTTTCTATGAATTGATCACGTGATAAATGATTCAAGTGTGATTCAAACACAGTCGAACAATTGCTCTCTTCCCTAAGGCCTCGTTAAAGTATTCATTCGAATGCTCATCAGGTGATGGATATTTCACTACAAATGATGACGCATTATTACAACATATATCAAGTTACATAAACTTTTATTCAATGTTCTTCGTTGTTACTACAAACTCAAGCCAGCCAATTTCATTATTACGTCCGTCACATCATCCAAACATTCAATTATATTTCACTTCAAACGTTCAGTCATAATAGTGAACTTATCTTTTATCATTGATTTATCATTTATCACTTCTATCAAGTGAAAAATTCATCAAATCATAAATTTTGATAAGTTACTCACTTTTTCATATGACGAACAATTGCTACACACCCACCCACAATACTACCACGAATATGAGTGTATGTTCGTGAATTATGAGTTGTTGTCGCTGAGGACTTATTGATATCATATCGTTGATCGTGACGCTATGATAGATGTGTTTCATTTATTTGTTTGTTTAATCAGCAATTACAATTCATTACGAGCTTATGCCGTTCTCTTATCACCAATATCACATTCTTCGTTCCTTGGTATTCTTCTTTTTATGCAGCTAACAATAGCAGTACTGGGAATTATGTATCTTCATGAAGTTCTGACTACGATTATTCATTTGGCGAGCAGAAAGGTTTTGGACTTCTCTCCCATATTGCTCAATGATTTCTAGTGAGTGGCACTCAAACAGAACCCTGATTGATGCATACACTACGCCTCATCGATTGAAAATGCATCCAACGATCAGTAGCTGGTTGGACCAACCAGCAGAAGTAAATCATTAATCTTTCGCGATTGGTAATAAACAATTAATATAACCGAATAGATCCATAGCAATCGGCGTATTGAACATTCCACCGCAAAACAATACTGATGCCCGTTGCCCTAAATACTTTGCATAATTAACCATAGCCAAATACGAAACCGTTAAAAACTCGCAACCATTATGAATACTTTGCCGATCAACAAAGTATGATTATTGGACTTGGGATTTGGACACTGAGCGGTCGGTTGAGTGCCGATCGTTTTGGGCGCAACTGATTATTGCAAACTTTTCAATAAACTGACGCACGTTCACTGAACTCAACTGAAGGTTTTAATCAGTGAATAATTAATGTGAATCGTTACTTTTGCGGTTGAATGCTTCTCGAAATATTCACTTTTCATAATTGATTTGCAGCAATTTTCCTAGATTTGTGTAGTTTTAAAAGCATTCTAGTACAGAGAGTTATTGGGAAGAAAAATGCCTGTATACTGTACAGTGAGATCTGTTCATGATTCTAATATTGTCTCTTTTTTTCTTCAAATATTCCAAGCGATCGTATTCAACAATTGCATTCACATTTCATAAGGAAACATGCAAACGTAGCAAGTGTCAGAATATGCTGTTGGCGATGATCAATTTTTAAGATTTTCACGATTTACGATGTATTTTGGAAATTTCAGAATTGAATGGGTGCAGCATTATCAAAAAATAGAAAATACCATAAATGCCGACTCGGAATGAGCTTCGAGACAGCTCAACATCATGTGACCGTGAACGTTGTGCTTGATGAGGAACGATTTGAATCGATCGAAGGTGCACTGACGAACAAAGAGATTCAATTTCGAGTGAATTCTGACGAATGTGTGAAAATTTTTTACGACGATATTATTTCAGTTTCAATGCCTATCAAAAATGGTCAGTGATTAATTTGTCAGTAAATGCCACAGTTTGCTTTTTTATCCTCCACACTCACCGCTCAAAATCGTCAGCATATTCCAGCTAGAAGAGTTTAGAATCGATTACTACAGATTTAGAGCATTTGTTAAAACACTGGAAAATGTGATGTCTTGAGATAGAAAGCGTGCGAGTATTGGTTTATCATTGATTAATGTTGTCCGCTCAATGCGCACTTCTTACGATCAATGTTATTGAGTCTGATCTTTGTATGTTCTGCAGAACTGTTGTTAATCTCTTATCCGATTATCAATGGAAAGCGATCACCGATCAGTCTGAAAGTTTGTTTCAATAATGATAGTGCATCAGATGAATGGCTTATCTTTCTCAAAAATGCAACCAAAGTGCCACTGGCTCGTAAGCTTTGCTTCTTCCAATTTCAATTTGCATTTTGTTTTTTTACTGATTTGTGTCAACAAACGCGATGATGCTCGTAATGAATTTGCATTGCTTTAACATCATTCATCTTCGTTGTTCATTGACTCATTGAAGGAATTGATCATTTGATCAGTTTATGCGCTTACAGCACACATCCCTAAGTCGAATTTTCGACGGAAACGTCGTAGAATATTGGTGATTGTGAATCCATTCGGTGGCCAGCAGAAGGCTTGGAAAATGTGGCAAGAAATCGTCAAACCAATTTTCATCGCAGCACAACTGGATTATAAAGTTATTAAGACGGGTTTGCTTCAAAGTTGTTTTGCAAGCAACAACTAGTATCGCATTCTCATGTGGTACTGTGTTGTTGTTTATTTTGATGCCTAATTGCTTGTAGGGGTAAATTCTTAGGGAAATAATAATGTCGCTTGTATTGAAGAATGTGTAAAGCATGCGCGGACAATTGCGAACGT
This sequence comes from Anisakis pegreffii, assembly GCA_035041965.1. Taxonomy (NCBI): domain Eukaryota; kingdom Metazoa; phylum Nematoda; class Chromadorea; order Rhabditida; family Anisakidae; genus Anisakis; species Anisakis pegreffii. Next base: position 409,809 of record JAPYMA010003053.1, read on the forward strand.
CGTTCCACTGGACGATTACGATGCATTAGCGGTGATGAGTGGTGATGGGTTGATCTCTGAGGTTATCGAAGGGTTTTTACTGCGACCGGATCGAGAACGTGCCTTGAAGATGCCTATCGCACACATTCCCGGTGGAACCAGCAATGCACTCGCAGCTTCGATTTGCTTCCAGTGCAAGTTAGTGGTTTCGATGAATTTATTCGTATTTTTTACTCATTTCATATTATTTACTCGTACTCAGTTGATTTTTGTGGTGTGATACGATTGCATTCAGTGAGCCGTTCGCTCCTAGAGGAATATTTTGCCTGGAGGCAGCGCTGATGATTGCCAGGCCCCGATATTTGCCTTTGCGAATATGTCATGTTCAAACTGAAAAAGATGGTGACCGAAGCATGTTCCTATCGATTACGTGGGGTTTAGTGGCTGATATCGGTGAGTTCCTCATTTGTTCCATCACTTGGTCGATATTCCATGCTTGACAATGCACATTTAGTGTTTCTCGAGTAAAATTTACAAGCGATTCCATGTAATTGTATTTATTCAGATATTGGTAGCGAGCGATTTCGATGGGCCGGTATGGTGAGGCTACACATGGAAGCGATCATCCGAATCGCTCGTTAGTTGATTTCATGATAAAGCTTGCGAAAACATTCTGTATTTTAGCGGTTCTTCGTCTTATGCGTTCTGTATTGCATGAGCTGAGAGAATGGGATAAAATTTGTCGAATATTTTACCAACTTTATATTTTCCTGACAAAGTGCATGCATCGAAATTGCAGAATTACCGTCCGTAGCACGCTACAAAGCCCGTGTATCATACTTACCGATTTCGGATGAAAAACTGAAACGAGCCACCAGATTGAGGTATGCATATGTTCCTCTGCTTTCTGTTCCCTCACTTGTTGCACATAGGCATTTTGATATATTGCACTTTCCTGTTCAAATCCACATTGAGAAACAAAAATCGCAATTTTCTAGAAATCGAACGTCATAGTTCGCTTAAATTACCTTTGGTCATTTCTTTGAATCCAGGCATATTGTTGATCGAAAGCTATTTGGTGAAGATCATTTCAAGTACGATGAAATCAGTAATATTGGCGAAGAGTTCAAGAGTGGAGTAAAGGCTGATGATATGAGCGAAGCATTTCGTGATGCTGACCTTCTTGCCAATCGGCGGGTACGAATTAATTTAATTGGTCAAATGTCGAAAGCGGTTTTCCTGAATTAACATTTTGAATTTCTCCAAACGCAGTTTGTATCAAATAATCTTACTCTACAAAAACTGGTCTCATTAAAATCCTTGCTCATGCTCCAGTGTTGCCATAGAAAAGAAGTACTGACCGCACACTATTTCTGTAAAAACTTTCAGATGCCATCATTGGGTGAACCAGTTCCATCGGATTGGACTGTAATAGAAGGAGAATTTGTATTTGTTTGTGCAGTGAACATTTCTCACCTAGGTATATTACCGAATTTATTTTATGCAGTCCTGCCTGCCCTACTTAATTCACTATCACTGTCATTCTATAAGCTTATACGTGCGATCAAATTTATCGAAATTCTGCTATAAACCGTATGATCTGCTTGAACTCAAAACGTTCGAATGCTATTTTAGAAATGTTTCAAGGTATATTGTAATTTATAGTATAGCACCCACTGAATTAAAGCAATTCACTTCCTTGTTCCGTCGCAAATCTTTTCCAAATAGATGTTGGTTGAAAAAGTGGAGTTGAACTTCAGGTAGCGATCTTCCATATATACCGTCAGCACGATTGGATGAGCCAATTCTTTACTTGACTTTACTTGATTGGAACACAGTCAAGTCGAGGTTACAAGTCGGATGTATGATGATTACTATTGATGGATCGCATCATCTCGACTATCCTTGCTTACAGGTTCGGACAAAGTGTTTGTTTGTCTCTATCCATATGCTCATCTTCAGCAGTGTTCCATCGAGAGAACGGTTCAGCGATCAGGATTGAACTGTATCGGCTTCACTATCAAATGACATTTAAATTGTGTCGTTCAACCGCCAATTGCTTCTTTGATTCTTTCGCTGTTTTTCATTCGGATGATTGTTGGACTCAATGATAATTGTTCAGATAATACCAGTACGCGGCTGCCGCGTTGAACCATTGGAAGGATGTGGTGGTTATATAGCGGTTGACGGTGAGCCTATAACATCTGGAACGGCATTTCAGGTTGTACCATCGCGGTATTGTGCTACAGTTATAGGCCGCAATGAAGTATCATCGTAAATCATTTGTATTATATTGTATAGTTTGATATATACGCTTCGCTAACATCAATCCCACAGTTAATTGCATTGTATTCACATGCCGAAAGCTTATACGTCGTGAATTGAGCCAGCATTTAATGTTGGTCCAGACCATATTTAGGCCATTTAACGACGACTATCTGTTCAGAACTATTCTCCAGGGCATTCGCAATCCTTTTTTTAAATATCATTTTCATCGGTCCCTAGCATGTAATACTGTGGTGTTGTTGATTACTAGTGAACTTCTTTATAGTTTGTTCGAATGAATATTGTATCTTTTGATTGCTTCGAACTTTGTCACTTAATTGAACGGGTATTAATATTAGTTGACTAATCGCTTCAGTTTGATAATTCTTTGCATGTGCATAACATCGCGTTTGTGACCTAATGTTGATTCGTTCATATTCACAAAAATCATTCATTTGCTATTATTGTTTGTTGTTCAATGTCCACTCGTCCTTAATTCATAAAGATTTTTCTAACGATCCGCATTATTTGTGTCCACATTTCCAAATATTAAATTATTGCATTTGTATGGAGTATCTTCATAGTGAATTAAGCAGTTGACTGCACGCACTTCCATGCAATGCACACTCGTATTAATCTCATTCTTGAGTTTCATTACTCTTGAATGGAATTCATCGCGTTGTTGTGCATATGCTCACTAAACAATCAAAAGATTTATCCACTGTTTATCAACCAACCATTGCTATAATTGTTTTCTGTTTGTTTCACTGAAAAAGTTGCTCATCAAATAATACCATATTTCATGTGTTTCTACCTTAATAAAACTTGTGATCACTTTGAGACTGTCAACAATCGCGTTACTATGGAAACGGCTGATTAGAAATGATCTTTTCTTTTAATTTGCTATCGCTGCTAAGTTTGGCTCACCTTGACGAAATGGAATCAGTCAAGAGACCTGTTGCTTTTTCATGGGATCACTTCGTTTCATTTCATGCGCTCATCTATGCGTTAAAATGGTCGTGAACAAATAAATGATTAATAGAAATGAGATGAATTTGTGCTTAAAGAACGAAAGATTTCTGATACTGGGAATGAATAGCGAATTTAATTAATTTTCAGCAGTCACTTCGGTTCGCGGAATTTAATGATAATTTCGTTTGCTTTTTGATTCCGATTTCCAGAATGCAGGGTCTACCTTAAGTGCTTTCTGGATTGCAAACTAGAATTTTGATAAATATATGACGTAAGCAAACGATAAAAGTCAGCAAAGAAATCAAGCAAATAAAAAAAAACGAAAGCGATCAGTTAGTAATCATCACTGATTTCTTGATCACTAATGTGAACAATTTTCGTTTGAACAATGAAGCAGTTTCTCGCAAATCATGAGGTGAAAGACCTTTTTTGGTCTCATCATGAATGCACTTCAATGAATGCTGAAGCTACACATTCACAATTTATAGAGTTCAAATTATCGGGAGGTAAAACTTCATGTTTTCAACTCTTACAATCTGACGGGATATCGAAATTGGAAAGTGTACATCAATCTAAAACTAAAAAAAATATGCGAAAAACAACATTTCACATCAATGCGATGCAACCAAACGAAACGTTGAACATGACGAATCGAAGGGAAAAAATCTCCGCCGCCGCACTATTATCAACGAATTCTTCATTGATTCATCAGAGCCCAATAGCGAGTGAATCAAAATCACGCTTCGATTTCGTTGCAGCATCAATCAGTATTGCAACGTAAAGTATGTGAAAATTCATGATTCGAACGAATGAAGTAGAAACAAGAAAATCGGTGTGAACAGTGCCAATGCAAAGCTGTTTGAGACGGCTCCATTGCAAAGTGACTCTTCACAACAGCAAACCGTACGCCCACTTGCCGTCGTGCATCCAGTCCTCTAAAACAGTCAGTTCAGTTAGTTTCTTGCAGAACATGTTAACAGTGGTGATGAATTTCAGCAATTTCATGCTATAGACGTAGTGGGATTGCGCATTAGCTAAGACTCACTCTACCACTGGTGAAGGCATTGACAAATTGAAGTGAAACATTTTTGTTTGCGTTAAGAACTCTTTAACTAGGTTTCCACATCAGCATGCATTCAGTTTGATTGATTCATTAAACTGATTCATTCCGGTAATCTTGATGTTGCTTTTATCCACCTAATCAGCCATCAATCTATCACATTCATTTCCCAGATGGTATGCAAGGAATTTTTCATCCGGATAAAACGCGAATGGCCGCTGGCCATGCTTTCGTGCTGATATAAAGCGAAATAGAGCAGTTGTTACCTGACAAGCGCCTGTACTGCCGCATTTTCGCACAATGGTTTTAGCGTCACCTAAACACAAAAATGTTCACTCGAATTGTAGTGGTGTTGAATATGTTAGGCCTTCATGAAGCACAGTGACACATCATGTTCCGTTGAAAACGGTTTATGGAATAGAACTCAGCGATAGTGAGCAGTATTACTTTAGAATGTAATTTGATGAAAAAATTTTCAAACCGCTGTTCACTTCGTAAGGCATTTGCAAAAAATTTGATGAGTATAACTAATTCTTAAAATGGCGGAGATCGAAAAGTATATTCGAATATGTTCACACTATCGCGTTTCGCATTCATAAGTTCAGAAAGTAACTCAGTAATATTGACGAGCGAAGTAACTCAGCAATACTGATTGGTAAAATGTTGTTAAATTACTTACAGTAATGGTCAAATTTGTTACCAAAAACAACGATGTGATGCAAGACGATTATGTTGTGAAATGCAGAAAGCCAACGAAGAAACTAACCTATATCTGCTTCAGTTTTCATGCAGTGTATTATGTTCGCGTCACATGCGATTTCCGTTTGAGGAGCGGAGGCAGCGTCACCGGTTATCGTCTCTTGATAGCACTTGATCGATTTGCTTGAGGCGACCAATGTAATCAACAGAATGATCGTTATTGAGTGCATCACTTACAAATAACAAAATTGTTTAGCTGTAATTGATGATATTTGATATGGATGATGTACAGTCGCACTGAAGCAGTAATTTATTATTAAGAAAATATCACGAACACAGCATGTCGATTGAAAGTTAAAATACGCCGAACACGAATGGATGCGAAACAAAGAAGAACCTATCAGAACAACCGTGTTAATTCAGTCCACGTTTAGATTTTCACTCGACTCTAAAACTGCTTCTCGAGCAAGACTTCAAGACGGACGAGCGCGAATCGCTTCCATGACATCAACAACAAACATTGTCCACGGATTCGTCAATCGCTAGAGTGCATGATACAAACCAATTGGTTCACATAATGACTGGTCATAAACGCTTGACGAAAATACGAACTAGCTCTGATTATCGCCACCATTAGCACGACTAGTTATTTTGATAATCAATGCAAAATGAATGGATTGAATCGACTCGTCAGACCATAAATCTCATCGAGTTGATTGTTTCATGCCTACTGTGAAATGATTGATGAACCATTTGCTCTTCAACGTGAAAATGTGTAGAATCGTATAAGTACGAGCAAGAAGGTTTGAAAAGTGAGAAGTGCATTCCATTTCCGAAAGTACTCTAAACAAATCACGTATAATGCCAATTTTAGTGAGAGAACCAAGCGAAGTCATTTTCCACCGAACAATAAACATTTCAGCGCTCACATTAGAAAGTCAGCTCGTACGAAAATTTCAACACCCGAATGTCATTAGCTGAAACGAGTGGAAGCGTGCAACACATTGTAGCGACCACAGCAACGATCATATCACTATAAATCCTAATGAGAATTCAGAATCCAGTGATTATTGATAAAGTCACAACCTTTGATTAACATTTTTAATGGATATGATATTCAATATCCCATTTGATATTTCGTCGATACCAAATGATAATCAAATGCACCGTTAAGCAACGCATGCGAAAAATGTTCCCCGCAATTCTATCCGTATAACTCAGAAATCAACATGCAGCCAACGATTAAAAGTGTCAGGATTAAATCTGTGAAAGGATCCTAGTAGGAGTTTTATTTTCCTTTACGGGAAAATAATCTGTTATTGTTCCTTCCCCCTCTGTCTGTTCTTCTTCGCTAGAAGGGAACTCTTTTAATGTAGATGAAAACCTCAAAGTGTGCGGAAGTGAGGTTGGCTGCACATTCACTGGCGAACCAACCGAATCTCATAACAACAGGCGTTCTCAGCAAAATGAATGCAGTTTAGCAGTAATTAACCAGAAAATTATGAAAATGGAACGATTGTCCACCTGAAAAATCCAGAAATTGAGTTTAACAGTTTTTTTCCATTACCTATGAAAACATCGTCCACGATTTGCCTCACACGTTAATAAGTTTCACAGTCCCTTGCAAACAATGAACATTTTGAGGTGAATTCAGTAAAACACAGTTCGATGCATGTTCGGCTTAAAATGAGCATAAAAGATCGCATGAGCGCAAAATATTTCGAGTAGCACCGAGATCAGACCTCATTCGCCTAAACTCCACTAAGATCCCCGCTGGAGACCTCATTATGATGTGTAAAAACTCTCTATGATGTGCTAGAGCTACTGCCTGAACTGCACCATCAACTAGAGATGCCTAGAATGCACGAGCTTCAGTATTTTTCATTTGCATCCTCTCATAATGCTATACACGCAATATTTGTGGTAGCAAAACGGGATCGCTTTATCTTGTAACAAATAAAACTTAAAGAAGGTGACACACTTCATTATGATAAAAATTTATCGGGAAAAAAGCATCTTCATTAACACATTCAATTAAATACATATATACTCGTATGTATATGAGCCAAACACAGTCGTAAATTGCTATTGTGTTGAATGATTTTCATAGAAAACTCCTGAATCGAACAAAATCTGTTACCATAGGAACGAGCAAATGGGTTTCTCAAACGCATAAATTTTGATTAGATTATTTCCTTTTTCCTCGCTCATCGGAATGTCAACGCGTAAACGCATTTTCGTCTGTTCATTGTGGTAGATCGCAATGATTTGTTCAGCTGATGCTTCAAAGTTTCAAAAAATCAGCAGTAAGTTGAAGGAAATGGCGAGTCGAATCAAATTCTCTACATCGATTGGTCGAGAACAAATTTTTAGCCGTACAAATTTAGGAATTCCATTCAGAATCTTTCATAAGATTTTCTACAAAGCACAAGAAATTTCAAAGTTCTAGACGTAATTTGATAGAAAATTTCGTCTGTGGTGTTTTGAATGAAACTTATTTGCATTCCAAAAACAGCACATTCCAGAATCTTTGCTTTTTCGAAACCGTTCAGACATCGCTGACATATTCGACGGGTTTGCTGAATACTGCACTAGTTAAAGCTCGGCGCCGAATTTCGCGCGTCGGAACGTCTACGGTGGCCGCTTTTTGCACACGTGACTGCCCCGCTGCGATCTCTATTCCGCCGGAATTTTCCTTAATCGAAATCTCAACGTCACTCTCAGAAACGCGGTCTACAGAAAACCGCTTATTCCCCTCATCTTCTGCCTTCTGATCGCTCATTTTGGTTCGATCGTTTACGTTCAAATTATCGTTATCATCTTTCAGAGCCATGCCCTCTTTCATGATATAAACTTTCGCTTCGTCGTCTCCTTCGGTCGTGTTGAAAACTTTACTCTTGTTTCCATCGTCTAGGCCTTCACGGTGATTGTTTTCATCTGCATGATCTGCATCGTTCAGGATGTCTATCGTGCCCTTAAAACAGAATTTTTAATGAATTTATATTCCTCACTGTCATCATATAAGCAATAACAAATGAATGATAAAACTTGCTGAAAACAACAAGTACACGTAGTATTTCATGAAGCCTGATACAAATTCATTAACGAGAATGAATATAAATTGCCCCATCAGCCAATCAGCAAACCAGACGAGTGCATACAATTTTATTTCTGTCGTTGTCAACAACAAGCACTTATGATATCGTGATGATTATTGGCATACATGTTGAAATTAGTATGAAGTTGGATATTCGCCGGAGGTAAATTTAATTGGAACGGCTATCAGATGATTACGTTTGCTTCAAAAACACATTACATTTACCTCGCTGCTGAGAACAGATGGCAACGATATTCCCAAATCGCGTAGAGTTGCTCGTTTCATTTCTTCAGGCTGGTTTATGGTCAGATTGGTTAGATCCTCCTCTTCAACTGTGCTAAGGACCTTCACGGGTGATTGCGAACTATGAATTTCTGTACTCAATTGACCGTGGAATGAACCGAGCCTAGTCGGTCTTTGTAACGGTACATCTTGCGATAGATGACGCAAACCCTCTAAAGAGACTGGCTAAACTGATCGAATTTTCCCATTTTATCACAAAAATAGTGCAGGATTTCAATATTTGATCTTTAATTCGAACAAATTTCATGAAATCTCCTATTAGAAAATGTTGAGAAACCTCTGGAATGGCGACGCGAATGTGGTGGAGTAGGGTACGGTGACGGTATTGTAGCTGCAATATTCATCTTTTCAATCAACTTTCTGATTTCATTTGGCTATTCTTTGACACGAAGCGTTTGCCATGAACCACTATTGTCATTCCACCTCGGTCACCGTTAACAATCAACCGAGATCGATTGAAAAATTCAGTAGGGTTCATTTTTATGTGGCACAAAAGCGTAACATTGCTATCTGCTTAAAGACTAAAACCATAACGAACCTCTCGACTGACGCCGCGAGCATGGTTGTGAAGAATAGAACGCAATTGATGGATCATATATAGCACCTGCAACATTTCTTTTTTTGGCATTGCAATTCAAATGATCCTGCTCAATAATCAGCCATATTCAACGAAATATCACCGAAGCCGATTACAATTGAAATACACTTCACTAATATCAGCTAGTGTTTTCACGGGCGCAAGTCATGATCGAGTTTAATCAAAAGCATCGACACAGTGTTTGAGCAACTCACTAAATGACATCTCGATAAAAATTTGTATTCTAAACAAAATTAGTTCATGAGTATAGTACATGAAACCCTTAACCCATAATCAATGATTTTGGTCAAAGTTAAGAGAACGTACTGATTCCGCCGTTTGTATGTCCGTCAAGCACTGCCATTGCTGATGCTTGCCTGACCATGTTCGATGCTGACTTCCTTCCAGGCCTTGAGGATAGTGCATTTTTCCGTCTACGATGACTACCTTGTTCAAGGTCATTGATTGCGAATTCAGATTGAAAGAATGATCTCGATGGTGCTTCCACAGTTGAAACAGCCCTCCTTCACTACCTCAGATGAATCGTATGAGCACAAGTTGTGTCGTAAAACAATGAATGTTCTAAGCGATAATCAGAAACATGAAAGGAACACGAACAGATTCGAAAGTTATCAATTTTAAAGCAAAAACGAAAAGTCAGTTGTGAATTCACTGATAAAAAATATTCAATGAGCAATCGGATTACTCTATCAAAACAGCAAAAGCAACGTGGCATATGATCTGCTTGTGTTAGGAAAGTGTTAGAAAGATAATGAGAATTATTGAACCATGACAAGATTTATGGCCAAAATGAGCATAAATTTTCTCCTGGACAAAGGGATCTTCCTGAGTAAGAACAATCGAAATACTCAGCTACCGTCCATTCCAGTGAAGACGATCGGTGAGTCTTGAGAATTTCCATCGTCTCGAAAAACTTCTGGCAAGGGATCGTGTCGAACTTCGCGCACTCTCATCGAGTGATTTGCGAACGACCATTTTTGGCTCCTCAGTTGATATACTGAAAATTGTCAGAATTGATTATGAGCGGAAAATTTTGAAATTGCTGATGAAACCGATGAGAAGAGACTCATCATTACTAGTCTCAATAATAAAATTTATTCGCATGTCAATATGTATAACATAGTTCTGTACAAAATATTACTGTATGGCGAATATATGCCCCAACTATTGCTGGGGAGGAAGAAAAGATTATCAGCGGTCTTCCAGTAACTGATCAGTTCGACTAGTGAGTTTCATTGGTTTTATCAAAGGTATATAGATCATGCTTGGATTCATTTGATGTGAAGCACAGTTTCTACACCTTATGATGCACTATCACTGCAAGTCGCTCAAATGGTGCATGTTAGCTTGGAATCATCCAAAGAGTACAACCCACTTACTTGGCTTGCGTTGCAGAGCCAACGAGTGGATTGACTGGTTGTTGAAGGGATTCTTTCGAGTACATCGGTTCGACCTTATCGCTTGACCAAAACATATCCTTCTCCAATCTCGGTGCATCGTTTGATGCATCATCCACTATACACAACGCTGTCTGATTGAAGGGTGTCAATCATGAGTCATTTTCATTCTTATTTCCATTGGATTGATCTAGCTGCTGATCATGTATCGCACAAAACAACTAGGATCGAAACCTAATCAAGTAATGAACAGGATGAGGTTGATGAGACCTAAGTTTTTGCATGCGACGCTTTTGGTAATGGTGGCGTTTTCAATTCAGTCTGAACCTTTGACGACCAATGATTGGATTGAGAAATTCTTACAGCGAGGTTTTTATCGAGTAAATAATTGCACTCGAAATCATCGTCGTCTTCACCGAACGGATTCAGAAGACCTTCAGCCACCTTCATCCATCCAACCAAAATCAAAAATTCCATCATCGTCATAAGTGGCAGTGTTAGATCAATCTTAAACCAATAAAGTGAAATCGCAATCACTTCGCTTAACGATAAACATTTTGCCATCTCCACAAACATTCTCCGCTATGATGTGTGGACCTTTCAAACTGTCAATTGGATTGTTTCTTATGAATGGTACTCAAAAAATGATGAAGTTAATGGCATGCAATAAATTCAAAAATCAAGATGCACATACACTACTTTTATTCGGAGCATCACGCTCAGTGATAATGAATTGTCGCGAAAGCAAACAAAGTGCGAAGTATAGATAAACAGCCAGGAAGACCAGCTGAAATCATTGGATCGCTGTTATTTGTCGCTGAACAGCATAAATAATCATTTTCAGCTCTTAATTGAAGAAATGTATCCAGTAAGAAGCAAACACCTCAAAATGCAACAAAATTTTCCTAGAACCTTACGAGTAGCGCTATCTAAACGTGCCAATTTATATAAAACATTGCGTTCATCATTAAGGAAAACATTATGTAGGACGTTTTTGATACTCGCATATTTTCTCTTGGTTCTAAAATGTGAAGTCGATGCGTTTCATACCAAAACTAAAAACACTCAGCTATGAAATATGTTTCATTGGAATAATCTTCGAGTACTAGCCACTATATTTGTTCAGTATACCGAATGTATATTTTAGGGATGAAAGCTTATCTTCCCATAATGCATGTCCTCGCTGGAAGAATATGTGCTTTTGTAAACTACAGGCAAGGAATGTGCGATATAGCAAACAAAAAAAGAATTTACGGCCTTATCGCCGTACCATTTTTGGTCTTTTCACACAATGAGAGCAACTTTAATCATGTGAACAGCTAGACACCTTAATCACATGAACACAGCTAAACACCTTAATCAATTGTATCTTTCTTAACAACATTCAAATTGTTGTGTTGCTCGGATACACAGAAACAATGCACTTACTACAGAAAAATGTGTGGTTTTTATCGAGAACAATGCGAGTCTCTAAAGCATACATGGAAACTGAACGTTTACTATCATCACGAACTAAGCGCATTAGAGTCCTTTTCATTATGTACTTAAAGTACTTCACATTTATAAACATTAATATATCTAGCAATGATAAGTGTATGATGTCATGTACAGCGAATGACGAATAACCTGCGGATAAGCCAGCGGAACTGGAACCCAATCGTAATTGCATAACATTTGTATATTATACCGATAAAACTTGACTTCCTGAAATTTCCTATCGCATCACAACGCAGTTGCTTTGTTATCTTAATTGTTCCAATGAGCGGAACGGAACATTCGAACTGCGTGAAACGGTGCCCATAAAATGATTTGAGTCACATTTCGGAGTTATGAAGAACGCTTGAAGTTCGAAAAATAAACAAGAATTTGTAATGTTGCGTGGTCAAGGGACGTGTGATCACAGAGTACATGATCGAGAGGTAAACGAACATCACAGAGCTTGTTTGCGAACGAATCGCTGGGAACTTTGCCCTCTTTCCGGGCACGAAAGATGAGGGCGTAGATCCAGTTGATTGGTACCCAATATTTGTCATAATTTATGTCGATTGATTCCAGTTTCTCCTTCTCATGTTCCAGCATGAAACCTGCAAACGGGGAGTTTTCTTCAGGATCTAATTTCACGTCAACGATTCGCTAGCGCGTGTAGCTGTTTTCCGGCAAACTATTGAAGAATAATTGATTTGATGATCACCATTGAGCAATTCGCAAATTTCAACATTTCCATATTATTTCATTCACTGAATTCACAATGAAAGAAACTTGTGTTCCTAATATTAGACTAGGAATCGGTTGAACGAAAACCAACCAGCTTGAACAATACTTTCGTATGTCGGAAAACGTTTCCTTACACGAACACTAATATCTCTATAAACGAGCAATTGTGTTAGGCATAAATATCTGGCCATCGTTCGTCTCAATATTCGGCACTCATCATCAGTACCGTATACGTAACCACCAATGTAGATTGCAGGACTGAAACAACAACACCTTCATCGATAATAGTGATTCATATCCGCAATTCTTTGCGTCATTCTGCTTGCTTTTACACAAATTAATCATCATGTATATAAGGCCGGAAATAAAATCCCTGAACCGTATTCCTCAGGTTCGTGAACTCAATTGAACTCTTCATAAGCAACTAACTAGTGGAGAATATGAAGTGTCTGAGATCGAAATGATAATTTCTAAGGGTTATGCAGAAGTACGCATTTTAGCGCACATAATCAGTTTCTAATAATTGATGAAGTACAATTGAATTCCATCTTCACAGGCTGAATTTGTTCATCGAATTGATTTTGAAGATGGTTTACGAGCAAGCGAAATTCATTTCACGAATACTTGTTGAAATCTCCGGCAAATTACCTGTCAACGAATCCCATATTTTGAAACAACACCGACCATCGAGTGACGATTGTTTGCACGAAAAACCCAAGCATAAACGTGAGTGGTATGTAGTTGAGACGAGTATCAATATAAAGTGCTATGTTCTCAAATGTTCTAGAAAGTATCTTCATCAGTTCAATAAATATTATGGTTGTGAAACAGTTCATCTTGGTGAATATTTAGTAGATGTAAATTTTTTTGGAACGGTTTCTTTGAATTCCATGAGAGTCGCTACTCATATTGACCATCGAAACGCTTGATAAATGACTTACACTTTTTGCTCTGGAGTAAGAAAGTAGGGTGTTCGATAGAAGAATGTGATGATCAAATAGAGAATGGTCCATACGAACAGTTCTTTAAGGCACTGCTTCCAGACACTACCTTTCCAACGAAAAATTACACGGAAAAAATTGAGTGGCGATGCGGTAGCAACATCGAGATTATAAGAAATTGTCATGCTTTCGCATTTGAAAAACAAAACTATCAATTGCAGCACTTCAGTTTCGTCAGTGTGTTCACGTCTTGTTGTAACTGAAAGCGCAAAAATGAAAAAAACCATATAATGAAACGAAGCGAGCTGGCGAAGAGGTAAAGCATCAAGTTCAATCCTCTAATTTTTCAAAATAAAAAGGCTTGTGTAGATGTTCAATTGCGAACTGAAGTGATCACAAAAATAAAATTCCCACGATTAACATTCAGCATGAAAACGTCACAGAAATGCAGCCAAAACATGTGATCCTCGATTAGAATCAATTTCACTGCCCGTGATCAAGATTTAAAATGAACCGATTCTGACTAAACTCGATTACTTGATTAGGAATGCTAGTGCAATCGATAAGCTGCTGCGTTCACTAAAGACATAAACATTCAAGCGCATTAAAACGTCTCGTAATCAAAAGAACACAATTCAATAGACTCGCATCGAATTGTACGTTGGAATTTTATGTTTGATAGAAACCACCTTAAATGCTTGTTGTTGACTTTCTATCCGTCTCACCCCCCAAAAAAAACAACGCTCACATGATTGTGCATTTCAAAAGTTTCTCTCTATTTCCACTTTATTCCACCCATTCAACAGTATAACTTTAATGTGATGACTATTTGATAAAAACGTTTCAATCTCAACAACACGGTTTGCACTTACAATGCCCAATTTATGTTCTCGATCAATGACTTCATAACAAATGAATCATTAGCGAAAATGCTTAGAACTAGCCAGAACTCATTTCCGACCTCGCTGACAGCCGGCCGCAATTTATTAATGCATAAATGAATTCCATTACTCACGCTTCGAAAAGCCATAATTACTTCATTGTAGAAATACTTCTTAATCGGCAAAGCTTTCTTATAACACCATCGAACAAGTATATATAAACCTTAAAACACCTTTCGTCGTGATAGCATTCACTGCACGCTCATGTTCTATCGTTATGAGGTGTTGCATAGCTATTCGTTGTCGAAGATTTTAGACGAGGTTTCAAATCCTTTGGAAAGTGGCGTATTATCGTTAGGCAATTATCGCACTGATGACCGAGTGTCTCCTAAAAGTACTTGCTCTTCCTCAGTTTGATTTCAATCATTTCAGTCCACATCAACCAACTGAATCATTTATTTATGTATCAAGGACCTATAACTTACTGTTCTTGCAGGTCACCTACGAAAAACGCACATCGCAACGGAAAGATAGTATGAGCGATTCGGTGAATTGCACTGAGGAAATCGTCTCGAATCCAATCAACAGATCAAAAGGAGTAAAACTTGTATGCGACCGAGAGACGAATATGAGCGTACCGGTGAGATCTGTTGCAGTCACCACAAGGTACCACAATTTGCAGTGCCGTCCTCTCACCTTACAATTAGCAGCTTCCCATGTTTGCCTGTTACAGGACTTAGCAAACCCAGCTACCTCCATGCGTGCCTTTTGGCAGATATCTACTGTCTTTTATTGCTTTTCCGATAGTTTAAGCTACCTGAAGACGATATCCTCCAGACTGTGATATTTTCGTTCCAACTGAGTTGTTCCATTCCTGCTCTGTTCAAAAGAATAGAACAGAATAACTGCATTAGAAAAGACTTACGGAATAGGACAAAACAGAACAGCTCTTAAAGTGAAAAACAAAATAGTTGAAACAGCAGAACAGAACAGAATGGAACAGTTTGTCAAAAGTTTGAAACAACAAGAAAACACTCCTTCCAAAATATGGACGATCGTAATTTTGCGCTGTTGCTCTGTGACAGAGCAAATGTTGAAGAATGGTTCAAACGGTAACCATGTGCTTCTTGAATATGACTCAACGAATAGACAGCACGGTTATGTTCTAATCCAAAAATGTTGGTTATGTTCTGATTGAAAACTACCAACTTAAAATCCTATACATAACAAGCAGGAGGTGAAAGGTTTTGCATTAGAGCTACATAATGGCCAGGGCCAATTTTTCGGAATTTATTTTGGTTGAAGCATATGCGATCAGTAGCATGTTTTGAGTATACGGCTGAATCTCTTTGACTGAGTAACGTTCACTCTCTCAGTGAAAACTTAAGTTTCAGTGTGTTCCTAATTTTGCGCAGAAATCCAAAAATGTTGGTGTTCATTTATTAAGAGTTTGCATTTTTCTGCATAACGGTTTGATTGCCAAATTGGTGTTATTCGTTGATTCAGAGAGGTCGATCAGGTGGATGGGTCAAGTGAATATGAATATCAGTCACTTTCGAGCGATGATATTCTCCGAGAGATGAAAAGTGAGAAATTGAAAATTTTCCTACAGAACGCTTCCGCTGAGTGAGTATTTTCAGAATCATACCGGCGTTATCCAGTTCATTCGTTTTTTTCGAAGATTATAATTTCATATTTTACAAACAGTTTACATTTTAGAACGCTTCGACAGTTAGAAGCAAGTTCAGTGCTCAATATTTCCTGAACGAAAATTTGGTTGATGCAATTCTCAATCCAGCATGAAAGTGAGGCCACCAACTGTTCACAGTGGCGATTAATGTCGTGAAATCAAATTTGACAATCCCAACAACGATTGCCATTTTCAGTTGAAATTATTGAAAAATGACTGGCTCAACGCATGGGTTGATTATCAAAACGTGTGAAATTGTTATTTATTGGATTGAACTATCGAAAAATTTATTCGTATCGTTGATTGATAAACTCGTTTTTGTGACAATAAAGAATAATGAATTGTCCATCGATTAATTTAACAATTGATTGGGTTGAATCGGTATTCTGCATACTCATCATCGTTCAAACTTGTTTCTTCTTATCAAAATTAATTGTCAAATAGTCACAGTCGACAATAAAGTAGCAAAATTATCAAGTGAAGCTTGGCCTTTCAAACGCTTCCATATTGATCCTTCTCGTACTCCCATCATCAGTCCCTCGCTTGAATGGAGTGTTCCATGTTGAATTCCACAAATCAAACGTATGCACTAAGGAAACGAGGTATGCCTTATTCCTGATTCAGATTAATCAAAACTGCCCCACAGATGCAATGAAGTTGCACGATCGGCACCAGTCTTGCTCTTGCATGAGCTGGGTTATTCTCACTCTTAATCGCATCCGATGTGAAGGATATTCAGAGAGAATAGGTATCAAAATGTGGTCTTTACGCAACAAATTCTCAGTTGTTCAGTGCACACTTGAATTCCGTATCATTCTCAAGCTGAAAGCAGGCAGCACTTAAGGGCTGCTTAATGCTGTCATTATGAGCTTTACATGAAATGTTGGTCATTTATGGGTGATTGATGAAAAGTGCTGAGAACACTTGAAATGGAGCAAATAATGTTGCGAATTCGGATCGTTATGCTGCTCACTGCCGTATGGCAATCAACGAAACAACCGGGAAAATTGACAGAATGTGATAGGGTGCATTCTGAGTTGAGTGTTCATTTTCGAACAAATACGCACTAATTTTCCAACATTCAGGTTCACACTGACTACAAAACGTTTCAATATGGCAGACAACCGAACGAATCTAATCCATAGCCATCGTATCTTATTCGCTGATATTCATTTCAAGACAAAAAGAAAATTTCATTCTTTACACTTCAAGATTTTCTAGTTTCCATTAAAATTCACACTTCAAATGCTCCTTTAGTGTACTTTACCGTACCGATTGATGTTTACCTTGAAATCATTTGCTCTGGACTAGTTGAGTCGTTAAATATGAGATGTTATTAATTGCATCTTTTTAGTGGACTAATGAAGTTTTCAAGAGGAGCAAAAAACAACTGCACTATGCTAGCATAGGTCGGTAACTGCTTAAAAACGTTCGTCACAAATTGACTTCTCGGAATAATTTTAATTGGATAACGATCATTTGTAGTTGTGCACATTTGTTAAGTATTAAGCGAAGAGGAGTGGATAATATGACATCTCAACCGGTTGTATTGAAAAGACAACCAATTGTGATGATGGTTATTGAAGGTATGAAGGCGCTACCCACACGTCTTTAGTTATTATAATACTATCACGCACATATACACAATTATTATGACCATATTAATGACTCCAGTTTCTCGTTTATCAATCGCTATTGTTTTATCGCGTTTCTTCATTTGTACTTTTTGTCATTTCCAATTATCAATGCACTTCTCAAACGCAATCATTATTTGTGACGTTTCAACTTTTCGGGATATCTATATCGATGATCAAATGATCTATCGACACAATTTTGAAGGAATGCATTCCTTCAATGTATTTAAGGGAACTTTGAAAATTCTTCATATAATTTATGATCTGTCAATGAAAACTAATGCAACAGGTTAACTCTCCAAGGATTAACTGTCAACCATTCCGCACTAGCTTATAAGATTCATGATGTCATTTGATGCACTCAACTCTGCTGAAAAATGATCATGAACGTTTAATCAAACAATATTTGTGACAAAAACTAATCGAGAATATATTGGGTGATGTTCTCATTCGAGACTTCACATATCCGAATTCGAACAAAATTCACATATTGTGACCGGCGGCAATCCAATGAAATTTTGGGTTAACGGATTGGTTTAGTCGTTTTATCGCAGCACAACAGTGCAATAAACCAAATGCAGTCAACGTTCACATTCGGAAACAAAAACGGTAGAAGACGTCGAACGTGGCTCAGTACCACCTTACTAGAAGCATTCCAACACTGCAATTGATTTGCAATGAATTATATTTGAAGGCTACGTTCGGCAAGCAATGTAACATTGCAAATACACTTACAAATGTATTGAAATTGTTCGATAGAGACGTGATTGAATGGACGAATTAATGAATGCTTGAATGTGCTGCCGAAGGAAAGAGAATTACGTTTGCAGCTGAAGTGTTGACTCGCTGAAAATGTTGCGCTCAAATGAAGCTCAAACTTTGCAAATTTTTTTTTCGTTTCTACACGACTAAATTTGTTATCTTTCGAGAATGAATGTAAAAAATAACGACTAGTTCAGGGATGACTATCTCGATTGTTCTGTCGGAGAATGCGCTCAAAACCGATTCTTCAGCCTCTACGCAACGACAACAACAAAATTCGAATAACAAATGTGCAAGGTAAACAATACGCTTTTCTCATACAACTGCTCAATCTCTTTAGAGAATTACTGAAAATTTCCAGCTATTTTTGCAGCATAGAGATTTTGAGTGTTTTTCTACGATGCAACATTGCAATTCAAAAACTAGACAGATTTTTTCTACTCGAGTGAAATGTCATGCAACGATTTTTATTTTTGCATTTTGATCATTCGTCGAGGATGTTTTGATAAGAAATTAATAGTGAATGCAGGTGTAAAATCGTCTTCTCGCATAACAACATCATCAGGGATGTTTGTTCATATCGCCGGATCGGCTTATCTTCATGCGATTCACTATGAAAGACGATTAAATGCTTGAATGCACGAAAATGTTACGTAAATATATAGTCACGAAAACATTCCAAGCATTCAAAAACATTCAAAATAAAGTGTCTGGGACAACATTATAATCGTCGGTTTGAAATAATGATTGTTGATAATATCCAAAACATCATTAAAGTTCATTGAAGTGTATGGGGAATTACGAAATGGGAAAATTTCGAGTGAATCATTTCAAATAATTCATATCGCATTGACTGGATGGATGCTTTTTCATCACTCTTTGTTTCAATTTAAAGATTATTCATTAGGTGCCATTCAAACGTCTCAATGCATCATCATTTGTTGTCGAATGATATCCGAGCGATGTTTATAAATTGTCTAGCTTGTTGTTCACATTTCACATCAGTTTTCGCTACCTTTTCAATGCAATTCTCAAGTCGTCTAGTTCTGTTTCGTCTAAGTAATTGTTGCTCGCTTTCACATCAGTGGTACGGCTAACTGAATAAGCAATTACCTTGTTGGCTGTCGATTAGATCGTGACAGCTTGAAGTGATATGCTTGATTTAATGATTCCATGAATTGGTTTCGAAAGTTTTCGATGTGAAGCGTTTGGGTAAATGTGAGCAAAAGACTTTGTGCTCGAGATGATCTTATGGGAGTAGTTTGAAGCTAAATGAACACATCGAAATGACGAGGAAACATAAATATTTTAATGGCTATGATAGTACAAAATGAAATGAAATTGCGAAGTGGCACATGGCGATTGAATTTGATGACATTATGAAAGTGTAAAGAAATGGTCGTCGTTCTGTAATGATTTAATGAAACATAAATGTCACATATTTGTTTGCTGAATCGATTGCGTTAGGACAAATCGAAGAAACTATTTGAAAAAAGCCATTTGAATCTTACAGAAACGGTGACACAACGTGCTATCTATTTCAGTTCTCTGTTCATAACTAACTTCTCGTATTGCGAATGTGCTCAGAAGAAGTAATTTGTTTTTCTTTTCTTCCAAAATGTTTACTTCGAAAATCGCTTGTACTTTCACTTCACTCACATCTTGAAAGTATTTTTCGATGATCAAATACTCCTGCTTGAAACTACCCTTCATTTTTTGGTAGTGTGCAAATGGAATTTCTAGTTTGAAGAGTCTTTCCTCCTCAGTTCTGTTGATGCTTGCCTTTTTCATGTAGCGATACGTTGGTTGTTTTCAAACAACTTACTGAACACTTACTAAATCAGTTCCAAGGAAAAGTCCACATTCATTGATGAACACGCTCCCCCACTTCACGTCGATGCAATATTTCGTCGATCTTTTTCGATCGAATGGCCACTTTCTGAAAAAAGTTTAATGAATTTTGATTTCTCCTAGAAATATGACTGCTCTTTAGCAATGTTTGCCATCCGAAAAAGCAACTTGTTGCTGCAAAACAAGTTTTCCAATAGGTGAACATAAAAGCTTAATGGTTGTGATGTTAATGTTTCATGTTTGCATTTCGAGTGGACCACTTCAACAACTCCAGATCTTGTCTTTTTTCAATCAACCCTTCCAAATTCTTTCAATCCAATGATATAAAATCGATCGTAAAACTTAAATTCGTTGGCAGTGTAATATTTCAGTTGCATTGATTCTGTGTGAACCACCAGTTTTCAACTGTACTTGGTTCTGATGTTGTTCGTCATACTTAGTTTTATTAATTAGTACTATCGAATTTTCGATTATACGTCATGGTGCATCCTAAATTGTTATGTTTCTTAATACTGAAGCGCCGCTATTCACTTGGAATAGTTTCATTATGAATAGCGATGAATTCGAATAATAGTACAATGAATCTGCACATTGAATAGTCTTGATCATTAATACCTCTCATCAATAGATCGTTCTTGTCTTCTTCAACCATTCTTGCTGTTTCTTCTTCACACGAAGCACTCATCAAGGTTGTATATGATGAAGAGACCGTGCAATATAGAATATCACCGAACAGATGAAATAATTCCTGAATGACTTCTCCAAACCTCTGAAATCCTACCAATTCTTATTAGTCGGATAAAATTTGAATGTTTTTTGGTGACGTTTCTGATCAATTTACATTTTACATTTCAGGCATCTTATTAATTTAGTTATTGCTGGTGCGGTGATGTCAATTACAATCTTAGCATTGGTTTTTTTCGTTTTTCGTGCGCACGCCGCTCATTCACCACAAACGGTATAAATTTTCACTTTGCTTTCGCCCATCGTTCAATCTTGTAGTTTTATTCTGTTTATTATTATTGTTATTGTCATGCTAATAATCACTAATGTTATATTGAATCACCTTTTAGAATGTGAGGCCATCGCATTTCATGCTTTGTGATCCTTTATTGTTTTTTTTTACTTTTCTCTGAATAACAGTTCGAATATCAATAGTTTAGAAGTTATGTTTGAGACAGGAGGAGTTATTCAGTCCCTGAGTACGCGGAGACAGCGTTGAGATGATTTTGATGCCCCTCGTCCCGGATTTCTTTTCCACCTTCGCCTGCTGCCCTGTGCCGATGTTAATGACCACATATTCACTCATCGTGAAAAATTGAATTTATAGCTTCAAACAAAAAATTTGGAGGAAATTCATCGAGACTATAAATGGCCACCACCATCGTACAGTTATATGGGCAAATACTCGCACGCAGTTGTCACTTGCGATCACGGATTGTGCAGTGAAGTTGGAAGGTTGCTGATTGTTTCATAATATAATAAGGAAAGGAACGTGTTTTTGGAGACGAATGAGAAATTTTTCATTTGAATTGTGTGTGTAGCCTTCAATTTCAAACGCTTCCTACAGGAATATACTGCTGAAGGGTGGGAATGCGATCGACGCAACAATTGCTTCGTTATTCTGCTTGGGTATCACAAATCCACAGAGCAGTGGTATCGGAGGTGGTTTCCAACTAGCCCTTTATAATAGGTGTGTCCATTTCTTGTTTTGCTTTATGTGTGATATGACTTTAAGATAATTCCTAAGATTTCAGCAGCATAAAAAACAAGTAGAAAGGTAAAGAAAGGGACGTCTTTTTGAATTTGTAGTTGATCTTTCAATGTCTTTTTCGGTTTTCAGATTCTAGCATAACGTTGAATTTGTAATTGATCTTCTGCAGAAGATTGTTGATCAACGTTGAGTTTTGAAGGAATCTGAGTTTCGCGTTAGACCTTGGTGAATAATGAATTCGCTCATGTCGAGCGTCTGTTCTTCTCAAACTGAAAAGATTCTGGAAGCATTTCAGTGGTCATTCGTTCAATATGTAATTTTGTTTTATTGCAGAACAACGCAGCGATGTACCGTTATCGATGCACGCGAAACAGCGCCGAAAAAAGCTTATCGCGATATGTTCTTGAACGATGAATTCGGTTCAAAATACGGTATAACATTGCTGTTTTTGAGAAAAAATTACGTTATGTAACGGCAGATTTTTGTTTTTTGATGGTCTGTCACTAAATGAATTGGAAAACAGCTGGAAAAGTTTCATTTTTCGCCACTATTCTCCAATGTAATCCGTGACTGCGTGTTTTTCTCATTCATATTTTTTGTTTCGTTGAGCGAATCGCCAGTCTCAAGCTACCAAATATGGCAAGATTATTAATGGAAAAGTGACCCTTGCGATCAAAAATTCATCCTCTTATTCATTCCCATGTTTAGGACAAGTTTTCCTAAATTTAATTCGCTCATGGTGTCGTCTTGCAATGTTTGCAGTCAATGTCGAGTTCAGTTGAAACGTTCTAGGATTCCGTGCAATCGCAACACCTGGTGAGATCGCTGGCTATTGGCTGGCTTATAAGAAATTCGGTAGTGGACGCATTGGCTGGGCTGAACTCATCAAACCAGCAATTCAGCTATGCCGTGACGGTGTTCCCGTCTCTGAGTATCTCGGCTATGTGCTTGGTGTTAAAGAGAAGCATTTTCGAACGCTACCCTCAATGCAGTACGTGATTGATTACATACCATATCCCTGAAAATGTCATACTGACATCTCTAAAGTTTTGTCTAGTAGGACGCATTTCACTCAAAGGGGTTGTTGTTCGAGAGGAGAGTATTGTATCAAAGGAGGTACAACATATGCCAACCATATTCATAGTTCATTTCGGTTATGGTCGAAATAAGTGAATGATAATGCCCCGTCATGAAGACATTTATAGAGGTTGGATCAACAACAAAACAAATAAAGTATTCGTTACGGGTGATATCATAAAACGACCTGAACTGGCCGATACTCTCGAGATACTAGCGAATGATCCAGACCCGGTTGAACTTTTCTACCGAGGCAAAATGGCAGACACGATCATTGAAGAAATACAAGCAAACGGTAGAGAATTAATCGAACAGTTATGATGCGCGCTAAAAACTGTGATTCCGGGAAATTTTCTAATATGATACTTGTTAAGTTCAATAGTTAAGGAGATTCAGAATAACTATTTGACTGCATCGGCTGATCACTAAATAACACGTGCGATTCATAATGCACGAAGATTTCAGCGAATAAAATTCGTTGATTTGATGAAATATCGAGAATACTTAGCCAAAAAAGATTTCCAGACTTAAAGAAATAGAATCTGTCATCTATTTTGGTGCTCATTCGATCTTCGCAAGCGGCGAAAGCTCTGTCGCAAAATGATTAGTTCATGGAAGATTTGAACTTTAGGAAGCACGTGAGGCAGACAGTGATTCAGTCTGCAGTCAAGTGAATTAGTTCAAGAACAAAATAACAGACTATCATTTCAGGTGGAATCTTAACGAAAGAAGATTTGGCCAACTTCAAACCAGAATTGATCGAAAAACCCCTAGTCAACGATCATTTCGCAGAGGATTTAGCGATGTGCGGCCCTCCGCCACCCTCTTCATTTACAGTCACTCAACTCATCATATCCGTTCTTGCCAGTATGTGAACGTCTTCTTTATTAGGACTGCAAATGTGAAATGCATTCGTGGAGTGCTTTCACTCAGACCGCAGCACAGATCAGTTGATTGCAATACCTCGCTGTTCAGCAACAACAGGGTTATTAGACTATGAGTATGGTGGAAGTCCAGTCACGCTATGACTATTTCAGCCTTATGAGGTTCGAGTAGAATTTTCCAAGTATTACCACTCCAATTTGAAAACATAATATTATCAAGAAAAATCACAATGATGAGAGCTCACAATGTTCAGTAGCTGCAATCAGCTTGAAGAAAGAATTTTGGTGTGCATAACAACAGCGAACTCATAACGATTCCAATTGCAGGATTTTACAGTCCCAAGTCCGACAAGGAACTTCTCTATAAGAATCCGCTTTTCTATCATCGACTTATTGAAGCACAGAAGTTTGCGTATGCTCAACGCACTCTGCTAGGTAAGGAAATGCATTTGTTAGGTGGCGGTGATTTGATAGATTTGTGATATCGTGATATCACGAATTTCAACTCGGAAATACTGCTCGAAACGAGCGACCGAGATCGATGAGAGCTCTCAGGAGAACTGATGTGTTTGATTTCAGGTGATGTGAATTTCGTTAAATCAGCCAAAGCATTGGCTGAAAATATGACAACAAAAGGTTACACCGATTGGGTATTTGAGAGGATGAAAAATAGAGCACAACCATCTGAATATTACGGAGGCACAACGCAAGCTCAGGTGAATCAACGTGAAATTTCCAGCTCGTCATCTTCCCTCAAAATTCTCACAATCAGCAAAGTTCTGTTGCTGGAAAATGAATGGCATTAAAAAATGCGAAGGAATTGAGAAACAATGGGAAACAAAGCGTAACGCTTAAACACGAATGTTTACCGTGAGATATAGGCAAGAGCACAACAATAAGTGACTGATTGGGTTCGATGAATAATGTGAGATTTCCAAGATGTAACAGTCTGCTTGGTTGTAGAAAAGTGATCATGGGACTTCACATGTATGCGCACTGGACGCAGAAGGAAATGGAGTTTCGGCAACAAGCACTGTGAATCGATGGTAAAAACATTCATTTGATTTCACGAAACCATTCGCTCAAACCGTTGATATCAGCTAAATTCACACAACACTTCGAATGAATACTTGATCGGTGCACAATTCATGAGAAACAAAATGAGAATTTCAAAGTACTGATCGTGAGTGTTTTCACCAGAAAAATCGAAGTCGTCTTCAGCTGCAACTAAACACTTGATTTAGGTTCGGTGCTGTGGTTCAATCGGATAAACTTGGAATCGTTTGGAATGACGAAATGGACGACTTCTCATCACCAGGTAATAATGACTGAGCAGAGTAAATTGCAGCCAATCAAAATGTGCCATGAATAAAGCAAGTATATTGCAAATTCACTATGAATTCTTGATCAGTGATATTCATACTTAGGTATGGCGAATGGATTCGGTTTTGCGCCATCAGAGACGAACTTCATCGTGCCCGGCAAGAAACCAATGAGCAGCATGAGTCCGATGCTTATCTACGATAAAAAAACTGGAGATGTTAGTTTTTCTTTCTAAATCTTCGTGACTTCGTCAAGTTCGCCAGTCCCTGAATGCATGAACAATAGCTATCAAATGGTTTCGGCGTTTATTTTGCAATAACACTCTTTTATATTATTGAAACACAAAGTATTCATATCATACAAACACAAAAGGGAGGAGATCCTCTAAGTAAGATATACGAAAGTTACATTTCATCATCCGAATCGATAGTGCATTATATCCGTGTACATCTTATACATATACAGCTAAAGTACAGATTCAAAGGTTTATTTCACATATCACTTTGGTGTCCCTCACGAATCGTCTCTTTTGCGCTCCGTCGCGACAAATGGCGTTGAGCAACTGTTGCCCACTCAGTTTTCACTGACGGGCATTATGTTTGTGCCAAACGTCTTTGGACATATATCAATCATTTTGATGCAAATGCGTTCAGTTGAAAATGGTTGTTGGTGCATCGGGTGGTTCGAAAATAATTTCTGCGATGGCCAAGCCGATCGTACGAACGCTGTTCTTCAACGAAACCATCAAAGAAGCAATTGACGCACCTACATTACATAACCAATTCACGCCTGATGTCACCCAACTTGAAGGCGATGTTCCTGAGGTACATCTTGCCATCAACCGTCCATTCGCTATCGTTATCATTAGCATTACAGAATATCTCGTTATCAGCTTACTTGGGCACAGCCGAAAGAGGCCCAAAAAATATTTCTGAGGGAAAAACAGTTCTATTTTTGGAAGTACGCATCACATTTCAAGTTGAAGTTGCAGTTATAATGCCAGTAATAAAGGGTGAAGATTCGATCCATTCGATGATCAAAGCATATTCAGGAGTTGGTGGAGGACTTGAAAACGATATTTGGCCAAACGTTCAAGCCAACAACTGGTTTCGAAGGTATAATGCAAGCAATTCTGGTCAATGACGACGGTAGTATTTATGCGAACGGAGATTTTAGACGGAAAACCGACATGCATCCAGGAGGATATTAGAGTGCATAATTGTGATAGAGTAATCATTGTTTAAGTCTATGTTATTCGTTACTTATCGGAACATTCCTCAGTCAATGACTACGATGCCTTATGAGAGAAATAATGAATGTGTGTGTGATTAAACACAGCAAAAAGACATTGCTAATTTATTGTAAAACTTTCATTGATTAAGGCTTTTCACATTGACATTACCACTCGACTGTAACGACAATTTTGAGTGTCCTCTTCTTTGCAACTGTTCATTGCTTCCTTTTCAACATGTGAACTTTCGTCTGTTCACGTCTCAAGCTCAAACACGTTTTCGAAGGGGCGACTTCTTTAGAGAAAGGACAAACGAATGAAAGTGAAAGTTCAGCACGGAAAACATTTCAGTTTATAAATTGGCAATATGAATGATCAACATGAGTGTGCTGCAAAACACCGCGAAAAATGGGTTCTGAAGAAATTTGTTTAATAGTAAGATTAGACAGAAGATAATGGGCTACACTCTCCGTTCTAAGCGAATCGGAAAGCCTCTACTGGGTTTGAGTGATACTTCGGGTAAGCCTCGATTCTCCTCTTCGGTAATCATGGAAATGACTCGATATTTACGAAGAATGTGCGCCAACGCGACTTTTTCCTCCATTATCGCGAATTTTTGGCCTAAAAAGAGATTGAAGCACTGTATATCGCACCCCTCTACTTCATAAGATGTAATGAATTGGGTGCGAGAAGCTTACCGATGCAATTTCGCGGTCCAGCAGAAAACGGTAAAAATGCGAACGGGTCCCTTCCATGAGAATTCTCGGGCAAAAATCTATCTGGATCAAAACATTCGGGGTTTTTCCATTGCTGAAAAAGAAACATTTCAAAAAGAACGTTGCGTTTACTAGTGATGAAATCATCTGAATCGAAAAAAAAAGAGGAGCTAGCGTTGGGCCACAAAACTAACCTGAGGATCACGAGCGACGGAAAACGGTGATATTGACACGGTAACCCCGGCCGGAATCGTTTTACCATATTAAAATACAATCAATTAGATGTGAACATAAGCGGAAACAAAAACATGCTCTTGGAATACCACCAATATATTGCAGCAGTGGTATCTCTATTGCAGTGAAACTATTCTATTCCTGATCTATTCCAACGCACAGAACAGAATAGAACAGAATAGATTCGTATTGGAGCGGAATAGAACAGAATAGAACTGCTCTCAAAAAGGTGGTATAGATACATCACTGTATTAGAGATATTGCCCCAGTTCACGATTCAATATGGAAAATGTTCATTCAAGAACAAATACATACTTATGATCAAATCTTCTGTCAGTCGACGTCCTATCAAACACACTGTCGGATACATGCGAATTGTTTCCTTCATGCACTGCTCCAAGTATTTCATTTGCCTGATATCGTCTGCAGTGACTGCACGATCCGAGTCACCTTAACGATAAACTGCTGCTTAGTGTCAGCCTGTATTCCATATGGAAGCATTGCTTCCATTTGAAAAAGTGTTCCAGTGATTCGATTCACTGCGGATATATTAGATCGCTGTTATTGTTGCATATCCTGACAATACTAGCTGAAAAGCGTTAACCCACCGAAGATTTGTCGGAGTTCCGCATAAACCTTATCTTGAAGGTGTTGTCGATGCCCGAGTGTAAATAAAACGAAACCAATGCTACTCGAAACGGTATCATAACCTTAATATGTTACTGTTACACGCACCTCTATTTACAACATTTTTGAAGGTCAAATTTTCAAGAGCGAAAACAAATGGAAATTTCCTTCCAATATCACTATATGTATTGTGCAATCCTCCTTCATAATCGGAAAGAACGAAGCACTATCGGAAAGTGTATAAAGACAATTAGCGAATGTTCTGTAGTTTTCCGATCGAACATCATTACAAAGTGTATTTTTAAAGGTAATTTGAGTGATCCCTTCAACAAACAACTAATGAACGCAAAGAAACCTGCAACCATAAAAGTCCCAACTTCTTCCATAATATCGGCCTTGCTTAATTTATGCTCCTTTCGCAAACTAAGCAACATGTCTAGAAATGTAAGTTTCCTCTTGCGGCCAGCCGTCAACTCTTCGAATGTTGGTTTCTCATCGAGATTTTCGAATTCCAGTGCTCGTTCGGCAATCACCTACACATAACACCAATATTTGCGTTCATTCACAGATCCTTTTGTGGGGAATATTATTCGGGAAAATTCAATGAAACGGACTGATTGGTAATTGGCGAACAAACCTTTGAGACTAGTTTCCTAACGGTGCTCACATGCCTATCGAATTCAAAACCATAACCGAGACCATACCATATTGGCTTCAACCAAAGCCACGGATAGCGCAAACTTTTGAATATCAATGCGAATATATCTGTTATGGCCATATAGAAGTCTTCGTTCTCGCCCTTCTGTGCATTCACCGAAACTCCCATTGCGGTTTCTAGAAGACCGAGGAATTACCTCATACATCCGGCACATTGCTCCATATAATATTCTTATTGCCTTTCGATTCAGCGAGATTTAATCGGAAGCAGTAGAGCGAAATTTAAGTGGAATTCAATAATAATAACCGGAAATGGTGTCCATCGAGAAGCGACGCAAAACTGGAAGGAAGTCGATGGTCTCACCTTGAATCGCTCTGCTTTCCAACAGGTTCACCATAATCTGGAGTGCATTTAGCAAAGTTCAGAATGTATTTCCAAATATTAAACTAGTACTTCTCATTAATTTATGGTACTCATTACAATCATAGTGGTCAATGTTCATTATTTTCTGTGCAGCTAGTATGAATCGGAACATTTTATGGTGTTCCAGTTGTGTGAACAGTTTGTCGTGTGGTGCGTTGCAATTTGAGATTAATCGGTTGATTTGCAATTGATTGAATTCTAAACATTAAGATTGATTAATTGTATCTCAACCTAATGTGTGAAACATTCCTGCTGCATCAGTGACAAATGTGGAGGTTTAAAAGTCAGCTGATGGGTTATGTTGATAGGGTGATCAAAATAAACGAGCAATCCACTACGCCAAGGAACATGTCGATACGGACGTGAAATAAAAACAAATTACTTCGGCTTGACGGTTGAAAACGTGCATATAGCTGAGAAGAATCGAAAAATGAAAGGCTGGTGTAATCATTCTCCGTCGTTCGTGCCATTTCGATCCAGAACTGAAGTTTCATTCGCACATTCGTGAACACCAAAAATTTCATTCGAAGAATTTTCACTGAATGTCAGTCCGATCACCTGCATATAAACACTGCTCGCGATGGTCAGACTGATATTCAGTCAGAGTGGACGGTGAAAATTCATGAAATGCATTCTGGGAAACTCTTCGGGACGATCAGAATAGTTGTTGCAGTTGTTAGGTTGGAGAAATAAAAAATTATAACCTTGTAATCAAGCCGTCTCCCCAGATGGGTGTCAGTAACGTATATTCGGGTGGCTTATAAACCTCAGTATGACTCTCTAGCAGAACCTCAAACGGATCATTTTTAACTAGTGAACGATCGATCAATGGAACATTGAATTAATTATGAGGACGAACTGTTTTGCTCGGTAATACTGTTCATGAGGCCAGCATTCGATTCTAACAGCAAATTCTACGCTTACATGGCCGTGAAAACTGGTATTGTACACATCATTCTGAAACGGGGGTCCCCATAACGGGAAATTACCCATATTTGGAAAACTTTGGGTTGTCAAGGGGTAACGGAGGGGGTCGCAAATTAGTTCTGATGCTATGCGTGGAAATATTAGATTATTGTAAGGAGATGTGGGAGAGGGGGGGGGGGTTATGATGGACTTTCAAAAAATCGAAGGTGTTAATGAAGCACTCGAGCGTGGTGATCAATAAAGAGAGCGTTGAAGCTGTTCTCTAGAATTGTAACCTTGACAACTTTCGAGCTACAAAGAAAAACAATGGGCACTGGTCCGAGCCAAAATCTCAGTATACCGTCGCCACTGTTGAAGGCATATTTGCGGAAAATATATTCCATTTGATATGTGATCTCTGAAATGAGTAAACAAAAGATTCACAGCCATAGAACGGAACCACATGCATAAACCTCATAGATGTTGTCAAAAGAAGTTTGGTATGGTTTTGGATGAGAACGAAATCAGGATTTTGGTTCCTTGGTCGAAAAGTAGAACGTCGAGGAAACGAACCTACAGGATCCCATTTCAGGTTGTAAGCATTCCCAAGAATTGGTACTGTTGGAGGTCCAGAAAGTTTATTGACCAGTGTTCGTATCCGCATATACTGCTTGATGTAATCAGTGATTTTCTTCCAGTAGAATACGACGAGAAAACCACCAAACAGTACGAGCCATAACGAAACAAACATTTCGGCTTCGCAAAACACAGCTGACAACAAAACATGACGAACTTCAGGAATTGAAGCTAACATTTTTGAATATTTTACGAGATCCGTTCTCTTCGAGCAATCTCTACATAATTCACTGTCTCATTTGCCTTCAGAACAATTTGTCATTTAATTTGCTTAGAGGCAATGTGCAATTCATTGAATATGCAAAAAATGATAATTGGAAATGGTTTCCTATATGATGAGCGAAGTACATTTCGAGCAAATGGTGTTAAAAATAAATCTAATATGCCTTTTAAACAATTAAATGAAGACAAGTAGAGTGCTCTAAAGTACCATTAGAACAACGGAATAATTTAATATATTTGATGACCTCGACATCGGTATACGAGTTGAGATGGTTGAATGAGCAATGTCAAGACGGATGTTGATAATTTAGACGACACAAATAAAAAGAACAAGTTTGTTGTTTAATTTGTTTTTAAAACGAATTTGGGCGTATGCGTCACCACATTCCACTTGATGATGTGCGTTGAACAAACTTCATTGAACGGTTGATGTTAATTCAGCTAATTAAATCATTTTGTTGACATTCAAGAATTGCATTCACATGAAACGAAAGCAACAGAAAACAACTGTCAATAAAATTTTCAAACAAAGACCAACTCTTGAGAATATGTCAGGGATGATGCTGCATTTAGGTTACGGAATGGAACTCGCTGAGTTTAGCAAGGTGAGCAGCGTTGATATTGCTGGCTTCAAACCGTTACTGCCCAGGAATGCTAAATATTCTCACACAGTATCGTGTCGGCATCATTGACAATGTATCATGATCTTAGTCAACATTTGATCATAGTATTAGGGCAATGAAGCCGTATATCAATCGCTAATTAGAAGCCTAAATACCGATTGAGTTTTCGTGCTATTCGAATTCTAACACTCTCAAGAATCACGGATGTTGCGAATATCTAAGATACAAATACTCTCCAAGAAATGATTAATAGTGTAACCTTAATAATTCATAACAACTGAAAATTTGTCGCTATATCATATCACTTGATTGCTATTGAATCGAAAAAATTTGGAGTATAATGAGTGTGATAGAAAAGTTCAAAGTATTTAAGCGAATCAGTTTAGATAAAAAAAATCTGAAGAATTTTGCAACGCCAAAGGTTAGTCTCAACAGGCTCCGTTTTCAATTAGTCCTTGCATTCATATGCAGGACTTGTTCACAGGAATGTACACCTCCAAGAATTCATCGTCTCATTCAATGCAGTTGAATTGAAAGCAACTGCTATGCCACTCAGCTCCGGGTAAGTTTAAACTTCGCGAATAAGATTCGACTGATTAACGCATAGCGCATCCGTTTTCCGCGGCATTATAATTTAAGAATGATGATGTAGTGTTAACGAAGAAAGAACAGACAAGAGTGATACTGATTGCATATTTATTAAAAGATTTCGTTTAACAAAGAACGTTTATTGCAACGATAAACTATCGGATGAGCATTTCGAGTGACCTCTTCTGACTTGGACTGATGTGACCGTTGGACATATCCAGCAGTGTTCGTTCACCGAAGCAATCACGTAACGCCATTGCGTAATCTCGTATCGCACGTCGCAATTCAGCGTCACACTGCATTTGTGACGGTGACTTGAGTAATTCCCATAGAATCGGAATAGCAGTCACTTCAACTTGTTTTGGTTTTGTTTCGAACATCGATCGACTGATTTCTGCAAAATTTTTCATCACACCGATGCAAAAACAATGTCTTGGGTGTCCTCCGGAAGCTGATCTTAACAACAACTCATTTTTATGATAGACGAATCAGTCCATTCGAACAGAATAACCATCGAAATGCTTACTGTTCATAAGTGAAATCATGAACGGCTTCTGTTTGACATTCGCTTGCTTGGTTGCAGCTGATAACGCAACTGATAAGGCGGCATTGTCTGAAATCAACACTGATGGAAACGGATAAACTACATTGTCATTAACAAACCGAGGACGTCCCTTGTACGAGATAGAAATGACAGTTGCGTGAATGCTGTGTTAGATTCAATGAAATACTCACACTTTCAAACTCGTATTATCATTTTCTCCCTTTTTGTTTTTCAAATGTCAGTCACAGAATATTGTGTCTGGGAGCAAATTTTTTGAAAAAAAACTAAAAAGTTAATCAACATGCCAATGTTTGAGAGAGTTTCATCGAGACATGTCTGAGCCAGATGACGATGTTCATCACTACGACTAGAAAGATGTGACATTAGTGCATTAATCAGCTGATTGAGCACCGCCTTCAAACCTGCCTCTGTTGAAAAATATCTGCAATATAGCAATGATCATATCGAAACACTGGTTGATAACGCCGGAAATGTGAAGTGAATACGACGGAATTTTTGGAAAAACTGATCGATCGATCAAAGAATTATTTTGAGAAGTGTTTAGGCAGAAACGATACTTTGCAAGAAGTGGAAGAGTAATAAGGAATGTTTGCATTGCTTCTGAAGACACTTTACTATTGATGTCATTCAAACGACCGAAGAATGCTTCGATCAGTTTTGTATCTGACACAACCGCACGAGCGTTCGTCGTGGTCATCTCATCGAACCTTTTCAGGCCGTTCAATCGTTTATCCCAGCTGAAACGATATCAGTTCTGCAGTGTTCGGTCAATGAATCTGACCAAGATTTACGCATAATAACAGCTCTGTCTGTTATTGTTCTATCCACTGATATGAGATCAATTCAAAGTTGAACAACAAACCGACCTACTAGCTGACAGTGAAGTTCGAATTTCATCAAAATCCATCTGAACTGCTTCGGGTAATTTCATGATTCTATTCGAACCACTTTTACGAACACTGCCAACACGATGTAATGATGTCAGCGATGTGGCTGTTGCATCAAGATTCGTTCCGTCGGTACCCTTGAACAATGAATTTCCCAACGACTATTGGAAAAATGAATTCTTTAATGAATTTCACTCGATAAAGCAAGCACCCTAAACGTTGAACGACTGAAATGAAAATTCGAGCATATACGAATGTTATTGCGAATAAATACTCGTTAATGTTATAATGAATTGCGTGCATGGCTCACCCTTTTCCTGATACTTTCCAATACCTCATTGAGTGCCCTCAAGTCCGCATCACTCAGCACCCGCCTTGCTGTTCTATCGAACATTGCTTGATCCTGAAAACTTGACACCAATTCACTTTTTGAAATGGAAAGCCAGTTAACGAAAGTCAATGGGTAGCTAAAAGTTTACAGCTCAAACCACAATTAGAACATAGTCAAGACATGACACTGCTCACCTTAGTTAGCAACTGAAGTGCTTGTTTTCCATGCTGTCGCACGGCCGGACTCGGGTCCTTGGCGAAACCGAGCAGAGCTTTCATCAATTTCGGAAATTCTCCGCTATTGAGGGCATTCACTGCACCGACTCGTTCAATGAGGCGTGTAATTAGTTGGGCACAACCCGCACGAATTGAATTGTTCTTACTTCTGTAAATCGATCTATCATCACACAGCCACATGACGTGAATGGAACTCTCAAATATAGATTTGAGAACAACATTAGCACAAAATTTGCGCATAGTTACGAGTTGCTTGTGACTGATAAAGGCGATTAAAAATTCCATTGTGTATTCACTCAGAAGGTTGTTTTCAGGATGACTGTGGACGAATGACAAGCAAAGTTGATGAAGTGAACGATGAATGAAACCAACTTGGCTCCAGAAGCGATGAGTGCATTGAGCACTTTATTTGAAGATGCATTTTGGACCATTTCCTCGAGAGATGCGGTTGCATCTTCACGAATGAAGGCACTGCTCACATCGCCAGCTTTTTGCATCAACATCAAACAAACCTAGAATGCACACAACTTCAGCTGATATTATGAACGAGTAACCAACTCATGTTCAACAAAAGCAGAATTACAGTTTCAAATTTCACCTACGAAATACTCTCCTGAATGCCAACAATTCTTCGATTAAGTTCACTTCTAATATAAGATTTGACGAGCTCAAAATAAGTCGTAGAGGTCCTCAAAGATTTTATCGATCCATTCGGCATTAAAATGATCATCAGAAGATCACTAATCACTATTTCGATATCAATTACCTTTTCGATATCCACATCCATTTTAGTTTTGGTGGTTCTGAAGAGCGTTCCAAGCGCTATAATTGCTATTCTGGATACACTTGAACGAAGATTTTTACACTCAGTGAGAAGCGCCGCTATGACAGGTTGTAAGTTATTTGCCACAGCTTGAGGTGAAGTCTCAGCGACGTGCACGATCGTCTGAATTGCCTCCACTTTACTGGTCCTGAATAGCAAGAAATGAGTGGTGAAAAACATTCGCTGTTGACATTGTTGGCTACTGCTAAGCAAGAAGAATTGCTCACGCTTCAATAACAAATCTATTTTACAATGATGTTCCGATTCACATCATCCTTGATATCAGTTTGCACTGAAATTTCCAGAGATATTATCAGTTATTTGTGAAATGCAACTACTTTTAAGCACGAACCATTCATCACTATTGATTTTACGAAGTGCGTTTTGAACAGCGAGCGCAGGATCACGGTCGATTGCCTCAACGTTGATTCGATGAGACAAATCCAACGAGGTTGAGGTTGCATTCAGGTTCGGTCGCGAACCACGTAATGAGGATGGCTGGCTGACGCCAGGCCTCAAACGACTTGACGAACCAGCTTTCAAGTACGACCTTGTGGTTGCGTTCAAAGGATTACGCTACAAGATGTTTTGTTTCAAGGTTGCACTGACATTTTGCTTGATGCAATTAACTCTTCCACGTGAAAGTCATATCAAAAAGGTAGTTACCTGCGCCCTCGAGCTGCTCGCTAGATTTTGATGGCTCACACTTTTCTTCACCAAAGCAACTTGATTGTGCGTTGGAATGGCTGGTTCGGACGGAGGGTATACTGAATAAGGTTGGCATGAACGATGACATTTAACAGCAATAAAGGAGCAATATCAATGAAGTCTGTTCACCGCTGGCGGGTAAATTTTACACTCTTTTTTTAAAATTTGAGGTTCAAAAGACTGTTACTGTCAAATGACTGTTACGGTCTTAATTTGCTCTTCAAAGTGAGAATAATTTGATCTTCAAATGACTGACCGTCACGGAACTGTCGGTGTTTGGCTGCTTTTAACCTGGCCATTGAGATATTACTCGAATTGTTGATCTCCTCGAGAATACTTCCGTCTGATCTCACGCGATTCAAAGGCCTACACAAACTGAAAGTATACCATTCGGTACGGATTCTTCGTAGGGTTCATTATTTGTTCATTGCTAGCCATAAACCTGCTGAACCAGACTAATCCAACAGAATTCAGCATCCTGTTTACTAACGTAAGCCCTCCTGACTGTTTAAGATATGGAAATCTAATGAGTTTTGCGCGATTAGCGAGAGAAACATGACAAGTTTGTCAATGAGTATAATATGACTGCAGTGAGATTTGTTGACTGTCTAGGTGGAGGCATTAAAATTCACCAAATAAATACCCGTTTGTGAGATAACCGCGTTGAACAGCACTGAATGAAAAACCATTTTTGGAAGCATGTTGGGCTGCCGTGTTGTCCTCCACCTCGCGCGTTTCGCGATTTCCCATTTTGTTCCTTGAAATAGCACTGCTACCGTTCAACTGTTTTGTTTGCTGAAATGATGCGACACCTTAAATGTAGAAATATCTTTTGAGTTCAGTTTTCAGTTTAGCTCGTTTAGAATCTCCAAATTCTCTATTAGCGACCATCAGCAGACAACTGCAGAGCTGGACTTCTGCGTAAAAGATTCTGAGAAACCAGCAATTATGGCCATAATTGCGCAAGGTTACGGTAGCATAAAAACTTCAATGATGTAAATAATTTATGAAGGTGAAACAGATTAATAATGAGTGTTTCTCATGATGAGTGAATATTTGGATTGAAATGAACTGAGAGATAATGACTCTGCATTGTACTCACCTCAACTATACCACCACCATTGGTTGCTGGTTCAG
Source organism: Anisakis pegreffii (assembly GCA_035041965.1). Lineage (NCBI taxonomy): Eukaryota > Metazoa > Nematoda > Chromadorea > Rhabditida > Anisakidae > Anisakis > Anisakis pegreffii. The sequence goes on from JAPYMA010003053.1 coordinate 446,701, forward strand.
AATGACCTGAAACTATTCAACAGTTCAAAATACAATAATCCACTACTAGTGCTAATGATTACAAGAAAGAATCTAAATTCATTGTCCTATATGTTCATATTGAACTTGAATTTATTTAGATTGGCTGCAATGTTTCACTAAAAAAACAAAAACAATTATCATGCATTAGAGAGCGAAAGCTCACTTGATCGCCTCCTAAGCGTTGCAATTTTGCTCACACGCGTAGGCGATTGCCACGATTTGACAGTTTCACTCGGTGAGAGTTTTACATCTGGAAGCGTGAAAGTGAATATTTGGATTGAAATGAATTGAGAGAATGATAAATGAAATTGCTTTAAGAAGTGTCTCAAGGAACTCCATTCTAATTGTTGAAATACAGCTGCTTCCTGATGAAACTGTAGGCAGTTAGTTCCTTGAGCAAGTGATCAATCACCAAGATAATAAGGTGTTTCCACTGAAAAACGCCCAAACAACTTAAATAGGCGCACTACAGTTTATGTGATTATCGCTGAAGTAAAGTGCATATGAACCATTATCACATTGTATGCCTTAAGGAGCCGGAGCGATATTCACATAGCAATTTGTGCCTCCTCGCTTCAGATGTATTTTAAGTTTTGTTCAATCTAGGAACCACATTAGAAAATTAGTGTGCAAATGACTTGTGCAAGCTGTAATGGCGATGGTCTCAAAGAAGCATCCCCATGACGTAACAGGGATCTGTTCGCGAAAATACAAGAGAACAGAACAGACATTTGCATGACAAGCAATGAATCAATGCGGATGTCCCCGAACAAACAAAGAATCAATAATTCACTTGCACTGGAATCCCGCAAAACATTTGCATTAAACGGGCGTTTTCATAAAGGACTCGATCAAGCACACATAATGCGTCTAGAAGATTATGATTACGACTAGACAATGAAAAAAATCAACAGCTGATGTCGCGACGGAGCGCGAAAGAGACGATTCGTGAGGGACACCAAGGTGATATGTGAAATCAACCTTTGAATCTGTGCTTTAGCTGTATATGTATGAGATGTACACAGATATAATGTACTATCGATTCGGATGACGTAATGTGAATTTCATATATCTCACTTGGAGGATCTCCTCCCTATTGTGTTCATATGATATGAATACTTTGTGTTTCGATAGTATAATACGGTGTTATTACAAAATAAACGCCGAAAGCTGAAGTAAATTGTGACAGCCATCATAAAGAAAAACAGCATTATCTGCAGGGCATACTCTTTTTGTGAGCGACATGAAAAAATGGCAAGCGGATCCTTGGTTGATTTTTATGAATATATCGAGATGGCGCGGCTTTCATCAATCTTTGCCGTCGAACCGAATCCGTCCATTCACGAATTTCATCCGTATACGTGCGGGCCTAATGATATTACATATAAACAGTTGGAACCAGGACAACCAAATGACACATTCGAAGAAATCCGCTCGCTATAAAATGTTTGAAAAGACTGTCAATTGAGAGTAGTGAATAGTGATGTTTCTATACCACGTTTTTGAAAACTGTTCTATTCTGTTCCTTTGGACTTAAAAACGGCTCTATTCTGTTCTAAACTGTTCCTTCCTCATTTGCGAACTGTTCTATTCTATTCCGTGGAAGAGAACAGGAATAGAACATATTGACTGGAATAGAGACATCACTAGTGGTGAACAAAATAGTGTAGAGATAAGAATAGCTGAAAACGATAGGACTGTTCTATATGTTGAATGATCAAGTTGTCAACATAGAACCCATAAATGACTAGTTTCATTTCAGTGATTTCGAGAAAACCAAAACAATAGAAATGTCGATTTCAATTAAAATTACGAATTTTTCAGAATAAATTGTATAATTACTCAATGTTACATGGATAGGAACGAAGCAGTTGAAGAGTAGAGAGCCTAGTTTCAACTGCGATTGAACATATGAGAAACAATCATTGACGGATTCATCAAATCGTCTGTACCACAAAGAAACGACTGCGTTGCCCAACATAGCGACCGTAACTAGAGAAACGAACAAACATTGAAAAAATATAGCAAATTCACGGCATAAAAGCCGGAATCAATAGATTTTTCGTCATAAACTTCCAAGAAACTACTGTTGATGAAGCTTGTTCTCAATGCATTCAGTTTGCATTTCTCTGGCTTTTATTCTCCTCTCAATTCCTTTCACTCCCTTCGGACTCGGAATCTGCTTCTGCCACTTGAAGTCTTCGTCGCATCAATTCAGATTCAAACTTCAGCAGTTGTGAGTTTCTTGATTCTCATCTTTTGAGCATTTTACGGTGTTTTGAATCATCAGTAAGATTAAATTAATAGTTTACCGTTCTCTATCGTTGTGTTATGAGAGTGATGTTAGATGTGTGTTGGACTGCTTCGAATTATGAGAGCTAGAAATGCGTTCGCTAATAATATCACAGTAAACTTACACTGTACGTAAGCAATTGGTTGCAAGTGGGTTGAAAAACGTCGTTGAGCATAGCCGGAGTAGGCAGGGCGAACCTTAACACTCTTAACGGCACCAGCTGAGCTTGAACGACTGATCGAAGAACCCATTTATGTCATTTCACCTTAATGACACCCAATGTGTCGTTATTGCGATTTTAAGTTAATTCAGTCAGTCCTCCACGCGATAACTTATTCGCATGCATCCACAGCTATATTTTCGCATTACACGACACTTTTACGGACTAAAGTTGACATAGGGATTTCACAGGAAAAGACGAAGCAAAAAGGACCTTTAACCATCCCATGATCATCGCGTCTCTCCGTGAGGAATAGGGGATTAAAGTAATAGTTCCGCCACTTATATTCAATATATTGATTCTGTTGATTTGGACGAAAAAAGCCTCAGTAAAGTTGTGAAGTATTATTTTGTAAGAATTGTGCTACTTGACGGAGAATGCTCGAATAATTTTGAATAGATAAATTTTACAGGAAAAAGAAACTGTTGCTAAACTGCTAAATTATTGTTAAGTGGGTAGTGTGGTACCAAGGATGTACTGAAATTGTAGTCCTTTAGGATGACAACCAACATTTGCGGATGAATATAGTGGGTGAATATTGATGAACAGCTATATTCCACATTGAAGTGTGTTCAGTAGCAAAATACATCAGGATCGATGAAGATTTGAGGATATGCACACGTTACTCGCGTTTGATTTAAGTGGATGCGTATGATTGTTTGTAAGTAATTTGCGTGACAATTTGAAATTCATATGTAAAATGATGAAGAAATTTGAGCAACATCTCATGAAAAATATTGCAACGGCGTTTTCTTGATGAATAGCGCAGCAAGGTGCATAATAGGTTTGACCGGTGCTGTACAATGCTTATGAGATTGTCTCTGAAAGGCGTTAACCTGAGACGTCATTTGCTCACCATGACAACCGAATAAATTCACAATTGCTAAATTCAATTCAATTTTCCTTTCAAAATCAGTCCTGGCAAATAATAATTACTGACTTCAGTGAATGAATATTCGACAATCACTGCACGTCTGAGTATTTCGACTGCACTAAATTAGTGGTACACCACAACATAGAATTGATTTGTCACGAGTTAGCGACAGTGTTTAGTTTTTAAGGTACAAGTAAGTGCTTTTCTACGACCGATAATTTCGATGGGCGAATCTAATGAGTCTTCCAAGTGAGTGACGATTACTTGCTTTTCAACTTTACAGCTAATGAATACGCAAATATTTCTCCACCAGAGGCGTTAATTAATTGTGAAAGTGCAACAGTGTGTGAAAATGATCTAATTGGATTACACGATAATGAAGTTAATAAGTGAAATCAATAGTCCAGTCATTGATTTTTAGTCATTCATCGTTAATGATCCAATATTTGTTCTCATAAATACAATCGTAACATGTGGTATGTGATTGCAACCATGAGCTCATTAGAACGACTAGCCGACTTTATGAATATACAAGCACAAAGCTAATTCCTGAAAATGTTACCACTGCTTTCGTTTCGAAATTCGTGTTGCTGTTCACTTTCGTCATAGGAATTTGCAGTGATGTTTGATGTTTGCAGTGAAGCGAGTGAGAATTCATCCTCCTGCAATATCTACCTCTTTATGCGAAGCCTTTAACACTTTTCGTTAGCGCCGACTGTCAGTCTGGACGAAACTAAGAATTCATTTTACAAGAATATGGAAATGACGGCAATAACTGATGAATAAGTGAAGGTAACAGTACAAGTCTCGTTCTGAACCCACTGAAAATGTGCACTTCAAATAACGAAGTATCACCTGTGATTCTCAATAAGCATTTGTGATTCATTCACTGCTAAAATAAACGTCGCTGTGAAATTTCGGACTTAAAATAGTTTCGATACTATGATGCATACAGCTTTGTGAGTATGATCACTGAGGAATGATACGTTCCACTCTGATTGAGGCAATCAAACAGGCAAAAATCAACCTTGAAGTCCATGTCAGCCTCCCATGGCAATTTACTTTCCTCGTTTTGGTGTCGCCGCAATGCCTTTCCAAAATTGCTCGCATGCACAATAGATCGAATTGTGTTCACATCAACCGCATTCGGTGAGAATGTCCTTTAAACAATCAGCACTTATTTTGACCACAAATTTGTGCTCACCATAAAATCCACATGAACAAATAAATCAATATAGATCAGCGTGTAAATCGAAAAGCTGAACAGAAAACCTCGAAAAAGCACTGCTCGGCCCATTGTTAGCACTCAAGATCCATTCAAGATCCAGATATTCACTCATTTGCGTCATTCCTCGCAGATTCACAGAGCTGGCGTCCAATGAGAATTGCAATGAATACTCAATAAGACCGTCGTATCGTATCGTCGGTAAGCAACTACGCGATAAACGAGCCTGATCAAGCGATACTAAGCAATAAGCAATAATGACAATAGTTTATGAGACCTACTGCCGTGCAATCAGAAGCACTTTTCAATTGTGAAAACGGATAAAATATGACGAACACGCGAATGACTGTACGCAGCTAAATGACACGGCACGATATTAGCAAAGAATTGTTTGTGAGCTATTTGTATCGGAAACCATGGACTAGAGTCAGATGCTTTCGAGAATAATCACGCGTAGCTTGGCTGCTTTAATTGTCCATCGCCGTCTGTCACAAAGTCAGGAAAAGGATAATAATCTTCCGTGTCTCTATGCCCTTTAAAGCCAAAATGATTTGTTTTTCGGTTCAGATTTCGAAACGTCATTGCAATATATCAGCAAAAATGTTATAGCACTATTCAAGTTGAGCTACCGTGATGGCGTTTAGGAGCCCGAATGAACGACATTTTTGCTCTACTTCACGCACAAAATTCAACAGAAAATCGATTCGACCATTCGACAGGCTTGCCAATACAGCGTAGTTCTCGAAGGCGGCCATCCTAAAGGATTAATGTAATCACAAATGGACATATATTTCTCAACGTGTGATATCATGAACTTTGACTGGTTAGTGCGGATACGATGAATTTGATCGGATAAATTTGATTAATCGGATTCATCGGATAAATTCATCGGATAAATATGATCACGAATTCGATGTACTAAAAGAAATGAAAAACTCAAAATTTTCATAAGCAACACAAAAATTTTGCACAACTACGTTAATTATTTTCATTTTTTTGGAACAATCGCATTTAGTCATGGAGCTGATGCAATTAGTAGCAAAAAATGGTTGCAATTAGCATTCTTAAATAGTGATTCGGTGAATTAGTGGTGCTAGTTACCTGACTCGTCGTTTCGGATCGGTGAGTAACGGTGCAATAACGGCCGCGATAGCATTAAGATTCAGTTTCGATGAATTGAACGTGAGAAGTGCAGCCGTTATTACATTGATTATCTGAAGTTTGCTTGCTTAAGATAGACTCCTTATCACGCCTTTGCTTCTTCGCTATTGCATAACACAAGTGTCAACGTCAACATCTTCGATCTCAGCGATAACCTATAGCTATTCATCTCAACAACTGCTAATCACTGAAAGTGTTTGTTCGGTGCTTTGAGATTTCATGCAACTGCATTTTCTCAGCACCATCATTTGATATCCTCTTACTCGTGAACAAAGTTCTCATTATTCTTGAAAGTCTCACAATTTCTTCATTCCCGCATAGCATTCGAGTTCTTCATGTTTCTCATATATACGCATCCGGCTGTAGTTTAGTCGATGCTTTACCCATTAAACAACTATAAACTCTCACCAATTTCCCAGTCGTATCCGGTTATTTTAATGCATTACATACGTGACAATTAGATGGCGTTAGACAACGAATTCCGTCCTATGCGTTGGATTATGAATGCTTAGGGTTATTCATGAAGCAAATAAGGGTAATCGTGAGTTTACGAAACGACACAAAAACCGTTAAATCGCCATTAACGAACCTCTTCGCGAATTCGTGAGTTTTTATGCTCGAGGTAAGCACACAACAACGCAATGACACCTTTCGGAGTGACATTTTGCATAAGATTCATGCAAATGTTCATGATGAGTTGTTTGATGACGGCCTTCTGATTGCCAAAATGCTTCGAAATGATGGCAACGATTTGCTGAAATTTATTGAAATTGATGCTAATACTTTTTCGTCCAATACATTTTGGCGTTGTGATGAACATGATCAACCATATTGAAAATCTTTTCGTCGAACTGCTCAGCCTAGTGATCCAGAAACGCAAACAGTGATAAAGTAATATGTATTGTTGATGCATAATCAGAGCGATTGCAACCTGTTCGTGTGTATTGACGTGTCCATTCAGCTTCTCGATGGTCAATCGAACAATATCCAAGCATAAAACCACAACTTTGAAATTCAAATCATCCAACACATTGCCGAGTGTTATGAAATATGAGTGAAGGTGAGGAACGAATCTGCGAACATCTTCGAATGTGATTCGCTCGATTATCGTTTTTGTCTGGAAAGATCATAATGACGTTGGATGCGTTTAGAGCAAATCTGGACTACCAGATTCCACTCCTTGTATTATGTTCTCGACCAATCTACGCTTCAACAAATGTATTTCAGTAATGCATCGGTCATCTCTCAATCAGATATTAAATTTCAATAATTTTTGAAGGATACTGCATATGGTTGGTTTTTATTCAATCCAATATACAGGTTGATCATTTGAGCTTGACAGGGACTAATTTGGCCACCTGAATGTTTCTAGAGAGAAATTATCTCTCCTTGATAATCATGAATGAATTTGATGAAGAACCATCAAACGCTAACAGCGACTGACTGACCTGTTCCAATCCCATGATCCGTGTCACCGCTTCGGTATCATTATTCAACATATTACTCACTAGCACAGGTATAATTCCAAATCGGTTCTTCTTCTCCATTGTCATTGAATCGTTCAAACTACTGCTTGAATTCTTACTTTCACCTGAAATATATGTGAATTCGTTCCAAAGTAGAAGTGCCAAGGTTGAAATTCGATTATAATCCCGATATCAACAGTGCCTCCTCTCTGACTGAGTGAATGTCACTGAGAACCAATACACATCTGATGTGGAGAATTTTGAAAAACTCACTTGCATTCACCTCAGATGGCTTACTGTTGTCGATAATAATGCGCCTGTACTTTTCACAAATCGCTTTCTGGGCGTTCGGTAAACCAGCAATCACTTCTTCGAAACGATCGTATTGCAAATAGACTATAACAACAACCAAATCATTCATATTATTAGTTTCATCGAGGTCGGACTTAACAAGTTGAACTTCTAGCGAGAACACGCTTAATATGCATACAAAAACAATCACTGACCATTGACATTCGATAGAACATAGGCAATTTTCTCTTGCAGTTTAGGTTCTGAGGCGAGCATCCATTTTGTCAGACCATCAATAAGTGTAGACCAGGTTTGTGAACGACATTCTGCGATGAGTAAGTTTGGTAATTCGTTCAGGACTTCATTACGAACGGCTGGTTCATTATCTCGATTCAACAGGAAGTTCACCAACATCTTCTGCAATCAATCAAATTTGCTGACAATGAGCAAATCTCTTCTATCTTATCGCAATGATCAGTACAACAAGTGAACAGCTGAAATTTCGCTTTGCTTTCGGGATAATTTGTAGCAAAATCTTGTGCACGTTATTAGTGAGGCATCATCAATCCGTGGATTGGAAGCGATGTAGTGAAGTGCAGTGATCACCTGCACGTTATTGACGGCGTCAGGTTGAAGCCTCAAATAAGTGGTCAACATTTGGTTGGTGATGCGACGTACAGTGATTTTCGAACTTCCAAGTTTCATGATTATTCTTGGAAGAAGATAAGATACACACCATTCTACGTTCTGTAAATATGGAAAAACTCAGTGCAATCTGCACAAATTTTCGCAAACACTCCCAATGGGAAAATGAAAAGAAATTGTTCAAGTATCTGTAAGTGCTGGAGTGTGTGAGAGCGATCGAAAGATTTTTATTCCAGAGACTAATACAACGACAGCAAAACATTAATGTTCGTGAGAAATACTTTTTTTCCGAACTATGACAAAAACATATTCTCAAAAGGCTCACATTTCCAAACGTTGGCAGAGCATCTAAAATAAACTTTATACATTGATGTTGCACTTCCCAGCGATCATCGACCAGCAATCGATCGAACTGTTTGAACAAATCGCCTTTCTTTGCAAACTTCGGAAACCACAACGGATCTCTCTTGGCTATAGCTGAGAGCCGATTCAACGTCTGAAGTGTGATCAAAGAGCAGAATTATTCCGAACGCTTAATAGGTCGCGTGCTTATTCACGATACGAACAAAGGAAGAAACAGTCAAAAAGTGGAATAATTGACAAATGAAATTCTTTACTATGAAATGCAGCACTAAAATCTACGGGATAACCTATGAGATCTGAAACATTTTGAACATTCTCATGACTCCGAAAATGCGAGAGTATTTCGCTGATACAGTGCGATAAAGGCGATGAAACTGTGACTAACCTGAAGACGCACATCGAAATCATTGCTTCTGAGCAGTTCGATGATATCGTCATCTCGAGGCAACGAAGTTGGTGTTGGAATACGATCCGAATTTATTGGATTAAGCATTCCTCTTTGCATTTGAACTGGTTTCAGAAAATCCATTTCCAATTCATCTGTGCAACGAATCAATAAATTTCATATGATCTGCTTGTTGATACCATAGCAAAATGCTTACTGAAGAAGTCATCGTCAGATATAAAAACGAATGAAAAAAATTGATGTCACTGCGTAAAATCAGACTGATTAAGCAACTCAATGACTTGATAGGTGACCCTCTCATATCACTCATTGGACGATTTCGAATGACAGAAGAGATTTAGCAATATTCTTGTGATGTTCCACGGCTCTATAGTCACCTATCTTTGAGCACAATTTTCAGAGGATCGCTGATAAAATCTTCTGCTTAAAAGCCCATAATTCGAGCCATCATTAATCAGGCTCAGTCAAGACTAAGTTAAGGTGAGACTCATGCTAGGTCTGAATTGATGTCCGTATAGGTTACGCTTATCTGAAGCTTATGTGGCATCTACCACAAGGTAAAGGCTAAATTAGATCGTGAGAGAGGTAACTGCTGTGTGTGTAGCAGTTCTGATGAAATCCGAAGCTTATATGTCGTAGTCTAAGATGTCTTTGTCCGCAGCCCATATGGACAAGGAAACTGCACTTTACTTGTAAGTTTCCAGCTACAGTGGCGCTCATTGCATGCAATCGTTTATAGCTATAATACTTACGATCAATGCTCGTATGCTCTCTATATGTAATTAAATGAAACATGCTCACATTTAGTGCTAGACGAAAACCATTTAATTGGGCATTTATGATGGTTTGTTGATGAGCTTATAAGTCGAATGACGGAAGCATTCAAACGCAGACACCGAAACGATCCTATGACTGGCTGAACGCATAACTTGAAAGTGGAACGGTACCAAATCAGACGAAATTACAAAATTACAGAATTTCGATTACCGCTGTCTTACAAAGAGATTCAGTGAGAAGAAATTAGACAAGGATCACATGAATCACGGAATGAAGTTCAAATGAGTGACTTGGGTTGAAAATAGACGGAAAAGGTGATGGCATCAATAGGGAAATTTTTTTGGGGTGATTTCGGAACGTGGGTGATGAGCAAGCACAATAAAAATATTGATTGTAAAGTTGAATCCTTATCGTTTGGTCACATAACAAAAACAGATAGCAATCAAGAATGCAGTGATTAGAAATAATCCAAAACTGTGCAGTTGTTCATCAAGGTGCACATGCACGTGAACATATTCAAAGCGTTCGTTTAAAGGTTTGCGAGACTTATTTCGAAATCGATAGGAATTAATCACAAATCGGCCGACGAAGTGAGAGTTTTGCAGGTGAAGAATATGTCTCATTCGAGAAACCGCCCTCACACTGCGCAAAGAATGGCTCTCGACGAGGCAAATGAGTGTGAAATCGGAAACGACTATTCCTTTTTCGTTTCCACAAATCGGTGATCACGATTGAATGCACAACAACGATGAAATGTTACTTGCTCGAAAAAAGTGAAAGCTGCGAAAGCAGAAGTAGTCGACCAAATAAATAATGCGCAATGACTCAATATTTATGCAAGAGTAGCCTTAATCTATCATGAGTTACTCGTTTGTTTATATAAAGGGGTTTCAGATAAAGGCCACTGAATTCTGGACCTAATTTCCTTATTGTCTGCAAGCAGTGGTTTGAAATTAGCTTCTAATCACCAATTACACTTTAATCCTAGGACAGCAACCTGCACTCAGAATCAGTTGACCCAGTTCTATTAAAAAATACCCTCGAAATATTGGTGTTTTGCAAGAATGGACGCATGAAAACAACAATATAATTGTTTAACAATTGTTATACGTTCACTAATATAATTGTCAGCAATTACGCTGTCATTGACTGGCTCTAGCGATTCCTCATTTGAATACGGGCTTTATCACTATGGATAAGCACATTCGTAGAATTAGGTCTAATTGTGACTAGAAAACGAAAAATCTTTGGAGCAAAACCATCAAACGATGAGGTGACGGGGTGTCGATACTCGAACAAGGCTGCATACGCGTTATACATTTGATTGTGACAAGATTCGATGAGGTCGCAGCAGTTCCGTTGTCAAGGTAACGTACCAACTCTATGTACTGCTAGTATATGTGCGATTTTGGATGATGCAACAATTTCGTCATGCAACCACATCTAATGATCATTACCAGCTAATATAATGTATTTATTTATGCTCATATTCATAGCCATGCCGTGTTATCGGTCACACACATTTTCGGAATTTCAACCCTTAAACAATTGATTTCCATCTGAAAAACACTGAAGTTGCACTATGCTAAAGTTGTTGTATACGTAATCGCAGAAGTTGCTCAGAATGTTCGATATAATCTAGAGGTGACACGTCGATCTGCTGTATATCTCTTAAAAGGTAAACATCACAGAGCAGTTGCTTTGAGAGAAAATAGAAGAAATTTTTATCGTTTAGAAGAACGCACGAAACATGAATTCAAATCATTATACTTTATTGGTTTTCATTGATAATAAATGTAGTACAATATACGAGATATATTGAATTCATAGCCATACAATGCATCAAGCGGTCGCAAACTATTCTACTGACTAGTTAAGATACAGCTCAAAATTTAAAATTCCCCTGGGGCACGTATGATATCATTGAGCACATCGATGATCACTGATGAATTTTCATCGTTCATCATGGTTTCATGTGTCCCAGCAATTTCTATCACTCGTCTATTCTCTACTAGTTTCTCCCAACCGTAATCATTTTCAGTGTTTCCTTTGATTTTCAGCAGAAACAACTTGATATCATTGTTCCTTTTTGGATGATAATATTTCAACATCTCAAGTAGTTGCCAAGCATTTTTGATCATCATTTCACGAACTGATTCGCTGATTTCGTTCTCGCTGATATTGCTTGAATATTTACTCATCACATCATTCATCTGTTTCTCATGTTCTGCAAACGTGATACTTGGTTCCGGATAGAATTGAGCACCACCGTCAATGCTTATCAAATGTTCGACTCGAATGCCTGAAAATGGATGAAATAAATCGGATATAATGATTGGGAATTCCGCTTGTGGCAGTTCACTGTCTGTTTGTAATCAGTAACTTATATAAGGCAATAAAATGGTTTTAATGAACTTGCACCAATCTATATGATCAGTTCTTAGTATATATGCGCTCACATTACTTGGAATGGTATAAACATGGAATGACAATGGTATAATTCATTGATTATAAGACCATAATCTGCATCAGAAATTCACTTATTAATGAACAACGAAGGAAAAAACAATGTCAAACCTTTTTGTTTCAGTTGTTTTGCACATTCGAATGCCAGAATTGCTCCCATTGACGCACCGACAAATATGCACTTCTGAGCATTCTGCACGATATCCGACATCTGCTCAACATAAACAGAGCAGAGTCTTTCAATGGAATGCGATAAAGTAGCATCTGCTGATGTTTGCGTGAAGGTATTTGGATGTTGCAGACCAATTGCAGTTATATCACTGTTGAACGCCGCATTAAGTCTCCTAATTAATGATGCATAAGGAAGAAGAATGCCACCGATTAAAGGGTGGAAGAGCACGACTAATTTATCGATTCGATCCGTATTACCGTTGATCTTAACAATAGTCCTATAATTATCAGCTGTTTTAGCTGTAGATACGTTCGCTTGTTTTTGGCTCAATAAACTGAACATCTGCATGAATTCAGCATTCTCAAAAATTTCATCCACCTCTACAGATGTATTCAGTTGTTTCTGAATCATTCGTTTCAATTTGAGACATAGAAAAGAGTTGCCTCCGACGAAGAAGAAATTATCGTCATCATTAATTTCGCTTGTGGAAAGACATTCTTTCCAAATTGATTTCAGCTGCGATTTCAGCGAGTCATGAACAGAGTGTTCACTTTCTTGAACAATTAATGAATCCTGTTCAGAAATGACAGGCTTTTCTTCGTTGTATTCACTATTCGAAGGATGATTAGATAAACGACCACCTGCGGTTTCTTCATCTTCTATCAGTTCATCGTTATCTTTTAGAATTTCACGGAAACTGTCAACGATCGAATTCTTCAACTTTTCTGCATCATTTCTCCCACCAAAGTCTTGACGAATTCGTATGGTGATCTCAATCGTGGTAAGCATAGCAATATCCACATCCACCTGGATAGGATGCACACTTGTCGGTGGAAGAGCATCATTTTCAACAGCTACCACCTCTTCGGCCTCTGCAGAGGACCGTTCATTTTGGGCATCAAATCTGCTCGGCAGTGGTAGAGGTAGCTGATTGGTTGCGCCATCTTCTAAATCGTACCGACAATTTACATAAACCTCATAAATGATCGCATCGCGATCAAAGCCTTGAAGTGCTAATGCTTCCCTTAGCAAACGGTACGGAACTGTTTCGTATTGTTTTGCTTCTCTAACCGTTTCATCGATACGCATTAAGTAATCATTAATTGTTTCATGCTCAGTTCCGTACCACTTCGAGCCAATCAGAAGATTGTTCAAAAAATTCCCAGCAATCAAATGAGTACGCTTGTCGGAGCGATTTGCAGTCGGTGCACCAATCAAAATTTTCGATTCCTTGCTGAGCTCGTGTACAGCTCTAGCAATGCAAGCGATCATAATCACAAACGGAGTGACGCCTTTCTTTGCACAGCATGAATTCAGTTTCTTGAAAGTTAATATCTGCGGACGGAATATCCTCTGACAACATTTCATGCTGTTGAATGATTTCTCTCGAAAAGAGTGAAGTTTTCGCCCATTTGATCCACTAAAAATCGTCGAAATCGAATGCAATTTAGTGCCCACCAATGAAGTTATTTTTGCAGCATATTCGTTAGCAAGCTGTACCAACTGCTCACGATTTCGATTTTGTTCGACTGCATAATGAGCGTAGGTATAGCGCAATGGTCGGTCGTTGAATCTACCTTGATCACTACTCATATACAGTTCGCTCAATTCAGTTTCGATCAATCGTGTCGACCAAGCATCACTTATTATATGACTCAAAAGAAACTTCACCGTGTAGCGTTCAGGTGAACGACTGATCGAACAATAGACCGGACATATGGATTGATTGTCTGGAGAAACCAGCAATGAAATATTCTCCGGGAATTTAGTTGAATTATTCGAATGATGTGAATCAGTCGCTATTTCGGAACAAAAATAACATTCAGTGCCGGAAAGGAGCGCTTGTTGTGTTTCATAATCGCATTCAAAAAAGACTGTTCTCAGTGAAGGTTGCCGCATGATAAGGCGTAAAAATGAATTTCGCAAGCGTTTAAAGTCGACTGACAAATCAAATTCTTGAAGAAACAACAAACTGTAGTGGTCCTTTTGCTTAGAGGCACTTAAGAAGAGAATTTGCTGCTGTTGAAAACTCAATGGGATAGAATGATAGTCGATTTTTATCGATGGCGCATCGTCAACCTGAGCGTGAGTGGAGCAGGAATGCAAATGGAGATTGGTTTCTGCATTCAGCAATTCAGCGATACGACGAATTGTCCGATACTGATAAATAATGTTTGCAGAAACGTTTGCACTGAACTCCTCGTTGATTCTTTGAACCAATAACATTGCGCGTAACGAATTTCCTCCGATCGCAAAGAAGTCGTCGACAGTTGAAATCGATTCATTCAATAGCACCTGCTTGAATAGTAACCATAACCTGAATTCAACAACATTTTCGGGCTGATCTTTTAAACGCTGATTGTGATCCTCATCACTAACCATTGGCAATTTTGTAATATCAACCTTGTTGTTCTTGGTAATAGGGAATTGCTCAAGCTCCTTGAAATAACTTGGTATCATATAATGTGGTAGTCGTTGTTTGCAGAATTCTCTTATCCTATCCACATCTGGTGACCGATTTGATCCACTACGGAGTGTGAAATATGCAACGAGAATCTGCAGTGAGTTTTGCATCAAAATCACTTTGCATTGTTTCACATCTGGTAACTCGCAGATAACTGCTTCAATTTCAGTAAGCTCCACACGGAATCCGCGAATTTTCACTTGTTCATCACGACGACCGATGAATAGGATATCACCATTCCGCAACTGCTTCACAACATCCCCACTTGCATACATGCGTTGTTCATCATGGGAATCTCGAACACAAAAACCAACATTTGGTGTCTTATTCAGGTAACCTCTCATGAGACCTGTACCGCCAATCAACAATTCACCGGTGGTGAACAGCGGTGCTTTCTGTTTACTGGTCCACTTCCGGGTAGAGCAATAAGCATTCCTTATCGGTTTTCCTAGGTTATTGGCATGATCGAATAACTTCATTTGCTTACTGAGAGCATAAGCTGTAGTTTCGGTGGGACCGTAATTCTGAATTACGTTGACACCGCTTCGTAGTGCGTAATCCATCAAGCGCTGTGAAAGCTTTTCGGCACCTACAATCCAATATCGCAGTCCTGCCAATTTTTCGACTTCTGCATCTGAAAACATTTTCACTAAACCTGGAAACAACAATGCGTGGCTTATATTGTGATTGACTATTGCCTTCAGGAAGGCATTGGTCGAGAAAGATTGATCTTCTACCAATAGGCTGCTACCATTACTCAATGCCATGATCATTTCGAGGACACTGTTGTCGAAACAGAAATTCGTGAACTGATAGACGCAGTCGGTAGGAGACATACGAAAGTCTTGGGTGCTTTGCAACGCTAAATTCATTAATGACATCTGTCGGATGACCACACCCTTTGGTAAACCTGTTGTTCCTGAAGTAAATATCGTGTACGCAATATCTTCAGAAAGACTTCTTGCGCAATCGATACTTTTCCGCTTCAGAGACTTTGTTTGCAGTAACTCTTCGCTATTAATTAGTGAAGCATTCGGAATATTCAAATCGTCATCAGATACATAGAAATTCGCTCCACTCTCCTCGATGATAGCTCTGATTCGAGATAACGGGTTGGTTTTGTCGATTGGTAGGTACGCAACACCGCTGAACAGTGTTGACAAACAGATCAACAATGTTTCCACAGATCGCTCTGAAACTATCGGTACAATACTGTCACAGCGAAGTATTTCAGCACTGGCGTAAATGAGCGCTTGCTGAACATTAGAGCTTATTTCTCTTATTCGTTGAAGCATTGATGAATAAGTGAGCATTTTTTGGGAATCGTTCGAGAACAGAGACACATTATTAGCTGACAACGTGGCAATATTCTGGAGCAGTTTATTGAAGCTGGTTGTGGGTATGTCAGTACTGTTATGCACGATTCCTAGTTCGTATTTATCGATGCAGAACGCATCACTTCGAAAGCGTTTGATGCATCTCGCCCACTCTATTATCATATCTCTTACGGTTTCAGCGTAAAAAAGCTCTTTGACGTATTCGAATCTAACAGTTATGTCTGAGCCGTTTTGTGATACAAAAATACATAATTCATACTTTGCATGACCACTGTTTTCATCAGTCACGCTGAAGGATTCTTCTGTGACCCTATTGATGTAACTGAAATTGTCGAGTACCATCATGCACTTTGTAGGATCATCATTTCCGAACAATGAACTCAAGAAATCAGATGAAACAGCAGAATGTTGAATAGCATGTTGAATTTGTTCCGAAATCCGGTGTAGTAATTGAGAAGTTTCTAAACGATCATCAAATGGATCAATCACAATAGGTGCCGTTCCTACATGAAATCCAACGCTGTTTTCGAGTGGATTTTCGCGCATATCCACGGGGCAACCGATCACAAATTTGGATCGTTCTGGGAAACGACGTGACATTACCACAGCAAATGCTGTTAGCATTGTTGCGAAGTCGGAACATTCGTTCTTTCGTGAGACGCTCTGAACAATATCATTAAGCTTCCGTAAATGCTCAACTATGAATCCGCATTCACTTAATCGCCCACCAACTTTTCTTGGTTTATCAGTTTCTAGAAGGGAGCCGTCTATTGACGCTGCAATATTTCGCCAGTGCACTTCGTTCGTCTCTTTGAGTTGCTCAATCTTTTCAGAATACATCTCTGTGAAACCTGCGTACGTCGCCTTATTTTTCGGCAGCAGTCTCCTCTTGAAATATGCCGTGTGCAGTTCTTGTGCAATCACTTGCATGGAACGTCCATCTGTGATCAAGTGACTCATTTTTAGAATGAATTGTACAGAACCATTAGTTTTTTCCAAGAAACTTAGAACTGGGATAGATTTGAAAGGCGACGGGACAAAAAGATTCGATCCACTTGGATCGCTGTATCGAATCGCTAAGTAGCACTCAGACGCAGAATGAATCTCTTGAAAATATCCCTTCGAATCACAATAGAATGAAGTTCTTAATGCATCGTGCCGCATTAGAATTCTATTCAAACACATCTGCAGTAATGGCACCTCGATACTATTCAAACGAATGCGGAATCCGGTCTCATATGCTCGAAGATACAAGCCCTCTGGGTTGTTATAATATATGTGCAAGATGGGGTTCTGTAAATCACAACACTTCAACGGCATCAAAATATTCGATCTTTTTGAATTGCTTTTTCGATCTGGTGTCCGCGGTTTTCCCGTACTGCTATCTCTGCTGTTTCCAACATCAGGGAAAGTTTGTTCCTTTGACGTTTCTCTTTCATTACCAGGATTTTGTTTACCTGGGCCGATACTGATATGCTTCAGTCCAGCTAGATTTTCGACGTATGACTCTGGTGAATGTTGTTCTCTCGCACAATCAGTTACAGCTTCAGCGCTCAAATATTTCGCTAGTTTTTCAATTGTTTGATTCTCGAAAATGAAACGAGTCGGGCATTTCATCCGTAATGTTTCTTGAATTCTGAAGCAAATTTCGGTAGCCATCAAGGAATGACCACCTAATGCAAAAAAATTGTCCTGAACGCTAATATTGTCTTTTTTGAGAGCTTTTCTCCATATTCGCCTTAGTATATCCTGGATATCATCGTTCTTTCCTAATATCCTGAGATCAACTCCGTCTTCTTGACCACAATAACTTTCTAATGCTTTGCGATCAATTTTGGAATTTTGAGTCAACGGAAATTGTTGAAGACGAATGAGTTTAGATGGAATCATATAATGTGGTAGCACTTCACTCAATTGTTCAAGCTGCTCGTGCTCACTCAATCGACATTCACCCGTATAGAAAGAAAGCAATCGGTCGTTTTTCGCTATCGTCACACATGACCTTACACCATCAAGGCAGCTGACAGCTGCCTCAATTTCACCAAGTTCCACTCGGTAACCTTTCAACTTGATTTGCGTATCTCTTCTGCCGCAATATATCATCTCGGATGATGGTAATCGCATAGCAATGTCACCACTTCTATAAGCTCTTGAGTTTGTACCTTTGGCATTTTCATCTCTCGTTTGAAGTTTATTACTTGTAAAGTTCACTCCCTCAATTCGATCAGCATTCATATAACCTCGAGCTATATTCTCTCCAACCATGTAGAATTCTCCCCTAACACCAGAAGGCAAAAGCTGTTCTTGATCACCAACCACATAACCAAACATATTACTGATTGTTGGACCAATATTACTCGATTGTGGAGTGTTCATTTTCATTTTGATTGTTGTCTGGAATACGGTGGCTTCGGTTGGTCCATAAACTTGTATCATTGGTATACCCTTCTCAATCACTTTATTTGCATCAAGGTCGAGTAACTGCTCACCTCCAACACTCCATAATGCTAATTTCGACTTCAGTTCAGTTATTTCTGCGTCAGAGAATTGCTTAAGTACCATAGGAGTCATGTGAAGAACATCGAGAGGTAAACTGCGATAAATATCTTCATATGGGTTCATATCCTCGTCTCGTAAACGTAAAGTCGCACCGTTCAGCGTTGAACCAAATGTATTAGCTAAACTCGCATCAAACGATAATTTTGTTAACTGATAGAATCTCTGCGACTCCTTTATACAGTAGAATCTTGTTGTATGTTCAAGAACATTCACCAGGCTTCTATGTTCCACGCAAACACCTTTCGGCTGACCTGTACTACCAGAAGTGTAAATGATATATGCCAAATCCGATATATTTGTTCTGTTGAACTTTCCACGCATCTTATGATTGTTCCCAATTCGACGCCACTTTCGCAACTCTTCCGCAACGTTTACAACCAACTTCTCCCGTACACTAGGATATGTTTCATCACAGATCAAGATGAGTTTTGATCTGCTATCATGTCTGATAAAATCAACGCGTTTCGACGGATTAGTTGAATCAATTGGACAATAGCAGCAACCGCACAACTGGACAGCGAATATGGAGAGTACGGAAAGAAAATTTTCTGAAGATAGAATCGATAAGCAGTCATCTGAAGTGAGCGGAGCACCAAACTGACAAATCGCTTCTTGTTGCATCCGATCAGCGAGATAAAAAACAAATTTATGCGCTTCTTCAAATGTTATGGACCTGTTATGATCACCTTCAAACCACATTAACATCTTATTCGTAGGTGACCGATGGGACTGTGCTTCCAAGATGCGACTCAGTGTTATTCGAGGTGTATCACAGCGATGATTTTTGCGGATTTCTTTGATTACTTCAGATTCTATTGCGTAATTAATTTCGTCGAAACTTGTTGCACGTAGTAAACTTTTGGCAACTGCAATGAACATTTTGATGTAGGTTTCAACCGTTGTTCGACTGAACAGAGCACTACAATAATCTAATTTGAGTTTTAGTTTCAAGTCGCCTAATTCAAAAAACCATGTTTGATCATATTTTGCTTCTTCGCTGTCAATGTCCTCCACATCTATCGTCAACTCTTTCAGTTTGGTGAATTTGTAGTTAGTTTCAGTGTGAAGAACGATTGAGTGCTGAAAAAGAGGAGCTCTTGATGGATCTCGGATGGGATTTAAACGTTCAACGATCAGCTCGAATGGAACATGTTGATGCTGAAGGGCAGTTGAGAACATCTGTTTGAGTGATTCAATGAATTCAACCAAATTTACAAATTCCGTATCAATAATCAGAGGTACTGAATTAACAAAAAACCCAACAGTATCCATAAACTTCGCGCTACGATTAGCAGTTGGCGTACCGATCACAAATCTGCGTTGACCACTCAATGTACGCATCACAAGCGCGTAAGCAGCCAGAAGATATGTGAACTGAGTGCAATTGTAACGACTACAAAATCCACCAATTTCATCTCGTTTGATATTGATATCAACCCTCAGAATCCGTCCTCGTGTCTCAAAGACTTTTGGACGAATGGAATCCGCCGGAATCTCTAAGGCTTCCTCATTCCGCAACTGTTCAACCCATTGCTGCATTTCACCGTCCATTCGATTGTTGAAGCTCTTACGTTGTTGATAACTATATAATGCGTATGATTGTTGGATAGTACTCCTTATCGACGAGAATGACGTGTTGATATCATCAAGTACAATCCACTCATAGATTTCGATAAGGTGTTTGAGGATTATTGTATAAGTTTGAGCATCCGTTAGAATATGATGTAGATAGAGGTGAAGGTCAATTCCGTTACGATACCGCTGCATGAAAATCTTGAGTGGTGGTGAATTTTGTAGGTCATAGCATCCCCCATCCACATTGCAAGGATCTCCTTCGATTAAGCTAACGTATGATTCAGTTAGTGATGTTACCAACTGTGAAACCGAACCGCGCCTCACAACGAATATTGTACGCAGTATCTGATGTTGTCTCATAACGAAATTGATAGTCGCGTTAAGTGCTTTCAGATGCACTTTGCCTCGTAGTCGTATCTTAGAACGTAACACATAGCTCAACGGTGTTGACTGCTCGTAGTTTTGAACAAACCAAAGTGTTTGCTGCGCATAACTCAACGGTATTCCATTAGCATCAAGCCAGAATCTGTCCGAAATTCCTTCCGACCGGATCAGTTGTTGTGATGATTCACTGTCAACCCCTTTGGGTTCATGACAGCGTTTGATTTGAGAATCAAGAATCTCTCGGAACGTTTTGCAATGGAAAACGGATTTAAGTGGAATCTCAATTGAAAGTTCATCCTCGATTCGTCCTATTGCAAGAAGTGCTTTCAATGAATCTCCGCCTAAAGCAAAGAACGAGTCTTTGAGCGTAACTGAGTCAACTTCTAATACATCACCAAATATTTGGCATACTTTCTTTTCAGAATCAGTCATTTGCAGAAGTGTTTGATCGTCAGTTTTTCTGGAATTTTCTATCATCGGAACGTCTGCGTCCAATCGTTGACGATCAATTTTTCCATTCGAAGTCAGTGGAAATGAATCAATGAAATGAAAATACGATGGAATCATAAAATTGGGTATTTTATCAACCAGAATGTCCCTGAGTAAGTTTTGGATTTGTTCGCTCGTCGAATTTTTGTACTGATCATTAACAATACAGTGAGCGATCAAAATGCATGATTTCTTTTGCATTCGACTTGTTATGATGCATGACTCGACAGTGGAAATGGAGCTTAGCGCCGCTTCTAATTCATTCATGTCCACAATTTGGCCTCTTATTTTCACCTGGCGATCAGCTCTACCGAAGAACTTGAACTGCCCGTTAACATCAGATTCCAATAGATCACCTGACACGAAATATCTTTGATCGTATCTCAACAGGTCATCCTGTTTGAGAATCGTTCCATTTCGCCGATATCTCTCTGCATTAAGGCGTCTGTTATCTAGATATCCTCGACTGACGCCAACGCCATCAATGCAGCAGATTCCACGTCGAGTTGGCGGAATAAGCTTCATGTTGGAGTTACGAACAGTAAAGTGAATATTTCTCATTGGATGACCGACTGAATTGTTCGTATCAAATAAACGCATCTTGCGCATTGTTGATAAAACAGCCGTTTCAGTTGTACCGTACTGGTGGTAAAGGCAAATTCCCCTATCGATTGCATTCGCCAGAACGTTCGTATCAATTGAGTCGCCACCAAAGTTGATTGCCTCTAGTTTCTCGAATTGATTCATTTTGGTATCATCCAGCTGTGACAAATATGCCGGCATCACATACGCGTGCGTTACCGAATGCATTTCCTTCGGGTCAGGAACACGCCTCCTGGCCAACTGCAGTGTGGCACCATTTGTGAATGCCTCGACCAGATCGGCAAAGAAAATGTCAAACGAATGATTCGCTAACTGATAGACAACGCTTTCGGAGTTGAGTGCTAAGCACCGAGTGTAATTTGCAGCCAGATTATTCAAACCAATCATTTCACTTAAAACGCCCTTTCCTAAGCCGGTCGAACCAGATGTATAGGTGATGTAACCAATGTCATACACACTCTGTTTCGTTCGAATCGCTTTCGTTGAGCACGTTGTACTATCCTTCAGCACTGTTGATATACTTATATAAAGACAGCCGCTAGGTAGTTGAGTTGACTCAATGAAATCGTCTGCAGTAATTATTGTTGAATATGGCAAGCTTTTGACTGTATCGTGGTACCTTTGTTCAGGCCAATCGATGCTCAACGGAACGACCGTAAAACCACATTTCCACAGTGACATTACGAACAAAATCATCTCTACACTGCGATTCATCAACAGAATAATGGGTGTATCTGATCGAGATATTGTGCCCCAATGCTCGACAAATTTAGTATTTATCACATGAGCTAGACAATTGCTTCGACGATTCAAGAATATGCTTGAGTACAGCAGACGATTGACTACCACACAATTAGTGGAAGCACTCATGGATAATTGAGACTGAAATATATCTCCTGCAGCTAAATTCATAGGAAAATCGTTTCGATTTTTTAAACGATCTGTGTAATTCTGCAACTTCTGTTTATTTGTTTGCAATTCAATTGAACCGATTGAATCATGCAGTGAACCAGCAGCTATTCTTACAGTATGAACAAACTCACGAATAGTCTTCTCAACGCTGCTTTTATAAAACAGGTCCGTATTATATTCAACTTCGATTGTCAAGCAATCACCAATGGACCGAAAATACCAAATCTGATCGTACTTCACATATTTCGATTGCTCTTCGATGAGTTCTGCTTGAAGCGAAAGATCACCTGATTGAGATGATTCATTTTGAAGGTCAGATGCGTTAATAATATTATCCATCACAATGAGTATTTGAAACAATGGTGATGAAGATATATCCCTCGTTAAGTTTAACAGATTCAAAATGCGCTCAAATGGTAACTGATTCTGAACACACTCATTAATGAGATTTGCTGAATCGATGATCATTTTGCCGACGGATTTTGAAGAATCAACTTGAAGTCGAATTGGTAAAATATTGACCAGACACCCGGCTAACTTTTCAGTATATGCATTATTGCGTTGACTAATTGCAGTTCCAGTGCAATAATCGCTTCGATCGCATACAACACATAGGAATAAATGGTAAATAGACAACAGCGTTGCAAACTGGGTTACTTCCAACTGACTTGCGATGTCTTTGACTTTTGCTAGCTCAGAACCACTCAGCTGATATGTGGCAACAGCTCCGTTGTATGTTTGCATTGACTGTCTTGGTTTGTCTGTTAATAGTTTCTCAGTTTCAAAGTTCTTGAACTGCTCAGTCCAGAATTTTTGGCGATTCTTCACGTAGGTTTGATCACTTAATTGAAGCTCTTCGAGCAGAGCGAAATGAGCATAATGAAATGAAAGTTTCTCAATCTTCTGACCCTCATATGCATTTTTCAGTTCTCGCATAAGAATTGCAATTGAAGTACCGTCGGTGGCGATATGATGCTGAATTATTTGCAGAATAAAACTTGCTTCGGTTTTCTGCAGTAGGATTCGAAGAACAGATGCATCAAACACAGTCAGCTGTTCGCTGCTCCTCATTCGATATTGTGAGTCGTCCATAACTCGTACAGCAAAATACGATTCACTAAGTGAAAGCACAACTTGGCTGGAAGAAGTACAAGTAGTTCGCAAGATAGTCTGATGAGACACCAATTGATTTAGGGCAGTCGCGAGACGTTTGATGTTTAGATTTGTGAGTTTAAGAGTCACTTTCTCAATGAATTGTGCATCATTTTCCGGTTCAAGCTTCGCCATGAATATGAGTCGGCTTTGAGATGCGCTCAACGGAATCAGTCCACCCTTTAGAATGAGCCGTCTTAATTTGCGATCGATCTTATCGAAATCGAGTGCAATGAAATTGTTGTTCTCCTCGTATTTACATCCATTATCATTTCCAGTCGCAATCGCATCAAATTTCTTTGTGTTAGAATCACTGCCACTGTGATCATTGCCATCTGCGACTGACTTCAAATGCTTCAGTGATTCGAAGTATTCAGTTAACATTGAAACTGTTCTATATCGAAATGTACATCCGTATGGTACGTTGAAGTCGTTGGCGAATTCCGTCTTAAGATTGACTTCGAATGTGGCCATTTTCAGTGAGTCAAGGCCAAGCCAAATAAATGTTTTTTCATCTTGTTGGTACTCTAAATCGATGAATCTACTCAAAATCTGTTTGATTCGTTCCCTGATTTCATTCAAATGCTTTTGAGCACACTCACAATTCGAAAAATACTCCTCATTGGCGCCCTCAAAAGTTCTTTGATTTCCATTGATCGCAGCCAATTCCTTAGTGTCACTTCTTTTTATTTTATTAATCGACAAACCATTGGAATTGCATTCAGTTCCAGAGAATTCCTCGTTTCCAATAGTGATGCCAACTATCTCGACTACTTTCCATCCATTCCCATCAAAAATGCGAACATCAAATCGCATCCTATCATCCGCATATTGCTCACACAGAATGTACAAATCACCGGAAATTAGTTTCGTTATTAGGATATTATCAACCGAAACAACTGTTGGGCAGTGTCCAATACACACGAGAAGTGTGTAATCAATGAGCCGTAATAAAAGCTCATCATTTACCTCATTGTTGATAGTGTTTGACTGTAAAACTTCAATGAAACATTCTGACCTTGTTTTATCAGTCCAACCTCGGCACTGATATTGCTGTTCGTTGACCGAATCACCTCGTGGTAGTTGTTTGATTGGAGTCATCTTGTCGATGAGATCATTGACATGAATGCATGGTTCAGCAGTCATATGCAGTACCTCTTTACAAATCGCATAAACGTTTCTTTTATCCACACAACCAGTAACATTCTCGGATTTTTCCCCAAGTTTCAGACCGATCTGGTCTTGCTGCACGGTCACTGCATCGTTGGGATTTAAACGAATGAACTGAATATTGAGAACGAGCGTTGATTGGCCATAAAGATCGCGACATTTGCTGATGATCGGAAGAATCTCCTGAATTGATTTCATACTCTTCATTGATCCACATTCGTTCATTGGGAACTGGAAATATTGTTCAGATTGCCAAATGTTTCAGCTCTAAACATTCAGAACTCTCGCGTAACATCCACTAACTTAGTTGCCAGATCAGATGCGCCGAGTCACTCTTAATATAGGGGCGTCGGTGTATTGATGGTTCCAATTAAGGATGGCCTTGGATGCTCTTATGTGAAACAGCGATTTGTCGAGCAGATGATGATAACGCTACTTGAAAATTGCAGCCAATCAGCCAAAATTACGAGTGCCATTCGACGGCAAAGCGCATTTATTGCGTCTTAGCTGTCTAATGGAATCGCAAATCTAAATCCAGTCCTCCCCACGAATAATTTCACTTTCCTTTGCTCGTATCAATCCAAAATTTTTCTGATATTTCAACGTATGCCATCCGCAGTTTATGACTCACTGCAGTTGCCCTTATTACAAAATTCGTAATCCTGGTTTTCCGGCAACTTTATGAAAATAAAGGTTACAATATCGGTTCAGGAAAACATCCGTTCCCCTAAAATTCATCCAGCTCTTTAATCCGACAGTCGCAGAGTTGTGTTGATCTACAGGAACATCACAATAAGTTTTTACAGCGATGAAAAGCTATGTTTTCATCATACCGGGAAATGTTCTGTTCATACTATTATTTTGACTGTTTTGCAACACAACAGTTAAAGGTATCAGCGAAATTAGTCTGTGCGATTAAAATGTTTACATTTCATCAATAAACATTGCTCGCTTTCATTTGATAAACCTGGTGATTTCTCCAATGCACAGTTAAATTCAGGGTTTGCAAAATGCCGACGTTTTTTTCAATCCCGGATCAGGATTTAATCCCGAGTTAATCCTAGGTTTAATCCCGGGATTAAATCAGGATTAAATTGTATTTTTGAAATATCGATGCGTGACATGTTTAATCACCTTTTTTGAACCAATATGTTCATAATTACTCAGAAAGGAGTTAATTCAACAAATTATTCGACAAATGCAACAAGACAAATTATTCAAATTGAAATTGATATTTCATATAATGATGTTAATGATATTGGTAATAACAGAGAGGCATAAACTCGTAATGAGTTTGATTTGCTGATTAAATAAATAAATAAATAAGATATTAATGATCATGCCGCAAAGTATACTACATTTTCTGAGCTAATTGTCAGGCATCTTGTCATCCCGGGTCTAAGCTAATAAGACTTCACTTGCATGTGAACATGAAGTCATGATACTCAAACACTTATTTGCAGTGCTTCAAGTCCATTTTATCTCAGTGTTAGCACCAGCTGAATTCTGGTATTTCGGAAATTCCGATTTTTTGCAAAAGATATGTATCGCGTAAATTAAATCATTTGAATTCTGAAAAAAAAACTGGTATCCCGTGCAAACCAACATTCAGAAAATTTCTGTAATTGAACCAAACGTGAAAGCACATACATTGCTCTGTAACGAAGTGAATGCATATGTATGCTCTCAGTTCATTTGCATTGATATGCATCTGAGATGCATACTAGTGCAAAGTGGACTGAATGCATACAGCGATGTGCTGTATGCTTACCTCAAACTTGGCTAATTGAACCAAATGTGAAAGCACATATATTGCTCTGTAATGACTTGAATGCATCTGTATGCGTTCAGTTCATTTGCATTGATATGCATATGAGATGTATAATAGTGCAAAATGCTTCAAGACAGACGAATTTTCACACTAACATTTCCAACCATTTTGCATAGCTGTATACTAGGATGGGTCAGATAGAGGATTTCTAGTTCGGACATCTGAAAACATCTGAAAAAGTGAAAATTGAAAAATTGAAAGTGCATCTGAAAAGTGAAAACATTTGAATTGTAAAGAAAGCGGCGAAGGTTGGTGCCAAATAAGCGAGGCAAGGCAGAGGTAATCAAAATCCTGAAATTCACTCAATGAATCGCGTTCTTCCGTCACTCAGTCACCTTCGCTGGTTTGTGAAACGTGATCACTACTTCAGCACTAATGCCGGCACCAACTCTAAACTAAAACTATTCTCGAGGTGGCTTAAAAGCATCGCTATTTCTTCACAGCATCGGATTCCCCACATTTTCTGGACTCAGAAAAGTATGCTAATTGTCGAGCGATTTTGTTTATGCGAAGAGATACAGCTGATTTTCTGAATGTATCTCAAGTAGCTGGGCGTCGCTCGTTTCAATACACTGTGTCACTAATGATCAATCTATACATTATTAGAGCAGTATTATGCTCACCATCTTCGAACTAACCGTGTCCTCAGGTTTGCTCAATAACATGGCAATTTCTTCATATCGTTGGATTCCTCAAATCCTCTGGTGTCTGAAAAGTATGTATGTTTTTGAGCGTTTCAGCTTACATTCCGAGAAAAAGCTGATGGCTGTTAGGCCTCAAATCGCAAATCTCAGGTGTGAAATCGGATTTCATGAGAACATGCAAGTAAGGAATACAATGCGATGCCGGAGAATAATTAACAAGGGAAATACGAAGCAACCTGCGGAGGGATCGCGCTTCAAACGATATGTTCGTGGAATACGCAAAAATTTTCAAAAAAGATTGAGGTGGCAGAAATATTTCCAGATATATTTCCAAATATTTCCAACAGAAACAAAATTTCTGCAAAACCTGATCAATTGATATGAACGGACTATTTTGATTACGGCCTATTTTTCGCAGGTGTAATCTGCAACACCCCAATTCAGCTGTCCATTCATGTGATATGGTGTTTGAATAGCTGGATATCGAAATCTGATAATAGTACAATATAAATTCATTTTTTTATTTTTTGCGTCATTATCACCATTTTTACGGCACCAAAATTCATTTATTGTTACTTTTTAATGCGCGTCACAAGTTTTCGCAATCTTTGACTCTCCTGGAATTGAGTTCTCCAAGCAATTTCGTTTCTTCTTCAAGCAAGTTTGAAATTTGTTCAACTCGGTTTATAATTCCCGCGCACAGATGTTTTAAAGGTTCTTAAAAATTCATCCTGTTCACTTGCTTTGAAGAAAATAAAGAATTAGATAAAATATATCGCAGAATTTGGATAATAAAATGAAGGTGTCTAGCAAAAATTTAATGAAGAGAGCACACGGTATGAATTGTGCAAAATCATTAGATGTTGAATTTATTATGACTGATCTGATGATGAGAACAAAGAATAAGCTCATATTAACAGAACATGGGATTCTAACAAGACATTCTATACATTTCCCATAAAACACGAAGGTTCATCAGATGTAAGATAGCACTGAAACGGGTTAGTATGATATAACTCCCAGAGGTATTCTTTGATTTCGTTTCCGTTGATTCTTGATTTCCCGGAGTGGCTGTTCGAGCCGTTTCTCTTTTTATTTGGAATTTATTCGTTATACAATGTATTCATCTATCTAATTGTATGTAACAAATTGTATTGTGCTAAGTGTTGGAAATTGTATGTATCTAATCCTTCTAATATTAATTGGTTTCCTATATTAGTATGGAATTGTATATGTGTGATCTCTATATTATCATTAATTTATGCAACTGAATAATTGTTGCGATTGATATCATCATTATAAGGATAAATTAAGATAAAGAACAATTGTTATTAATTTAAGTAACTGAATGACGATTACTATGATTATAATAATATAAATGAACCATTTGATTGATTCGTAACGTGCTTAACTAAACAGTTGTTATGAATATGAACATGATCATTATTATGAAGATAATATGAAGTTATGAACCATTCGATTGATCATTAACTAAGTTGCTTACTTAACTGATTATTATGATTATTTTTACGGTTATTAATCTAAGGATGATAGAATGATACGACTCATTGATAGAACATTAATGTAGTGTTGTTGACAATATATTAGCTGCGCAATTAAAGATATTACGGTGATGTCCAATGTTTCGGCGCTATGCCATCCACAGGAACCCTGAAGAAGTCACAACATTTTGTCACCAACCCTACGTTACTGCAAGATTCACCTGTTGTCATCTGCGCCTTATGAATGAGAAAAGCTTCCACTCACTGATCGATTATTTAACTAATAATTATAGCATTGCTATCGTGAATGTTATTATGTCGTTTGCTGTCATTCGCTATGTTGTTCGATTATTCGATTACATTCATGCGCATCGATGAACTTATGCATTTGCTAATTAAAGATATTATTGCTTGGATTCAGTTACGCAAGTTTAGGTGATTGCGCTAATAAACGACTTGATACAAACGTCCAATTGTTACGTGGATCGTAAGATTAATTGCACTGTTTTGAATCAAATGCAGCAAATGAGCGATGTAATTCGAAGTGCTCTTTCATGAATTTGCTTTAAGAACTGGCTATCAGTAACATTTTCTGATGGTATCATTTGCGCTAGGTTATTGCTCGCAATTAAATGAAGTTATGTCATTAATGCGTTCGAAAGCGGACGTTTTTTTTGTTGTTCCTTCAACAGTTTGTGCTGTAAATTTTTGATCTTATGAGATTCTCAGTACTGTTGGATTAGTTGTCATCTCACCCGACGAAATCGAATTTCTGTGTTATGCGGTGAAGCAGTACACACTCACTCACATGCATTTATAGGGGTGGCCATATGATCACTGCACATTCTTTCGAGATGTCAGCTAATCGATTTGCTTGAGAAGAATTTTAGTCTAATATGGATTGTTTAATGGTCACGTGACGTACTTAGCGGATTTCAAAAGAATGAATGAAACACTGTGACAATGCTTTTACTGTGAAATACTCGTTGGATTATTGAAGATCGGAAGTCAGCATCATCGATTGAGCAATGCTGTTACTTGTTCGCGTATAAGAGATTAAGAGTTCATTCTCGATAAATCATAGTTCTGAACTTTCCTTAATGAGTCGAACACACCTTCATAATCCGTCAAGCGAACTAACAAAATTTTCATATTACAAGCAATAACACATTCTGACGAATTTCATCGTAGACACTATTGATAACCCTGTCGTTGCAATATGTTCTCTTCCGATTTGATTCAGTGCAAAATAAAATAAGTTGTGATTGCTTCCTTCAACTCATTCCACGACCTTTTTTGAGCTAATGAACAACAGTTTACAAGCAAACAAACATTTGATTCACTGATCATCCATATGTTCTCGAGATTGTATTCTGACACATAATCTTAACTGCTCGTGATTTTTGACAAAGTAAATAAAAAATTCATAAACATTTCGCATAGAAACGTTCAAATCAAATCACATACGTAGAACACCGAAGTGAAACTGAAGTGTGCTTCATTTTGCCATCGAAATAATGAGTTAGATTTATTTCAGTGCTTGATCATCGATACTGTGCAGCAAATATCTACATTTTCGTTATCGTTTCGACAATTTGCCATGCAAGGATTCTCGCTCAGTTGATTGTTGCATGCAAATTTTAAAAATAACTTTTTTCATCAAAACATTTTCCATGTTTTGAACATGGGTTCTTCATCAGTTCCGTGATTTCGGCAAGATTACTGAGGCTTATCCTGAAAAGCCAAGAAAAATTCATGCTCATCTCACTTCAGCATGATATCATCAAACATCGATGAAACTTTCACGGTTTAACTGATGAGTGCATTCAGATTTTTGCAATGCCTGGCTCCGCCTATCGGATCACACCAACACATTCTTCAATTATCGCATTGCTTGAGCCTATTTATCGTTTTCGAAAACACCTCTCTATTCCGGTTGACAAATCTTGTGTCCAACACGAAACAGACTGCTTCAAATTCCTCGCTGTCATTTTTCGTGCAATTGCACGTTTATGAAATGAATTTCACCTGCAGCACATAATCGTGTGCAAATGATTCCACGAAAGTTTCGACTATAATGCATCAGTAAAAATTCAAAATCTTTAAGTGGGTTTCACAATGACGATTGCTCCTTCAACGTAGAATTTCCAGGCTTTTTCGCCACATCTTAATGCGTTGAAGTCTTCTTTAACTCTTCATTTCATTCGATTCTGACTTGATGACATCCCCTATAATAATAATAATATTTTATTCGCATATCAATATGTCTAAAGTAGTATAATACAGTTTAATACTATCTGGCGAATATACTACCCCAACTATTGTTGGGGAGGAGGAAAAGATTTTAAAACAGGCAAAGGAGAATAACAATAAATATTATCTCTTGACTTTTTTCTGCCGCCGTCAGTCACACGTTTATCCTAAATTTTTTGACTAATAAATCGTTCTCGTCTTACTGATAATGCGTCTTTTCATACTGGGAGCTTTTCAAAATATGTTGGACACTAGGTGATGCTCCTAAACTAAAGTGACAATAATTTAATTCGATTGCCTGTGTCACTTCTTCATTCATCTGGTAAGCATTCCCATGAATATGTTCGCTGCTGATCCACGAATGCTTTACGTTCTACGTGTGAGATGTTAAATGAACACCTGTTATTCCCGGGTAGCATAAATCCAATTCAGTTTTTTTCTCGTCATATTAATCGTTATAAGTTGTTGATCATTCTTTATTAATCCTTGCTCATTAATCAGCTGAAATTGTATGTATGTTACTTACATTTAGTCGCAAGTTCAGATATATTGACGTGATTTTGTCGTTTTGAATTTGTCGTGACTTGTTACAATGTACAAAGTGAAGCTTAAAACACAGCAAAAATGTCCATGCGCATTCGATATCCAGCTGCCGCAATTAAGATCTTTTCATTTATTGTGGAAAGTGGTCGTTGCAGAGGTGCCTTACAAATTATCAGAAATTCCATGAAATTTATCCTGTTTACTTAGTGTTGCGAAAGTTTACAGTTTTGTGATGTCTTATTCGATTCTGATCGAAAGCAACTATAACTTTCGGTTGAAAAATATGTTTATGAAGTTTTAGTTCGCTTCATGTTATCCTGCTAGCTCCTCCTGCGACAGAATCTTCATCGAAGCATCGGCTTTAAACAGAGGCATGAACATTCTCAACTTGGCGCATGTAGCTGTAGTTGAGTGATTACACCTTCGGTCAACTCGAAATACCTGTGTTGAACTCGATGTCGGAGACCTGTCGTACGCATTTATCATATGCACCAAGCAAATGTGCACCTTTTGGGAAGAATGAACCTGTTCAAGTATACGGCAAACCATTGCTACTCTAGTTGGGTCTTAGGATCCAAGCATTATCCGTGGAAGTCCTAAATTTTTTCTGATATTTGAGAGTCTACTGAATCCACTGATGTGAGGATATCATTGTTTTGCTGAGCAATCTTGGCATTAAAGTTGAATGCGGCATAAATGATCCAATGTATTGAGCGTTGCGATAAACCTTATTATGAGGCAGTCTGGAGGCATATCACGATTTATATCTACTGTTTACGCTTTAATTTGCATCAGATTCTCACGGCCACTACTCGCAAGATAGCTGGAGTCGTAGTCAGTATTGGAATAATATACCACTTGTTATTTCATGAGATACATACCTGTTTTCAGCAGTATGCATACACATCGTGAATCAGTAATTGTTGCTCAACGAAACAAACTGCTTGCTCTCAAACCAAGAAGTTGTCGATGATCACGGTTTGGAACTCATAATTATTGTCGAATTCACTGGTTTCGCATTTTCAGTGTCGTTTCCATTTCATTCGAAAAGATGTATGAAGAAATGTGTCATACTGCATTGGAATTATCCAATGAATACTACTACAAAGTTATGTTGCTCTGTAAATGTATTCTCAATATTATCGCAGTGGTCATATTCGTCTCCCTCTTCTTTACACAGGTCTGAGTTTTCAACGATACTATCAGAATCGTTCCATAATGTTGATCTAAAACTTTGTTCTATCGTACCAGTGAAAATCTGATATCGAATTGCAGATGATGCTATTTGGTATGGTTTGTTCAAGTAGATGCCTCCGTGAAACTCATAATGCGATTCATTTATTGCAGTTAAGCTGTTTATGAGAATGGCATTCACCACTCAAAGAAATGCAGTTGAAATAAGAGTCGCAGTGCCTGATTGATAATCCCCAGTCGAAATTACTGCTTGATCTAGTGATTAAGTCTTCTCGGCGAAGTGTTACATAACTTTATTCATTTAAAATTCAACTTCACCATCTCGGGATTTTTTTAATTTCATAACCTAATTATAGAGTATTTGTGCACTGAAACTCGATGAATTTTTGGACTATAACTTTGGATTATGTGGTATAGAAAGTCATTCTGAGATTGGTGCTTAAACCTAAGTTGAAGTTCATTGTTAGACTACGTCTAAAGTTGATGCTTAGGCCTAAAAGAAGGTTAATGCATAAGCTTAGGTTGAGATTGATGTTTGAGCATAAGGTGGAGTTCATCTGTAGATCATGATCGAACCTCTAGTGAACACTGTGCCTAATCACGAAAAGGAGTTGCTTTTCTAAAACTTCGTGGACATGGGATGTTTGTCTAATAACATAAGACATCAAATAATCGTAGGTCAGAGCGATGATTTACTTATGGTAAAGTCACGCAACCTACTTTTGACGCAGACTACGTGAAAATTACTTCCTTTTCCCCCGAACTAGAGCTCAATGAATCAAAAGGATAATAATCTGAGCGGTTGTTGGAGACATATAATGTTCAATCCTAGCCATTTTGTATGCTCCACATTCATTAAGCCAATAGTCGTTAGTCTAAACGTCATTAGGTGATATATGGTTAGGTGACTTGACTACCACCGTTTTCATTATGTATAATTTCATTCTGAATCGAAATTAGGTGATGTCATCGCAAAGAATCCCCTGCATATATATTAAGTGAAACATGTTTTAAACATAACGTTTTTAAATTGATGTGAAGGTGACATGAGACGTTGTTGGATTGATGATTTGAGGTGTTCTTTTTTGAATTCAGTGATTCATCAAATGGTTTTTAAGGGTTCTTACAGTGTGTTCCATCGCAATACTCGTCTTCTTTTGATAATGAATCAATTGTGGTCAATGGGCGGATGTACTGCCTATGCAGTCCTCTACGGATTTGATTACTGGCGTTTTTCAATGGTAAGAGCTAATGATATGTGCTCGCTGTTCACAGATAACGATTGTGAACGACTAAAATCGATCTCTAATTGCGATCAACTTGTTTCATTTCTTCAAAAACTTTGAAAGGATCTTATCAGGCATATGATTACCTAGTAATTAAGCTAAATGTGTTTAGAGGTGCGCTCACACGTCATAATTGTTACTCATGTTGCCAGCAAACAAAAGAGACTGGCAATGTTGAATAATGTTAAAGTATATGGGAAAACTCTGAAATGATTCGCTAGGACCAGAATTACTTAGTTGAGCAATTTTGAAACAAATGTCTCGACATAGGTCAATTACAAGAAATTACCAATGAGCAAATGAATAATTTATGATGGCAGATAAACAAATTCACGTTTATTATCTCACGAAAATGTTTTCATTCACCAACTCATTCATATTGTAGCAGCACTCCAATCCGTGTGACTATTTAATATCGGAGCGATTGTCTATTGCCATGCGCGTTCCAACCGACATTTGTATGTACGGACAATCATGGTCAATGGTAATGCTTGTACTTGAGAGAATAATTGCAACGATTCGAATCAAATCCTACGAACGATCAACTGGCAGAATCATGCCTTGGATTATGATTTTTACACAAGTAATCTGTCACTCAGTTTCGTTTGTCACCATCAGTCCAAGAGCTCTTTCACATGCAATTTGTAGCGCATAAATCGCATTGATTATTGATAATCGTCCCACATGCCGACGGTATTACAAATATTTTCCACTACTCATCTATTGCACTTCACAAAAGAGAGTCAGTCATTCTGCAGTACTGTATAACACTACTGATTGCGCTTATAGTTTGTTTTTTTGCATATGATGGCATTTATGCAATATCCATTGGATGGAAAATTGATATTGTGGATTATTCACGTAAAAGAGTATCCTTATAGATTATGCTTGCAATTACATGGGTTGCGGTGATGATTATCCATGTTAACTGGGATGATCTGAAGCTACTATGTACTGTTTCAACATTACAAACCGCCAACCTCTTCCAGGTGATCAGAATGTGTTCAGTTTCAGTTGGTTGCAGTTCTTTGAGAAGCAAACATACGTTTGAACCGTTATGCCCGTGGAACTTTTATTCCTTTGACGAACGTTGAAGCTACATCTTTGAGTAGTAAGAAGTGTAGCTGTTCTCATTGAAAGTGCACGAAAACCATAGTTGAAGACATTGAAAAGCTCTAGAATCTGTTGGTTGTAAGCACTGTCGAAAAATATTGAAAATTGAAGGATTGATAAACACTGTCGAAACCCGCTATGATCGTCTTTTGTTTTTTTTCCTGATTTTATTTGGAGCCTTCACATTCTTAAATGCTAATCACGAGGAAAATGGGATTTCGTGATAAATTTAGCTGAGTATTGAAAACTCCTGGTAGATTGTTCCTTGTTTTTAATTCCTTGAAGCACTTTCCATCGGAGCTCATTAGCAGCAATTATTCAGCATTTTATTCGGCACCAACATTACAATAAAGCCTAATTTCGCCTTTTCCTAGATTGAATGAAATTTGAAGATGAAAATGTCTGCGTGGAATTGTAGACTTAGGAAATCAATCAAGTTTGACTTCTAGGAAATCCTCTAAGGTTTACAGTTCCATTTCCGATGTCAATCAAGAAACCGAATGAACAAAATTCAAAACGTTAAGGTAATGATGTTATCAATGGAGGTATTCGAAGTGTTCACTCTGACCTCGTTCATCGCTCTCTATCGCTTCAACCAAGCCAGATGTAAGTTCGTTGTTGAAGCGCCCACAAGTGGTATCAACAGTTTAACAGCACGATATCAGGTGCATAAGTTATCCTTTCAAACTTGCACAAGTTACCCTTTCCAAGAATCTCACTTCGCCGATGCTGGTGATTTAATCAGTTGCTCACATCAAAACCGTTTGCCTCATTTCGTTTCCGAACCAGTCAAGTATAATCGCAATCTTTTTTCACCTCGACAAGCCGATATAAGTTATGTCAAACTTCAATGTATCACGACCATCAGATTTTGAATTCATACGCATTAAATGAGATCAGCAAGTAGAATGGAGACCGTGGATGTGGGATGTGCAAAGAATTAACTGCGGGCAATCATAAACATGTATGAAATCATGTTAACTAGATTTAGTGAAGTCATGACATTGCTTAGAGAACACACAGCTCTCGGCATTGATCTGACTCAGTTCCATACCAAACACTTCAGTTTTGTTCGTAGACGAGGGAGTAGTGAACGTCGCCTTGCAATCTAACAATTAGCATTATTCACAGTTTGTCAACAAGCAGGAAAGCGCTTCGGAATTCGAGAACGAATGAAGGAGATTCTTCTCGAATTCTTC
This sequence comes from Anisakis pegreffii, assembly GCA_035041965.1. NCBI lineage: Eukaryota > Metazoa > Nematoda > Chromadorea > Rhabditida > Anisakidae > Anisakis > Anisakis pegreffii. Next base: position 483,291 of record JAPYMA010003053.1, read on the forward strand.
TCGAATTCGAGAAGTCAATTTTCGGGCTCTTTCTGAGTCCCTCTCCCTAGAAATAAATGGGCATATGGGAGTGTAGCCCAAAACCTCTGTACTTGCCAAATCAATAATTCAAGTTCGGATTTCATGAAGACAGATGATTCCAAACGCTATTATCGTTAGCTGCGCGGAAAGAAGAATGCAAAGGAAGGAAGAATGTGATATTAGTGATATTGGTAATAACAGAGAGGCATAAACTCGTAATGAGTTGGATTTGCTGAATAAATAAAATGTTTTTACAGGTACGCGAAAATCTGCGCGCAATAACGCTAATATTTCCGTGCGTATTGGTACATTTCATTTGCTTCAGTGCCACGTTGGTGGCACAACCAATTAATTCCTACTTGAATCGTCAAAAATCACCGTTGCGATATTCCATATTTGTGGATCTGTGTAATTTTTTGGTGTTCTATGCGGTCATCATATCCATCTATTACTTTCTCAAACAACCGTACATTTCGAAAGTATTACTTCAATGCTGGCAGCACCTACATTCGGTGACATTTGGATGGTATCATCATTCGGTTGGTTGCTTAACCGTGCTTCCGTTTCTCAAACATCTCAGGAATGCTACGAGCAGAAACAGTGCATCTGAGATTTTTGAAGCTTTAACGCTTCTCGCATTCTTAAATTATTCAGCAGTTCGCCGAAGGGATCCTAAGGAAATCCTTCGGAAGCGATTCATTCACATTTCACTTTCCATCCGTTCATTTTTCAAAGAGCCGTTCTTTGCGGTTCTCTTCTCAAGTATCGCGACACACAAAATGTTTCAGCGAATTGGCTGAACCGATTAACGTTGAAATGTTCAGATATATGGAAAATTCATAAAGTTTCTTAATCTCATACCTTAATCCATCCATACAACTACTGAAATTTTCATGGAGAAATTGCTTTTGGTTTCTTCGTTACGCATACAATAGCAACTCAACGACTTCTTTACTGGTGAAAGAGTGCATTAATTAGACGATGAAATGTAGTTTCTAGTAAAAACAAATCCTCAAACAGTATGAAACTCAATTAGAGGAGCATTCCACTTGTCTGACTTGAGACTAAAGTCTCTTTTTTTTTTGAAAATCTGCATTTGTTTTGTGAAACCAAGCATTCTCAGCTGCAGAATAGAATGCATTTATAAGAATGGTTCTTTCGATTGTCTAGTAAAGAAGACTATCGCAGTTTCAGAAACCACAGGTATCTGCAGCTGGTGGAGTACCGCAAGCAGCAGTTGCGCGTGAAACCGATGTTTACTTCGCCCAGTTGAACGATATTTTTAATGATGCGCCTACGAAAAAAAACGACAGACGATCAAAAGAGTCAAGGGACCAGAGATATCATCCAAAAGGTTTTACGAACCCAGAACGGACGGCGAATGCGCACAATATTACACCATATCATTGATTCAGAAAAAAAATCTTATGACTTAAACTAGATAGATAAACTTTTACGTTATTCAGTAGTTGGAGTGGCTGATAAACGATAAATAAGATGCTATAAACTAGTGTGTTGCGGGGATCCAGGAACTTTGGGGACCCGTCCCCGACTTGATTCGAGCCGACTGCATTTTCAGTGTTCTAAACTGCAAAATTAACTCCTCGAATTTCTTCCATCTCCGCAACATATTGCTATAAGCTACCACTGAAATTGCTTGTTGTCACAATTTGAAGATCTAGTTGCAAAGCGTTTAACTGATCGTTCTTTCATGTGATGATTTACAGGTATATAACACAGAGTAACTTAGCCAAGAGAACAATGGAGTATTCCAGCCAATTCGTTGCTGTCTTGATTCAGATACATTTCTTCTTTGAAGCGGTCGAAAATTATCGAAATTCAATGTATTGTACGTGCCAATCACGTATATCTTTGCACACAGAAATGTGAAGATTGGTCAGTGGTACAACTGGAAAAAATTTCAGTGGCAGATTATCGACAGCGAAGAACAATGATAATTTGTCTTCAAATGACCTGAAAAGATATTCGTAGACTAGAATCTGAGTCCATTTTTTTTTCTTTAATTGTTTGTTATTGTTGTTGAGCGTTATGGTGATGGATGAAATAGTTTCAGTGAGAGAACAGCAATTTGTATGCATTGATCTTCATCAGATTGACTAGTTCCCCGTTTAGTGTATCGCTTTGTTTCGAGATAAATGTACCATTTCTACTAGACGATTGTGTTGAAATGTCAATCATTTTAATCGAAACTGTATCAGTAAAACTGGTTGAATCGACCGTATTGTTCAAGCAATAATCACTGGATACATCAGAAGCCGAAAAATTCAGTTTTGCACGATTCATCTTGATTGCGACTGGAAGGCGGACCATATGACTTCAACATGCGACGAAAGTTGATCAAATTTGAATGAAAGTAATTCGAATTGAAAGTATCATTTAGAAATGGGTGTCATAGTTTACAGGGATTGTTTTGAGTTGATCCGAAATATTGTGATAATTAATTAACCTTTTGGTTGAGAGCTATCGGTCATTTTGATATGAAATGTAAGATGACACCTTCATAAGAACCCAATGGAAAATGCCCTCCACTCATTTCATTTGTGTTTTGCAATTGTCTCACATGAAATCCATTATGACCTCATTCCACATTGATTCACATTCTAAATAATGAATATTTATTGTGTCTGACAAGATGGCGCAAAACGAGATGATTGATTGAACTGTTGCAAAAAAAAAATATCGCTAATGCAAAAAGACTTGTTTGTTTACGTAAGCAATCATACCCACTGATAACTCAATATCAATATCGCTGTAGCAAAAAGAGCATTTCACAAAAATGACATGCGACGAAAGTTGATCAAATTTGAATGAAAGTAATCCGAATTGAAACTATCACATAAAAAATGGGTGACAAAGTTTGCAGCGATTGTTTTGAGTTGATTGAAATATTATGCTAATTAAACATGCATCTCTTCTAAGAACATGACCTAAAATCACTTCAAAATTACCATCAACAAAAGTTGTACTTAAAGTTTTTTTAATCGATTCCAAACACTCGCACATATCCGATAATTAGGATTATTCGCTAGTCAACCGTTTTTCATTTTACAGAATGAAGCACTAATCAAGAACCAGCAGTAGTGCAATGTTGTGAATGAAATTTTGCGAACGAATTGAGAAGTGCACTCAATTAGAGCAACGTGAACGTATAGTTTTTAAGTTATGGTTGATTTGAATGAATTTAGGAGAGAGGGCGTTATTTTGGGATCCTGATTTTTAGAGAGATACGAATTTCAAATATCCATCCATCCATTGTCGCACTTCATTCGCATAGGATTTGTTTGCAATTCGTTGGTCAGCTCATCACCGTCAAATGAATATTCTCACTCTCATATTTGCGTTATCACTCGATCTGATCGTTGTTCGATCTCGAAGTGAGTTTATTAGTTGCTAATGAGCTGTTTTTCGATAATGCTTCAAAATTAAGCCTTTATAGGGGAAAACTTGTTCCGAATGACTAATTTATATTTGTACGCTATTGATGCGCCTCAGATAAGATGAATTTTTCTAAGTCTTTTGTGAATCATCGCGCCAAACATTGCATATTTACTCCTGAAAGCATTGATAATTTGAAGCTGTGAGTGTATCATCGCAATGCGATCTCGACTCGGAACAAACCAGAATCGGACGATGTGTTCGGCCATGGCTTGATCTTTGGGAAATGATACGCATACGTGAGCCTCAAGCAGCAGATCTCGTTTTTCCCGTTAGTCTGCAATTACATCATTCATAGTGGATCTGCGTCCGTTTCAGCACGTTCGTCTACGGAGTACACTGCACAAAGCATTAAGTACACTTGAAATTGAATGTTGCATGACCAGTCACTACGCAAACTTATATAATAATTGGCAATTTCAATTCAATGAAATGAGTTTATTACTTGTTAAATGTTCATATGCCTTTAGGCAGGCATAAAATTCTATATTCTAGCATAACATTGTGCGAAATTCATCGAATGAGTGCAATTCATTTGTTCGTCACTTCGTTAGACATCGATCTCATCTAATAACGTGACCTGATTTCACTTCAAAAGTACATTCAAAGAAAGTTGTACTTAAAGTTTTTTCAGTCGATTCCAACCACTTTCACATGTCCGATAATTAGGATTATTGAAACCCATAGAAAAGATTCGTTTGCAAGGAAAAAATTTATTCATATCAGATTTTTTCTGAAAATTGGACAATCGAAATGTGTAATTAACGCATAAGGTTGTATTAAATAGTACACTACATTCCCTGAATACATTTTTGCGCGATTGTTCAAATGGATTTATTCCATCATAAGCATATTTCTAATAATTCTTGATAATGGAACAAAAGTTGTCGTCAATTTTATGATGAAAAGTCTTCGACAACATTTTTCGATATCCATCAGAATTGGTTATTCAGTTTTGCGATGACCAATACAAAACCCCAGTTTTATGAGTCATTATGGGCCAACAGAACTCATGAAAGACCGTCAGAAAACAAGAAATGAAACACATATATGTTTTATACGCACGAAACGTTCACTGTTTTTTGTTCAATATGATCTAGTTCTCGTCTCAGTATCCTCTAGCATGCGATTTTTTCAATTTTATTCACTTAGATTACGACATCCACTTAAAATATAGCATATTGTTAGTATAATAATTCTAAATCAAGTGAATCATGCTCATTTATAACGACTAATCATCGTTGTGTAGCAAGAGCGCTCTTTGCATATCGAATGCGAAAAAACTATTAAATTTCCAATATGATTGTGCAGCATTTATTGGGGAATCGACTTAAAGATAAAATCCTCGGCAGTAGGCTTGAAAGCTCGAAACATTCAGCCAATTTCCAGATCCCTCTATATTCTCGTGAATCGGTGTTGCTGTTGTGTGGTGCGTATTTGAATATCAAGGATGCATGCATTGAATCAGATACGCTAAAGCACTGTCAAAATGATGCGATGATCGCTTTCGTCAAAAGTCATATGAGTTATTTTTGTGGCAACTACGCACCAATTGCACTCGACTCGTTCAATTGCATTAAACGGTCATTTTTGTGTCTATATCCGAGTGCACACTGCTGAATGAGCTGAACTGAAATTCATTTGCTCCGCACGGCATACATTTCTACAGTTCTCAGAAGCGGAAAGGAAAAAATTTTTGAAAAAATATTTGAAAAAATTTGAAAAAAAAACTTATCTTGAAAAATTCTTATTGCCTTTGGTCAGCGCATCAGAAAAAAACGCAATAAGAATGCAATATTTAATGAGAAATTGAAATTCTAGAGTTATATCATCTGAGCAAAATTGTCTGTGGCCAATTCAAGGTGTTCCATTACCGACGCATCAAACTGGCAAATGTAATGGAATACCAAAATTCTTCGACTGTGTACAATCAAGCATTGAAAGTCATTGTGGTACCACAGGTGTTATGGTACTCTTTGATGCAATCACCGCTTTTGGATGTAACCTCTACATAGGTTTGCTCCTACATGTATAATAGGATATCAGATCAATTCGCCTTTTGTATGCGTTACGTGTTAACTAATATCACTCTGATAGCTCTCAGGATACTTTCCATATAAAAACAACTGAATACAACCTTAATTTTACGAAAATGAAAGTAAAATGCATCTTGAAATAGAATAAAACTGCGGAAACGTAGAATGCGGAAGAATTTCTGTCAGTTGTTTTGAATTTGCTGCCTCTAAATTTGTATTGGAGTTTTCAGACAACAACGGCAGTCTTGAAGGTGAACGATCAAAATTGAATAGCTCCGGTCAATACACTGATGAGGCTGCTAAGCGTGAGTTTGTCTTTGATCTATAATTGATCATTGTCAACCATGCAAGTTCAAAGTCACCCTTGAAAACTGTAGCATTTGCTGATCTTTTCTAAACGACCTAAGTGATAACTTTCAGAATTGTAGTCTTCTTTGGATGTCCTCACTGCTCTCATTCACAGCTATTTTCATTTGTCGAAATTTCATAACAATTGATTCCATAACTGATATCGACGTGACACATAAGACTAGAAAAAATGTGGTCATAAATCATGTCGTAGCCACAAAACTTTGTTTCCTATAAGATGTCATCATTCAAAACGCAATGAACTTTCCACCGTTCACCTTCATTCCGTTTGCATGAAGTGCATCATCAATTCAACAACTATGCACATCTTTCAATAATGTGGTGTTAATCGCTATAGACAATGAAAAACTATGCGTTGGCTGTGCGCATAGTGCATGATGAATTTCAATGTACAGCACAAACCATCCATCTAACAGCTGAATCAATTCGCCTCATTTGCAATTGTACTATGGCGCCATGCATTCACGTTTGACATTTCTTTCAGAATATATTCAGTCTCAATTGGCCGACGTATTACCAATGATCGATGCGGAACAAAAAAGTAGTACACATTTGATTGCTCCATTGCGTTCAGTATTATTCCTAAAAAAAAATTCATTTGAAAAGCACATTCGCTCAAGCTTTTTGCAATTCAATCTCAAACATTGCAATCATGATCAAGAAAGCCAGCCCTCACAGAACTTGCAAAAAACTCCAAAAAACTTGATCTCTTATACACTACAGGCATGAATCATAAGGGATCCTCGGACGAATCCACTTCAATGCCGAAATTACTGCCAAAATACTTCAGTATTGGCAAATCATCGCATGGCTATCGACGTAAACCGATCAGTAAATTGACATCGCTTGATTTCAGTATGAATTCACTGCACATTCCTTTTTGGTTTGTATATCTGAAACGTTCTCGCCGATGATGAACTGAAAACAATCTATTGGCAAGGACAGCTATTCCTTACACAATCTCAATCTGTTCATCAATATCGCATTTCGAGTTATAACCGTGTGGATTTTAGCACATGACTGAATCGTTACACACGAATCACCAAATGACATTCGTTTATTCAACACTATTTCTCATGTTCCATTTTCAGTTGAAGCAAACACGTTTCTTGAGTCTGACCCTAGAGTTGAAATCGCTTTCGGTGAGGATCCACAACATATCCGTGAGCAGCCTGAATCGTCAGGTAACTTCTCCTCCACATGACTTCATTCCCTCTCAAATTTAGCAGATGGTTCCTCAAGTTGATTCCCTCAAATCAAATTAGCTCATGGAATCTTGAAATGTTCGAGACGGCGATCTACTGAATGTTCCAAATTTTCAGCACAGATCGCAACAGGTCAGTGCGATGAGCAAAAGCAAACTGTTCTTGCTAAATGTTACTCTCCACTTATCAAGTGAGTGATTACACTTCCGTGAATTTGTCAAATCATTCTCAAATGCAGTGCCCAGTTTATGTACCATTTACGAGATTACTGCAATTTAATCGCCAAATACTCGTCAACGCTAACAATAAGATATAATTTCATGTAGACGTTGGAATGAGATTCATTCTCAATCGTTACCACTCAGCGATGTTCTTTTCCCGTTGTTCAATTACTCGGTCAACGATGTAATCGGTATTTGCAACACTCTCGAAATCACGCTCGAAGATTGTCTCTCACCACAGCTACTTACTGATTGTCAACATAATCCAGTTAGTGTGCCCCAGGATTACTGTTGTGTTGAAAATCTGAATTTAATCATAAGTGACGTGCATGTTTTGCACCTGTTAGCTGAATTGTTGTGAGTAGAGCAGAAGCACAAGTTAACAGTTCGAAGAGAACTTTCATTCGAATGGTTCGAGGAAAATATTTGGTTCTCAGATGGTCGTTGAACTTCGATAATTTCTGCTACCATTGTGGCTTGTTGCAGTTGGTGGAGTTCGTTGATCAACAGCTGGGTGTTGTTTGCTCGAATAGTAAACATGATCACCTCACCACAAGCTATTCTTGCCTCAGAACAGTTTTATCCACGAATCAGGTGCCATTTTCTCCGTCATTTGAGCGTTTCTTAAACAGTCAGTCTTCAGTTGGTTCTGAACCGGTTCATCTTCGTCCCGTCATTTTTCTGATCGTACAAAAATGCCTTAGATCAGCACTCTGTCATAGATTTCAAGCTGGACCGATGATATATCGGAATAATTTAAGCCTGCAATTGATTGGTGCTGAAATCAACCAATGTCAAGAAAAAGCTTGCTGGATGAAGAATAACGTTCTCATTGTCAGCCCAATCACTGAGAACTGCTCTTATCTTGCAGTTTATGAGCAAACATATTAAGCAGTATTTTGCAGGTTTGCCTCGATCTGATACCAGGACGAAATGTGCCTGGAATGAAGAAGGACAAAAAATGTGTTCATATGTCACAGTTCTACGAATGCATGCAAATGCGTGTGCAGAAAGAATGCGGTGCAGAGTCACATTCAGTATTTGTTGAAATCATCAACAATTACGGATGCTCATTAAATCTCAGTCAATGTAATCATCTTCGTGACATTTTCTTTTCATGATTACCACTCAACAAAATGAGGTGTTACCCTGTGTAGTGAAATGGATATTATCGTATATCGTGTAGTCGGGCAGAGCGTTTACGACAAACGTATCATTTTACTCATACATACACTAACAATGAACAGAACAAAATTTGCATCAAAAATATTAGTCAGATTAAAGTATGATAAAATGGAATAATGTTAAAAGAAATGACGTGATGCGTATTAAAAAATCCAATACATTTCGATACATTCAGAAAAAAACCTGTAGCAATTTGACACGGAACAAATATTGCATATCGAAGGTGAATTACACAATTCGTGAATATCTCTATTCACGACACCCTGTTTCAGCTCTGGTTTCAAGTCAAATAATTACCAACAGTCTTATCGATGCTCCAACCACAAATCTTTCCAAAAATGAATCTGAAATTAGTCGGCTGAACAGGATGTTACCTGTCCAAAATACAACTCGTCGAGAAGATGTATTAGACGGTGAATTGTTTAAATATATCATTTCGAAGGAATGCATTCAAGACATTCGCAATATAGTACTAGAATGCGTGAAACCGTTAATGATTAGCTGGAAACGAATACGAGAGAATCGACCAATTCTCCAACAGGTTATCGTTATTGAACATGAAATTCGATTATGATTTCAAATTATAAGAAGTTTCGAGGCTTTCCTGAATGGTCTTCGGTCATTCGTTACGATCTCTGATCTCTTATATGTGTTGTTTTACATTCATCATTTCTGTAGGCATTACGATAAGCAGTTGTTCGTAATCACACTCTAATTGAACTCTAACTGAATTGAATCAAAAAGTTGTGTCTTTCCGAGCATCTCGTGACAAATTTGTCTCACTTTATCAGTTTACAGTTCACTTTACCAACGTACAGATACACAAAAGCTGAACTTCTTGAACTATGTGACGGTTATGCTAATCTGTATCTGTGCACTGGCTATGCATCAATGCAGTTGTGTCGCAACGATGAATTGGTAGTTTTTCAGTGTAATTCTAGTTGGGAAGACCTTCCTCAGAAGGGAAAATTTTTATTCATTACACTGTTCGTCGGATTTCAAATGAACTGAGAACAATGTGAGCTCAAATCAACACGAAAACAAGTATTTCTATCGAAATCACTCTTAATAACATCATATTTTTGAATAATTTTCTGATTTGAGTGCTAAATTATGCGATGACATTCGTTGATAAGAAATAAGCACCGTTTAGGTTCGATTCGCAAGAGATCATCTGGGATATGTGTGCAATCCGATGAATCTTGAGCGTTTCATGCAACACTTCGACTGCTTAAGGAAAGTTGAGGAACATAATTCGGACAGCTGTCAGTATTTCATCGAAGGCATCGCTGAGCCGGGTAAAGATCAGGTTTGTCAGTTACACTCGTTGATCAGTGTGCATTAATATTACGAGGATCACTCCGATTTCAAGTGGACACAAGCAACATGACCACATGATTGATGGACTTCAGATGATAGGATTTGAATTTGATCGAACGCACAAGTTTTCAGCGAAAATGCAGAGGTGTGAAGCAATATAATGATTGCTTGCAACCGAAAATTCGGAAAGAATGTGGCAAGGAAGCATGGAATGAGTTCGATAAAGTTATTGAATGGGTTGGATGTCGTGTTTGAATCATCTGATCGCAACAAATAATGGTCATTCCGCGTCCAAATTCTTTTTGATTCTCATCGATTTTCATATTTGAAGGATAAATGTAGAATTTTAGTTCTTATTGTCGAGATAAATTCCACTGAAAAAGAAGCCAAATGGATGAAAAGATTTTGGAGCAAAACATTCAACTGTGTAGTTAAGATAAGTTCACGAACATCAGCTTTGCAAAATGAATGTGTTGCCTCTCACTTTTATTCACTGAATATACCAACTAATTTTGCAAAACGATTCGAAAATATTTTTGTTACGAATATGGTACTGCTGATGATGTAGGCATAGGAAATGCTTGAAACAAGCTAAATGAAGCATGTGTTCGAATATTTCGATGAACCATTGTATATAAGAACTGAATCGCTAAAAATTTGATGTTTCTGTTGTTATTGCTTTGATTTATGCGCATTATTTTCAACTGAAGAACCTAATAAAACATTTTTGATTGTTTTGGCAATTGAATGGATTAACATCACGTTTAAAGAATTTGTGAGAAAATTTTCATAATCCATAAAAAGTTACAAGTGCATTATAAGAGAAATTATCATTAACTGATTCATTTAATCAAATGATCGAGATCTATTTACTTTTCTCTCCAAAACAATAATTGAGTTTATCCAGTGGTTTTGTTCAGATTTCGTTGGTTTTACTGATTGCTCTGAACCTCAAAATTGGTCTCATCTTCTCGGATTGCTCAAATTTTCGCTTGATATTGTCGATCGGATGTATGAAACGGAATGTTTGCTCATTGAGTTCTTCAAAGATCCGTAGATTCTGGCCCGTTGAATGCGCATTATAGTCTCGTCTAAAAATGTGAAGATGCACAGAATTAGTGAAGAAAACTTGGCGATGATTCGATAATCTTAATATTGCTTTGATCAAAATGCTATTCGCATGAAGGAGAAGAACATTGATACGGCTACAGGTCAATGCCGAGCAATCTCATCTTACTTCTCATACAATCGATACAAATTGATTCTTGAATCTGATTTATTTAATTTTCATTCAAATGAAAGTTTGAAGAAAGTATCATACATACTTGAATACTTTATAGTGAACGTTAGCAATTAGGTTAGTCAACGTGCAAGATAACTCCCACAGTCCGTGTTTACAAGACAGAACTAACAGTTTCAGACAATCATATAACGGTAATGTTTGCCATTCCTGCAACTGCAATTTCATTACCATCATCAGTAACGTATAGTTCGAAGAAATTTAGCGCTTACTAATTTGCACAGTAAAGTCAGATATATGTAATCAAATTTAAATGGATTTAAATGATGAATTTCTTTCGTGATTCACGCTTGCAGCTAAAGGTTGAGTGACCTTCTGCTAGCTAGGAAACGAATTGATACACAGAACTAATTTCTAGATCTTTTCGTTTATCCAGTGGAAAGGCTAGCCTTATTGACTCGTCTTCGAAGATTAACCGCAATATGTTCGGTGAGAGAATGAGTATCAGTGGGAACAATCAACTCAGTGCACGAAAGAAATTCATCCAAAACATCCACTTGTGATTCCAGCAAATCAAACGAGCCTGTGAGGGCAAACTTCAAAACCTGAAATATGAAACAATCATTAATACCACTCAGCGATACTAAATGATATTTGGTTGAAGAGGACTTTTTTACAGCATATTTTCTGTCTTCATTTCGAGATTTATCTTCCAGATTTGATCGTTCTCTTGAGCAACACAACTTATGAATTATGAGAATGCAACCACCAACCTCATCAACAACAAATTTGCTGAACGGAAGTATTGCTGTATTCGCGGTTGGATTTAAATTGATAAAGTCACGAAAATATCTCGTTGATAGAATTAATAGTAGACGAACTGCTTGAATTGTGCCATTTGAGGTTTCAATTGTAAAATCACTGAAATTCGCATTTCCAATTTGAGCTGTTCCTCAATTTTATTACTGGTAGAATCAAAAGTTGAATATTGTGATTCGTTCACACAGTGTGCCCACAAAAGAACACGTCCTCAATTTCGCAATATCTTTTTTTACTGCATGATATATCGTCAGAATACGAAAATTTCTTTAGTTTTTCAACTGCTGATTCATCAAAACAGCAATTGATTCCACTCAGAACCAGTCATTAGGGTTATTGCACAACGCTGTTTGGGGATAGTTACAAGAGTGCAAAATGTTTTTGATTTCATTTGAAAAACAATTCCCCGATAAGCTATTAACCTAATTTGAGAAGTTCTTGCAACCATCACATTGCGATAATCGTCCGCAGACAGATTACTTGGTATTTCGGGCAGAATATAGTTCGGCTTTGGATTGATAAATTCATCTGCGGCAAAAGTCAACTCTAAGCTGAATGTTGCCCAACCACCGACGAATTTCGAATCGGGATCTCGTAACTGCGTCATTATATTTCGGAATTCACTACCTTTCAGATCGTAACTATGACCGCGAAATTCGATCGAAAACTCTTCGCTTTCTAAAGATTAGATTCCTCCTATCAAAAAGGTTAGTTTCATTAATTGCATCGGAACGAATGCCGAATGCTGAACAGCGATACAATTCATGGTGTGGCATGTTTGAATGAGAATCCTCCTTCTGGAACACGACATTTGAAAACCTTATCAATACTAAATGATGTTTTGATAAACTTAGCACGAGTATACTACCATTAAACACTCAGCTCACATAAGTGGTACATGTGTAACCTTTTTTATCATCGTTCGGTGTCACGATAAGTATCATTCGATATTTTCCGTCCGGTAATTTATCCAACGTGTCAAACGACCGAATCTCGATCAGTGAACCGTTCATTTGAACATTCCTTAATTGGATGGGTAAAGCCAGGGATTATCTTATGCTCAAGAGTGCCATTGTAACAGCAGTAAAATCCATTGGCTGTACTACTCGGACACTGCAATTCCCTAATCTTACGTCTTGTGGATTAGTGTTCTGAGAACAATGTTGCACGATGACCGATAATGAAATAGTGAATAATGGTTATGGATTGAGTCAGTATGCTTCAGGACATTTCAGCAATTTTCATTTAGAGGTCAATTTTCTTTGTTTACACAAGGATATTCTCAGCGACAGCAATAAATCAGTAAACTGGCTGTGAATCGTAAAATTTATGAGAAAATGATGATGAACCAATTAACAGCTCTTGTTCCATAGGCAGTACGAAATCGCCCGCAACAAATATTCCACAATGTCATTCCTCTTTCAATGCGGAACGAATATCGGTAGATGAATGTTAACTCTGATAAAACACTTCCATTTTGCACGGCCAACTCAGTGATATTATCCAATTGGTACATTGCGTTCAGGTCTGTTTTATTGCCTATGTTCTCGAATGGACATGTGCTAGATGACGGAAATAAACCTAGAAAGAAATATGGAACGACGAGCAGCTGAACAACCGCGTGTCACAAATAAAACTATACGAAGTGATAATATCATTGTGATTTAGGGCGTTTCTATCAACGTATTACGATGCATTTTCAGTTAAATCACGGAAATTTTATTATTCCCACAAATACATTCAAATAAATTTGAATACAACAGCAACGGATCAACGAACGGGAAACTCCCCGAAGATCATTGGTAAATATTAACATGAATATTTGGAAATTGGATAAATACTGAAACTTTACATTCGAAAAACCCACAATAGTTGAGATAACCTTAATAAAACAGCTATAGCGTCTCAAATAAGCAAAACCGCCCCACAAAATATGCAATTTCCCGAATGCAGATAATTTGCTCGAGCGATTACTATGAAGAAATTGATATGTTACTGGTCAAAGCTGAGAGTAATAAATATTAATATGTATAAATATTAATCTTTCAGCTAACACATGAATTTTTTCGCTTCATTACATCCAAATGAATCGCTGCATTCAGAATAATATACATTTTCCTGAGCGATTCCAATACCTTGAGGAAACATAACCATTTTTTAAGAGCTATCTCAACCAGCGCTGAGTCGCTCATTTACATGCCATATCATTACTATATATCAATAAACGCTATACATAACAATGGAATTATGAGTCTAAGGTATTCAGACTCACCGTCTTCTCAGCAGTGCCCTGAAACATATCAATGTTTACACATGATTCGATTGAGCAGAATTTCTTCTTTCTAAAACTGAAAGAACTGCTCAGAAATTTTGACACTGCGAAGAGATATAGCAATTTCGTGATGCCAAGAGGGTTAAAACCTTCAAGCCTACCGCACCCTCAGCTTTGCCCTGCAACACATGAATTTAATTGGTCAATTTCATCCAGCCGAATCGCTGCATTCGGAATAATGTATATTTTCCCCAGCGATTCCACTTTATTCAGGAAACATAGCAATATTTTAAAAGGTATCTCAATTAGCGCTGAGTCGCTCATTAACATGATCACTGTAGACCAATAGTCGCTACACATAACTCTAGAATTTTGAGCCTGATGTATTCAGGCTCACCGTCTTCTCAGCTTTGCCCGGAAACATATCAATGTTTATGAATAATTCAATTGAGCAGAATCTCTTCTTTCTAAAACTGAAAAAACTGCTGAGAAATTTTTGCCCTGCGAGGAGATATAGCAATTTATGTGACGCCCTACAGGTTATAACACTCAAGCTCACCGTCTCCTCAGCTTTGCCCGGAAACATGTAATCATTTATACACCGTTGGATCGAGCAGAATTTCATCTTTCTAGAAATGAAATACGGGCTTGAAAATTTCCAGTTCTGCGAGGAGATATATCAATTTTTGTGATGCTATTCGGGTAAAGAGATTCAAGCCTACCGTATCCTCAGCTTTGACCAGTAACATATCAGTTTCATGACATAAACCGATCGAACTGAATCTCTGGATAAAGAAAATCATATATATTGTCGAGTGATTTTGCTTTGTTGAGGAAATCTAGCTATTTTTTGAAGCTATCTCAACTAGCGCTGAGTCCCTCATTCACATTCCCGTATGATCACTATGGATCAACTGAGGGGGTATACATAACTATAGAAATTTGAGTTTGATGTATTCAAGCTCACCGTCTTCTCAGCTTTGCCCGGAAGCATATCATCATTTATACACCGTTCGATCGAGCAGAATTTCTTCTTTCTAGAAATGAATTACGGGCGTGAAAATTTCCAGTTTTCGAGGAGATATATCAATTTTTGTGATGCTATTCGGGTAAAGAGATTCAAGCCTACCGTATCCTCAGCTTTGACCAGTGACATATCAATTTCTTGACATCAGTCGATCGAGCAGAATCTCTGGATAAATGAAATCATATATATTGTCGAGCGATTTTGCTTTGTTGAGGAGATCTAGCTATTTTTTTAAAGCTATCTCAACTAGCGCTGAGTCGCTCATTCACATTCCCGTATGATCACTATAGATCAATTGAGAGGCTATACATAACTATAGAAATTTGAGTTTGATGTATTCAAGCTCACCGTCTTCTCAGCTTTGCCCGGAAACATATCATCATTTATGCACCGTTCGATCGAGCAGAATTTCTTCTTTCTAATAATGAAATACTGGCTTGAAAATTTCCACTTTGCGAAGACATATATCAATTTTTGTGATGCTATTCGGGTAAAGAGATTCAAGCCTACCGTATCCTCAGCATTGACCAGTAACATATCAATTTCTTCACATCAATCGATCGAGCAGGATCTCTGCATAAAGAAAATCATATACACTGTCGGGCGATTCTGCTTTGTTGAGGAGATCTAGCTATTTTTTTAAAGTTATCTCAACTAGCGCTGAGTCGCTCATTCACATTCCCGTATGATCTCTATAGATCAATTGAGAGGCTATACATAACTATAGAAATTTGAGTTTGATGTATTCAAGCTCACCGTCTTCTCAGCTTTGCCCGGAAACATATCATCATTTATACACCGTTCGATCGAGCAGAATTTCTTCTTTCTAATGTTGAAGTACTCGCTGGAAATCTACACTCTGCGAGGAGATTTCTGAATTTTTGTAATGCTATTCGGGTGAAGAGATTCAAGCCTACCGGATCCTCCGCTTTGACCAGTAACATATCAATTTCTTGACATCAATCGATCGAGCAGAATCTCTGGATAAAGAAAATCATATATATTGTCGAGTGGTTTTGCTTTGTTGAGGAGATCTAGCTATTTTTTTAAAGCTATCTCAACTAGCGCTGAGTCCCTCATTCACATTCCCGTATGATCACTATAGATCAATTGAGAGGATATACATTACTATAGAAATTTGAGTTTGATGTATTCAAGCTCACCGTCTTCTCAGCTTTGCCCAGAAACATGTAATTATTTATACACCGTTCGATCGAGCAGAATTTCTTCTTTCTAGAAATGATGTACCGGCTTGAAAATTTTCACTTCGCGAGGATATATATCAATTTTTGTGATGCTATTCGGGTAAAGAGATTCAAGCCTACCGTACCCTCAGCTTTGACCAGTAACATATCAATTTCTTCACATCAATCGATCGAGCAGAATCTCTGGATAAAGAAAATCATATATATTATCGAGCGATTCTGTTTTGTTGAGGAGATCTAGCTATTCTCTCAATGATAATCGGTTTGCCATCTTCGAGCATACCGTATCCTGAGGTTTACCCAGTTACATATGAATGTTTGTATACCAGCCGATCCAGCTGGCTCTCTAGATTCAGAAAATTTTATTTTTTGTCGGAAATCTTGCTTTCTTGATGAGATGTAGCTGTTTTTCTAAAGCCATCTGAATTAGCGCAGAGTTACTCATTGAATGCACATTGTATCACTATAGATCAATGTTATGCATTAATATAGCACTATATGCGTTAAAATCTTCATGGTACCGGTACCCTGAGCTTTGCCCGGTACCGCTCAGGTATGTGTACTTCCCATATTGCTAACTATCACACATCTCCACCTTCTCGTCTTTAAACTGTCTCTTAATCCACTCCACAACATCGTCATCTTCCAAAATTCTCCAATTCTACAAAACTTTCTAAATCTAATTTCTAAATTTCTGAAATAGTCTTTCCTTCATGGTTATGCATATCGTTCTGACGATGGCCCGTGCATAACCTGGGAAAACATGTCAACGACTGAGGGCCGAATAATGAACTCCCACTTTGTACCTTCTCCAGTCTTTTTCTTCTTTTTCTCAGTCTTATCATCTATTCCAAGTTCCTATTTGACGTTCCAATCAATTAAAAACTTCTAATGTTGCATGATAACAATTTCTTCCATTTCATTTAATATGAATTTCTTTGCAGCATTCGATGCAAGGAATTCATTTTGGTGAGCAGTTATGAGTAGATGTGAAGATTTTTTTATTTTCTTAATCTATCTCAAATAGCGCAGATGTGCTCGTTCGTCTATGTTGTATCACTGTTAATCAATTTATACGTTACTATTGCGCTGTAGGGGTTACCGTCATTAACCTTATGTCATAGTCTTCTTTCTTGACCACGAAGACTTCATCTGAATCGCATGATTCTTCTCTGATCACTCCTAATGTTCGTATAATAGGTAGGTGATTATAAAATGTGATAATGATCCTTGAGCAGTTCATTCTTCGTGCATCAAGATATCCATTCCATAAATTCAGTCTTATTCAGTGCCTTATAGTTACAGCCTTTACTTCCACTCTTGCAGTTACTCCAAATGATTTTATGCACTCATTCAGCACTCTTCTAACTACATCTCCTCGAAATCGAATAGGTTCTATCAGCCAGAATATTTCCCTTTGACCTCTTGAAGTAGAGACTGATCACTTACAGGTTACGGGTGCTAATGGACGTCAAATTGGCCAAATATTATTCGACGCCACCTTTACAGAGGCAATTCTCCTCAGTGGGCGACATGTTCTTCCGGGATGTGAAGATGTATGCTTGAAAAAGTGGAATGTCCTCGCAAAGTGGAAATTTTCAAGCCAGTGTTTCATTATTAGAAAGAACAGATTCTGCTCGATCGAACGGTGTATAAATGATGATATGTTTCCGGGCAAAGCTGAGGAGACGGTGAGCTTGAATATATCAAACTCAAATTTCTATAGTTATGTATAGCCTCTCAATTGATCTATAGTGATCATACGGGAATGTGAATGAGCGACTCAGCGCTAGTTGAGATAGCTTTAAAAAAATAGCTAGATCTCCTCAACAAAGCAAAATCGCTCGACAAAATATATGATTTTCTTGATCCAGAGATTCTGCTCGATCGATTGGTGTGAAGAAATTGATATGTTACTGGTCAAAGCTGAGGGCACGGTAGGCTTGAATCTCTTTACCCGAATAGCATCACAAAAATTGATATATCTCCTCGCAATGTGGAAATTTTCAAGCCAGTATTTCATTGTTAGGAAGAAGAGATTCTGCTCGATCGAACGGTGCATAAATGATGATATGTTTCCGGGCCAAGCTGAGGAGACGGTGAGCTTGAATATATCAAACTCAAATTTCTATAGTTATGTATAGCCTCTCAATTGATCTATAGTGATCATACGGGAATGTGAATGAGCGACTCAGCGCTAGTTGAGATAGCTTCAAAAAATAGCTAGATAATTGTAATTAGGAAATGATATTTGAGAATAATTGAGATAATTGAGAAATGATTTAATCTCTTCGTTCAGGCTGCTCTTATGGAAGTGAATTGTGTGACAAATATGCAACTAGTTGCTAAGGCCGGAGTTGTTTGACCGACTGTCTGAAATATGGATAACGTAGATGCATGGATGCTTGCTGTTAATAAATATATTCACATTCAGAAGTTGCATTGGTTCGCTGAGAACTGCTGACTGTGTCCGTGTGTTCTCAAATATACTCTTTGGATTTCGTTACCAGTAAATGAAACACGTATGTTCTTCTTCTGTGTGATTTTCTGCTTTTTCTTTTCTGGATTTTTTATTCGCATCGTAATAAACAATGGTGTCAGTCGAACCAAGGTCATAGCAAATTACGGTGCAATGGAATCAGCGTATACGAAAATCAGAATGCACCATTTTGGAGATTTGAAATCTCTATTAGAATCCGTGTTCAGTTCGCAACTTTTTAGGAGCTTTTTTGAGAGGAGATAACGCCGACATAAGTAGTGTCAAGAAGCAATAGGAGCGATGCATAAGTCTTAGTAAATTAACGGTGTGATGGAACGTGTGCTGACCAAGAAAGACTCCTTTAGAGTGATTGGATTTCTCAGTTTCTCATGTTTAATTAGGGTTTTGCTTGCGAATGCCATTTTGGGTTTTTCAGTGGATTTGTCACACTTATTGATTAGGTGATTATGTGGTTGCCGTAAACACCATTGCAGATCATCCTCGATTTACGTTTATTTTCAAGATTATTTCTGATTGCTGACATTTCCGTTATTATCATTCGTTATTTATAATCATTCAGATTGTTTATTGTTACTTGAACGCCGAGTGGCTGTTCTGTTAATTGCTGCGAGCGATCGGCGGAATGTTTAAATTACCAGAGTTATGATTATTTATTGGATTGATATTTGGCTATGATTAATTATGCAAAATATTCATGGCAACTAGCTAATTATTCGGTTGTGTTCGGTTGGCCTGCTCGCCTAGCCAGTGGGTAGGCGTTATACTGATGCTAAAACGATGTGCACGGACACGTGAGCATTGTGGCCAGTAACGTTGCAAACTTTTGATAGCCTTGCCAATCCAGGTAATCCAGGTAATTTATAATCTTTCCAATACCATTTTCACAACTGCGTTTTTTGTCATGATTTCGTTGTTATCACTGCTTCAAGTATTGAATTTCATTTCTATTACTTCTTCTGCACGTTTGCGTCTTGAATTGTTTTCTCAGTATCCATTTGATGATTGCTTACGATGATTCAATTTATTCGATTTGATATGGTTACCTATCAGTGTTTCTGAAATTGTATCCTTTGTCGTCGGAACTGTGCTGAATTATTCGTTGAGATAGCTCACAGAAATTTTATTATTCCCACAAATACATTCAAATACATTCGAACACAACAACGATGGATCAACGAACGGGAAATTCCCCGAAGATCATTGGTAAATATTACCGTGCATATTTGGTGATCGAATAAGTACTGAAACTTGACATATGAAAAACCCACGATATCTCGATGTCAATTACGGCAACAACGAAAGACGTGGAACGTTAGGAAATGTTAGAAAATCGAATAAAATGATTGTTATCATTAGAGTTCGGTCGAAAGGCCCTGAACTTCAGAAGTACTTGGAAGACGACGAGTTTCGGGGCCCTAGACCAAATCCTAATTATTAAGAAGTTTCGCTGCTAACTACAGCCATGTTCGGTACTGAGCTATGAGTCCACTTGACTCTAGTTCAGGGTGAGGCGCTCGAGTCACAAATCTGGATTCTCACCGCTATGTTCGGATGTTAGCAGAAAAACCTCTATGAAGCAAAACTTTCCTTGTGAATCAATCGTTTCCTAATGTTAATGTAAAGCAAGGCGAACGCTGAAATAATTGACAGAAGAGAACGAAATTCATTTACGCAACAGAATACACAAAACAACAACAAAAACAGAAGTAAACTCCGAATGAAACAAAAAACTAAAGTTTCAAAACAGCGATCAAACTGTTGCGATAATAACGAGTGAAGGAAGTACTGAGGTAATCAGGAAATTAGACTATAGTATGAACGAACTGAACACTTAAAAGCATCTTCAACAAAACTTCTCGATAGCCAAACCTCTGTTCGTTTACGCAATGTGCTTTCAAGAGTTTTTGGATCACTGAAGTGTACGATTGAGCATATGGGAAGTTGTGTGATTATAACGACTTATAAGTAAAAGAAGAGAAACATGCTCTGATACAGGTGTGTCTAAATGGTTTTAGATGTATCTGGAGCCGAGGTTTGACCATAGGTGCATATGGTTAGGTAATATTCGAAAACTGCGTGAACATGAAACAAAAAAGAATATTTTTTTTTTCCTTCATAATAAACTTCAAGTGAGATCACAATAAACAAACACGCGTGTTCATAAATTAAATAATAAACAGTAATCCTTTAGAGCGCAGCGTTTCCACTTCGGAAACTTGTTCAATTACCAGAACAGTGTTAAATTTGAGGAAAACTATGTGTACATATGTCTCATTTAGCCTAAAGTTAGCAAGACACAAATTCAGACTTCTACTTCAATTGTTTCAATGTGCCAACTCTAAACGATTAAAGATACAACTGATTTCTTAAAGCTGATTTTAGATACATACATGAACAAGAATAGCCATGGAGAAGATTTCGACTATTGCAACAGCCTTTCCGGTTCATTGAACTGATGAAATTTTTTGGTAACATCTTTTTGATGACTGCGTAGAACATGGAAAAAATATGCCAAATGTTGCACTTTCGTTAATGAGTCGCTTTTTTTTCTGTTGGGGATCGGCCATAGAACTTACATTCAGAGTAATTTCACATATTACAATTCGGTACAAATCCTCTCGGATTATTTTGGAAACATGGCTGTTCCACTACATACATGTACGTACGTACGTACAGTTACGAATGATCACAAATACGGATAGGCAGGTATATCATGAATATAAAGCCGGATCAGTGAGTGGCATCAATAAAAGCATCCAAGCAAAGAAACCACCTAAATAAGAGATCCAAAGTAAAATTCTTGTGGAACGTTTCGGATATGAATCGATATATTCAAAGGACGGTAGACCCATATTGTTGCAAATTGAATGACACACAATTGGAGCGATTATATTTCCTAAATGAACCAAAAAAAATGGCACATATACATTCGCGCCACAAAATTAACAAATTTATCTCCTCATTATTATATTATCTCAAATTAACAATTATTAATTAATTGTTAATTAATAATTGTTAATTTCAAATTCAAATTCCTCATCTCTCCAAATTAACAAATATTTTATCTCCTCACTAAAACATCACTGATTACATATGTCGCATCCATACATTCCATTAGAAATTCCAAAAATCCAATTAAACATTGAGAAAGGATATGACCAAAATACGATGAAAAAATACTTACCAACGCGAACGAACAGAAATGTTGCATAAGCTCCGAATAAATAAGAATACGATGTTTGAAAAACTGAAAAGGAAAAAACTTTACACTCTGAGAACTTGCGATAATTTTGATTTTCGCTAGTCAGCAGCAATAGTCAAGTACAACTTCGGAAACACCGTTCACTGGAAAGGAACTGAACTGCGCCACAACAAAATCTAATGTGATGAAATGACGGAAAGTAAAGTTTAATCACCCCTTTGAGGTACTGCTTGTTCCCTGGTCCGTCCACGTTTCATATCATCGAAAACATGATGTAAATGACTGAGGGCAAATGGCAACGGAGCGATAAAGACGGTGGCTGTTGTTGACAGACACTGCAACATCAGTGTGGCTGTACATGCCCGGAACGCCAGCTCCTCTGTTACTGGAGCCTAAAATTAAACTCCAAATTGCAAGTGCCAATCCAAGATTCATTGTACTGCTGCAATACCAAAATTACCATCAGAATCACGATCTAATTCCAAACACTCACCATAATCCTATTACGAATCCATGTAAGTTTCGTCAAGTTATCTCGCCATTGTAATAGTCCTGAAATGATTCAATATATCACAACAACATTTGTGTGAATGATTATTGCTAACGTTCGTTAAGGATAACTTCAAACGAAGCATTATCACTAACCGAACAGTTCACTAAGATGTCCATCTACCCAAGCCATAACCCAGTCGCCTAAATAAAATACTGACGTGAGAATGGCTGGGATAAAAGCAGCCGAAAAGATGGCTCGCCTGTGGATACCCATCACTCCGAAAGGATCTCTGTGATACTGAAATTAATAATGATCGTACGAACAACTAAACCGATTCTAAAAAAGTTTCTCAAACACATTACGATTGCTGAACCATTACAGAAGTAAACATTCTCATTAAATTGCTCTGACGATGAATAAAATTGTAATTGATTAACTTTGTAACTTTTAACAATTATACAGGAACCTGATTGAAAAGACAACAGAAAATGCACAGAAATGTTGACGAGTTTATGATCATTGCACTGAAATGTTTCTCGAGTAAATCTATGAAATCACTTCAAAAAACTCGCTACAAAAATACTCACCCTACCAATTGCCATATACGTGGCCGTTATTCCGAGTAAATCGCTCATAAGAGCACCCAAAAAGCGACGCTTTATACTTCGTGGATTGTTTCGATCGCTACCATTATAATCGAATGCGTATATTAAACCCACATAAGAACACGAAATGCCCGTCGCCAAAACTACGTTCAATGTACACTCCATTAACAAATCCTTGCGAAACTATCCAAAAATTCGTCGGAATCACAAAAATGACGAATCCGAAACTCAGCGGTCACTTAGCTCCTTCCTCCTCCAGCAGTTACCTCCAAATCAGCAATATAATTTTCTACAATACGGTAACTGAACGAAAACGATGCGATATGTTTCATACATCAAAGTTTTTGCATTCATATCGAATGCAAAAGTTTCATTCATATCGAATGCGATGCCGAAATTTTCCAATTCAAAATAAGGCACTAATGCATACGCAATAACAACCCTGTCCACATCGCAATTCTGTTTTCTCTCAAAGGAACGTTTTGCCTGTTCCATTAACCATCTAATAGTAAATATATTGAAATGGATGAGCAAATTTGTTGATTTGTCTGCAGAAATCATCGCGATTAGCATCATTTTATGCAAATTTGTAAAATCTCATTCGTAATGAATATATCTCTTCGGTTCGATTTCTAAACCATTTTTTAAAACCACATTGGTAACATGTATGCTCAGATGGTCATGTATCCTCAAAACGACTGCAGCAAATATTTTGATAAAATCAGACTAATTCAGCATCGGTAGTGCTGATCGCAATTACGTGCGCTAACGTAATTAACCAAAAATGCTGAACGACTAACGTTCAGATGACAACGAAAGCTTTTATAAGAAGCACACTAAGTGGCTGTGGTGCTATCTGCCATCTTCGTTAGTGAGATTGAATAAGAAAAAAGGCAAACATGAGCAATTCGAATCGGCATTTATGTGCTGCATACAATAACACAAATAATACATGGCAAATATCAAACAAAAATTTTGCATGGAACCATCGAACTAAAGAGAAGAAATGAGTCAACAAATAACGCACAAAAATCCTCGCTTACAACAACGATACAATCAAATCAACTATGTGTTAGAGTGAAACAAAATCACAACTAAGGCCGCACGTATGCTGATCGATGAGAAAATTGAATTGAACCAAAGTAGTGAAAAATATGAGCAATCTTTACAATTGTTCAATGTCAAATACATATCGCACACATCAAAATTGAGTGCATGACTCAAAGCAATTCAAGTGAACATTTTTTGAGCAATTTCATCCTCAAATTGTAAGCACTCTATTGCAGAATAACGCAATTTGTTGCCCGGAATGCGCTCAAATCATATGAAATTCACTGTTTTAATCTGGGGAATTCTTGAATGTGTTCGCTTAAAATTAAGAAATAATGTATTCATAACTCGGATGCATATCGGACGAATTCCTGTGATGGAATGTGTGATGAATCAATCATTATTATAGGTGAATTTCGGAAGAGATCACCTTCGTCTGGTTTGTTGCAAAAATGGGTAGACCATTCGCAGATGGTAACGGTTCAAAATAAGGATGGAAAAACTTCGGATTTATTTTGAATCCACGAATGATCAATGGGTTGTCTTGCCGTGAAATCGAGAACTTGAAAGACTCCTTCCGATAACGTGGTCAATGAAAATCTGGAAAACCTTCCCTGTTTCGGGCATAAAACGACAGGATTGAATGAGAGACATGAATATGAGTGAATTTGCTCATGAATCAGAGAATAGTTCATAATAAAAAACTTCGGGCATTCATCAACAATTCGAACAACGGTGACGATTTTGACATGAGAACTTTCACGAGGATTTACAAAGAGTGCACGATTGAAGATGCATTTTTGAATCGATAGAAATGTTAAAACCAAACGAAACATGAATAAAATCAAGTTCATTTCTATACACGATGAGTTAATTCATAAAGAATGTACGAGCTGAGATTGCGGTACATCCACTGTTCGGATATTTCCCTCATTTCACAGCAAACTTATCCTATTGCGACTATCCAATATCTCAGTAAATCCAACAAGCATCACTGCAAATACATACACATAAACGCACGGCCTTCGTTCGCTAATCACTAGCAAAAATTAGAGACTAAAATTTCGATTACTTGTTGTTGTTACAAGTTAACTTTTCGGCTCTTTTCCATCCATCCATCCAACACGTTCGTCGTAAAGCTTCGAACAACATTTTAGTGTACGTTCCCAAAACACTTTCATCTATTACATTTGCACTTGCCTCGCAAAAGAATCGAATTACGATCGATGCAATTCGTGAGCAATATACTCAATTCAATGAGCAATTGAATTATTGTCAGCTTTTCGAACGATGCCTTGCTATAGGGGTTGATGGATGTGTAAGGAGATGTAACAGTCGCACGATAGATGGATGCTCTTTTCGACCATAAAATGAAGATGTTGTGAAGTGGACCAAAAAAAATGAACTGCAATGCGAAAATGGAAAAATTTTGTCACAAATGATACCAATAAAAGCGAACGTTCAAAGTACTGCGTCAGTGAGTCAGTAGTCCTTTTAGCGTAACCAGTACTATAATCCCAACGAATACACACTATGACCTACACCACAAAATCAAGAAACCGGTGAAACAATACGATGGAAACGAAACGAACAGCAAACAACAAATTGTGAATAATGATAACAACGCAAACTTTCGGTTAATATATTATACACTATAAACAAAACACATTCTATGAAAGACAATTGAAACACACAACAACAAATTGCTAAGATGATAATCCAAAGAGGCAACAAGAATGTTCAGTAGTGCTCGATTTTGAAGAAAAAAATATGTCGAAGAATTAAAAGTAATAGGAGCGCCGTGATAGCATCAAATAAAGCATTTCATACGGGAGAAGAATATTTTCGGGAAATACACTAGGCTTGCTCGAATACAACACCTCGATGAATAAGCTGAACACTACAGAGCAGAGCGGTGAAAAAAACCTCTGTGCACAAGAAACGATAACGAAAAAAACCCGAGAAAAAAGATCAGTGTAAATATCGGCGGCGAAAAGACTGCTGAAGAGAAAATCCTACAATAAAAAGTTCGTATTCTGTTTATTTCTTATGGTGATTCTCTTGAACGTTGACTGAAAACACTCAATCTGAATTTTAGTGACGAATTCTCAGTGAGAATGATGAATGTGGCTCTACATAAAGATATTATCAGAGATCATGAATGACTCTGAATGAAGATATTGATAAAGATCTGAATCAGAGATAGGATCGATGAGTCAATGATAAGAAGTGAGTGAACGACAACTGAAGCTTTAAGAACATTGCTGAATGAAATTATAAAGATGTGTAATGTGATGAATAGAGCAACTGCTGCTGCTACTGAATTCATTGCTTTAGATGAAAAGACATGGCAGATAAATAAATGAATGTGTTTGAAGAAAACGCTCAAATTTACAACCAAACGAAAATTCTTCTCGAACCAATTTGAGCTGCACTCAGTTATTTGTTTATACACATATACACATATACATACATATCCACAGACATATTCTCATTCTGCACTTAATTTTCTGAACTGATCCACCGCATACATGCAACCGAAGCTAATTCTATGCATGGCATTTTCTACATATTATTTGAGCAGCAGCAGCAGCACTACACTATTATGCATAGTCGTCATTCTTTCGTTGGCTATCATCAAGCGTTGGCTGTTATTCTTGCATGAATTCCCGTTCACGTCATCATTCTTGATTAGATTTCATGCAGAATCCATCTTCTCTTCAAAAGTAAATTCACCAGACACCACATTCCATACCTCATCAGCAATATCCAAAAGGCTGCAAACATGCGATCCAATCGGCTCCAATTTCGATGCACAATCAGGAATAGGCAAATATTTCAGCAGTGTATAATTTCCTTGCTCAAATCGAACAACACATGACGACTAGAGTTCACCAATAGCAGAAACAAATTGCGCTCGACAATGCACTTACTAGTTCCGCTATGAGAGCTCATAATCGTTCAAGAAAGCATCGCAAGTTTAATCTGGGCACAACAGCACTATTAATGAGAGCACAACATCGTACATCGTAAACTTCTTGAATGCAGATGGATGAATCAAGATATACTAGCGATAAGCCTGACTAATGATTAGAATGCTTGATGCTAAATACTTTGCTATGCGATAGAACACCACTGAGCATGATTAGACTCGTAAATACAAAGCGAGTAAGTTTCTGATGGTACTGCATGGAAAATGGAACAATAAAACAATTCAATACAGTGAAGTAAATCTATTTTTGGAAGATCTTAAGGATAACATAAACAATACGAAGAAATTCATGAATTTAAGCATTCCAGTGAAAATATTTAACATACAAAGCAATGCACTCAACTCAGGTAATTTAGCAGCAGTACAATTAAAAGGTGTGAGTAGAATTAACATAAATATAGGCGGTCTGAAAAAACATACGAGTAAGTTCCTGAAACAACAAGAAAATAATACTTACGAACAACTGAATGAACAATCATACTGATAGAATTCGACGGCTTACATACGATAGCACTACTGTTGCTGACTGCTTGGTTGCGGATTCGTTTGGTTCAAATGCTCTTGACTCCGACCATTTTCAACTCATTCATTCCATTTCGAGTCTTCCAACTAACAGCCACTCTCTTATCCAGAAAGTCTGACAAAATTTCTTGAACAAAAGAGGTGCTTTGTCAATATGTTTCATTTCTTTCGATTCTCACCAAAATTCATGACATATCATTTTTCTTCGTTTACCGACTATTCCCTAAAGCAAAAATGTAAACATGGCTTTCATTTCTGCGCCCATATATGAGTAATGAGAATGTAAAATTGAATTTTGTGCATGATGTTAGGCAAGGGAGAACAGCAATGATATCCTTCTCAAATGTATTCTCGCAAAACCATAGACAACTAATCGCATACATATAAGAATGAAACAACATGAAATTTGAACAAATCACCTTCACATGGCGACAAATATCTTTGCGTAGCCAATATCGTCGCACAATCTACTGAACAGATCATAGTCAAATGATCACTATGACTAGTGAACTTTCTATAAAACATAATCACTACATACGTACAAATATAAATATACATGTAAGACGTAAATGAGCCTTCATACTGGACAACAAGTGAAAAAGTTCAAGTTTAGTAGAATATCCTAAACAATTTCAAATAATTAAAGTTAGCATCAATGGATGTTATTTTCATCACAGTTATAAGAACGATGTATGAATAGATACAATTGAACATTTATGTACATTCGACGAGTCCAATTGAGGAATCTGCGTTCGCCTTTTTAGACTGACAATTTCATTCGTATATTCCACTGTTCGAGGCTTGAAAAAGCACAAATATAGCAGTTAACAAGCTCAGATTGTGTAAGCTTCAGAGCAGTTCAGGTACCAGGTAAGATATTCCTCAACAAGATGCGCATTGAAACGAGCATACAAATAATACAGTAATTGGACAATAATTGGTGAACGAATAGGCAAAAATACAGCAGTTACCCGACATGCCGTGGTAATGTTATTTTATTGGGTTGAGACATTAGTAGCAGTTCTTGCCTGAAAATTTCGAGTAGAGTGATTCACGTCAAATCGATCAAAATGTGATTATGCATGGCACTATTAATGCTAATGACCATATGACGATGAGCAACACCTTAGAATGCTTGCATAGCGATATGAACTAGATAATTTGGCAAAGAGTGGATTAGGGAGGGTTGGTAAATTGATGTTGCTAGGAGTGATAGGCTGATATTAGCACGTTATAGGTACCATAGTGTTGGATGGGAGATCAAGGGGGATTGAGATTCACCACTTTGGTAAAGCGATAAGTTGATGAAAAAAAAGAGAAATTGAACAAAAACAAGGAATTCCCAATTTATTGGGCTGTGTTGTAATGTTGGACGGATTTGTGTCGCCTCTGCTTGCAATATTTCTGACTAAATTTTTGCATGAACCGATCTCCTTTTTTTAAATGAGACGAATCATAATCAGCCGGTAGTTCAAAAATCAGTAACGATCGTGTCTTTTGTGTTTTTTTTTTGGTGAAATCGCTCGAATGCAGTTTGAATGTGCGCAATGCATGCATATGAAATGATACGACGTACCTGAGTTGACAAGGTAAAACATCAGGGCAGGACTCATGCAATCGATCGTGCAGAACCGTAACGGCAGCAAGTGTTTTCAATGTTGGCTCTAAAAATATTGATGAGTCAATAAATGACAAGAAGTGACAACAATTCACTTCCGTGACAACACAGACAGCAAGATGTTTTGACATAATTCATGATGACAGCATCGAAACGGAACTAAAAAAGTTTGTGACAGTTCACATAGAACTGTTCAGAAATACATCTGAAATATGTTCATCCAATATCATCGAACAACTCAGCGAGGTTGAAAAAAATGAAAAATCAAATTACTTACTATAATCAAGGACGTATAAATCGGAGAGATCAGATAAGCTGATTTCGTCTTGATTTTGTTTCGAAATCTTCTCAGGCCTACAAAGATGGAATATTTCAGAAAGAACATGATTATGGTGAATGCGACGACGAAACATTTCGGTTAAAGTGTGTGTGTGTGATGAAACAGCGGAAATAAAACTGCATCGCAATAATTCATAATATATTCTTGTGGTACCATTGATAACCAGAAAAAATGTGAATGCAATTTTTTAAAACAACACGAATCTGCGGACTATAATAGCCTCACTCACATCGTTCCTCCGAAAAGGAAAAGTCGATCGTTAACGAGCACCGTACAGTGCCGCCTTCGGGGCGATGGTCCATCACCAAACGGAGTCAACAATCGCCATCTGCATTTGGTTGGATCAAATTCATACAAATCTCCCAAATGTACCTTTGACGTACCTATATATCCACCAAATATGTACATACGACCGTTGTATGCCCCTAAAAGTTAGTTTTCGTGAACAACTGCGGAAAGCTTTGCGGAACTCTTTGTTGGTCAAATTCTTAAACAGCAAGCATCAGTCAATACTTACAAGACAACAATCTGACACTGTTTCGACTCTTAAATGAAGTCATTCGAAAGCTTCGAAGACATACTGCCATGAGTTGAAGCATGTTCACCGAGAAAACACCCACTTTTGCATTATTTTACTACTAGCATTCTAGCCGGATACGTGTGAACTTACATGCACTGTGACTCCTTCTTCCCCATGGGCAATCACCAGACGCGTTCGGCTCTTGCCACTCGAATTTCTTCAAATCCAGCACCTTCAAACGTTTACAATAGAAATCTCTGGAACTATGAAATTGACCAAGTTGATCACTTCGACCACCGAAAATGTACATTTTGCTGTCGAGAACGCAAGCCGTATGGAAATCGCGCCATAGTGGTGGTGAGCCCTGTAACATGTAATGAATGAATGAAACCGTTAATTCTTCATGAATCAAAAATGAAGCAAAACAACCTCAACGTGCAAAAAAATTTAAAATTATTGCGCTAGTTTCATCTGTAGCATCCGATAGGAACTTGCTCTGAACACACTAAAATATCAGCAATTTCGACTGCTTCACTAGAACTCAACGCATTTGCTGACTCTCAAAAGATGAACGAAGGCACATGTTAAGTGTTTGAAGATGAACGACAAATTTTGTGAAGTCCGGCATTTCTTTTAGAGATTCTCAAACAGTACGACAATGCGTTTCATGTTAACAAAACCGAAACGAACGAAACATCATGATTTGAGCAGCAAATTTGATATCAACCCAAAGCTAAACAACGACAGACGACATTCATGGTAGTATTCGTCAGTGCTAAAACTATGGTAGGGCATTGACTGCAGAAACGCATTCCTTCAGACTGATCACATACGGAGAATATGACGAAGAAACAAAAACGAGAAATAATGGTTACGGTTGCTCTGATTTCGGTCCATTGCAGTGTTTTGAAGTCAAACGCGTAGGTCTCTTGACTGAATCTGAAATGCGCTTCCAACTTATTCACTGCAATAACAGATGAGAAATGGACTTCTTACGATGGAACCGAAGAGAGCAATTCGCGTAATTAATCGTGATTAATTACGGTGATTAACTACGGTTTACCTATTAAATAAAAAAATTAATCGTGATTAATTATAACTTGACAAACGATCTAACAAAGATTTTATCTATATAACCACCGAGCGATTTCTTCAGCTGGCGACAACAAATGAAGAAATAAATTCGAACCTTTGTGTTTCGTCTTCGAAAC
Source organism: Anisakis pegreffii (assembly GCA_035041965.1). Taxonomy (NCBI): domain Eukaryota; kingdom Metazoa; phylum Nematoda; class Chromadorea; order Rhabditida; family Anisakidae; genus Anisakis; species Anisakis pegreffii. Next base: position 514,720 of record JAPYMA010003053.1, read on the forward strand.
CACCAAAAATGAACATCTTATCTTCGTAAACAACTGCACTATGTCCATCCCGTGCGGGTGGACATTGACCAACCCGATCCAGTAATGACCACGTGCATGTTTCTGCAATAAACGTACGGTCACTTATTTTCATACAAAAACAGTCATGAAATCCACCTGAACTAAGCAAAGTAATGCGATAGGTTCATTTACCTAATAAATCACGTAGACTTATCGAGGTTATTTTGGAACTTATGCATTGAATTGCTATTGCTTCTTCAAACCATACTCTACACAAACAATTTATCCGTTGCAGCCCAAAAAGAATTTAATGGGGAGAATATGAATTGATCAAATTTTTCGGTTTGGTGCCATTCAAATCGTTTCGATCAAACAAAAGTGCAGACGACCATGCGATTCATTGGGTGGGTAATGAACAAAAACCACTACGCATTCAATCAAATATGATGACCAACAATAATGCACTGAATCGCTAATAAATCACCAACAATTTTTTATCGAATCGATGAAAAATAAGATAACTCTCACACAATTGACGTTCTTATGAAGACGACAGTAACTGTGAGAATATTTCATTATCTCAATTAATCAGATTTTATGCAAAACAAACGTGTCACTCAACTGCAAACAAGTTTTCATCACAAAAATTAACTTTCAAACAGAATTACGTTCCAGTGTTAACCTTGCATCGGAATGTCATTTGATTATATGCGTTCAGCTTAATTAGCGAAATAAATCATTTCAGTTTGCCTATCATAAGACAAACGTTTAAAAACAAACTGTAAAAACTTTTAAGTCCTCCGCAGATTCATTCCACAATCATTATGTGTTTTCAATTGAAATTTCAGGATAGTCACATGGCGATAACATGGGTATCAAAATGACCATCGATTGATGCTTCGTTAGAGCAATAATAGAAGCGGGTGGATCATCGAAATTTATCATTGTTTCAGTGATCGCACACATTACAAACTTCAATTGATGAATTCGAAGCGAATTCATATCATTGGGAATTTCAACAATTGAAATCGAAATTTCAAACTGACCAGGATCGAAAACATGCATTTTTGAGCTTGTACCATACGTATCGTTTCTACCACCCCACAGATAGGCTTTACCCTGATATGCCACAACGGTGTGCCCGTATCGCTGATACGGTATCACTGATAATTCTCGTCCTAGCGATAGCGTAGAACCCATTGATTCTTCGTTACGTGTTTGCAGTTTACGCCAACGGTATGTTTCTGAAGAGAAAGAATCTTTTTTTGAGATTTTTGAGATTATGATTTTTGAGACGATGAATTCTGTGAACGCTTGAAAAGAAGTGATTAATTGAATGATCAGAACTAAGGTAACTCAAAGCCGTCATCAAAAACCGCCATTCTGCACAAAGTGTTAAGGCAATGACCTGTATCGAGAACATGAATATCGAGTGCGATTTTTCCGTCATGATGTTCACCGGAACAGAACCCACCAAACGAGTAAATAAATCCATTCAACTCAACGGCTGCATGATTAACACGTCTTGGACCACCGTCAACTTTAACAGTCCAATGCATAGTCTTCGACTGATTGCTTCGTGTTCCACCTTTGTCGCCTAGACACTGCAAAGGATCATCGAATGAATGAATTCACAATACCATCCTGCAACAAAACACACAATTTCTTTGCGCAAACACACATTCCAAAACACTTCCCGAACTTCCGAACTTCTAGTCACCAATCAATTGAGCACATACTATGAGCAGATATAATTAGCTACGCAAAACTCGCATACAACACAAAATAATAAACTGAATCATGTACAGAAATACAACGCATTTATACTCCACAAATCCAAAAAATATACGTACATGTTTGAACACAAAGGAATCATAAAAAGAATCATAAATCATAAAAAGTACGTACATGAGCAAACCATCATCAAAGTGACACAGTCGAAAGCAACAAGGGAATACTGAGGAAACTAGTCTGATTGAATTATATTACGCAACTATGAATAAACATCAATGATCGTTCGTTGTACCTATAACGAACGATCATTGATGTGTGCCAGTGGTGACTGATAGTTTATTGGTCAGCTGTTGCCTTGAAGGTGCTCCTATAATAATATCAATCACCAACAATATCATTCATCCGGAGAGTGAATATCACCAGAAGAACCTCGCTTCATGTTTTCATCTTAAATTCACAGCACACCAAATGATTTAGTGCTGAGAAGAGAAAATCATCTATCGCCCATTCGATGAGCACTAAATGTGATGAAACCTCGAGAATAAATCAGGAATTAATAATAATAATATTTTATTCGCATGTCAATATGTATATTGTAGTATAATACTGTCTAATACTATCTGGCGAATATACTACGGAGGAGGAAAAGATTTTAAAACAGGCAAGGGAGAATAACAATTTAAATATATTATCGTACAATTCAAAGAATTGAGTGGGTTGTAATTGAGCTGATTGCATTCAGCGAACAAGATGGAAGCACAATAATGCAAACGTTCACCAGACGAACGAACAAATCAAAACAAACCTGATCACATTGAATTGAATGTAATAAAACATCAATTTGAATCACCAATTTTATGGAATGATATGCTCGAGAGTAATTGTTTGAACGAGGTGCAACATATCATAGCGATGAGAAGCACCGAAATTTATCATGAAATGATTGAAAGTGATTATGATGATAAAAAATGCAATTGAGCATGCATCGATTGCAAATTCTTTGCCCATTCGATTGCTAATCAGTGAACGAATTAATGAGCAGCAAGTTTGTCTGGACAGTCACATCATTTTGCTCACTTACGTCAACGAAATAAATCAAGAACGACTCAATACTAGTTTTTCGTTTTTCTTTGATAATTCAATTACACTTCTGACTCAAGATGATCGAAAATCATGAGATGACCTAGTAATTTTATGTCGTAGTAGCAAAAAAAGATCATGAAATACTAATGATTTCCTAAAAAGACGCGATCATAAAACATTCGAAAAAGAACGCTGCTTCAGACAGAATTGGCAGTCAGAAGATACGGGAGAAAAATTTTGCCTCCGGGAACCGAAAAGTAGTCTTCATTTGGGATCACCGGATGGAGATTGAGCGGAAGGCATTCGTCAAAATGACAATCACCTTCATTATGATCACTGCTCTTTATCCTACTATACCTTTATCCTATGTAATATCTTTATCTTACGGATGAAATGGCTTCCCTGGCAATATCTTTATTTCACGGATCAAGTGACTCCCCTAGCAATAGCTTTATCCTACGGAATGCAATTGTTAGCATGCACAATCGCTTGCTAACACAACTGAGAATGTGAACAAATCCCGGCGCAAGTGCACTCGTTGGAATGCAAAATTGAACCTAACGAACAAAACTGAAGAAAATTTCATACGCTTTCGCAATGCTTCTTGATGAAGTGACTCACCTAGCAATATGCGGTGCCTAGTCGCATATGAATTAGATGTAGATCACGAACTGACTTGAACTTGCGATAAATATCGAGAGAAAATGTTGCGCGTACTCCAATTGGATGTCCAGACTTGAATTGATTGAATGTCTGGCAAAAGAGTAACAAAAAATGGGAATTCTTTCCGTCTACATGAAATGGATCACAGCAGAAATAGTGTGATTAATAGCGCTGATCCTAGCGATGCAAAAATTTCAAAAGTACATTCCTTAATGTGTATTTTTCTCGTCAATGCACCCGAAACGAAGCATTAATTCTACTTGAGAGCAGCAATCAGTCTTCTGTTCATTTCTCAAAGTTAACTCAAATTTTTTCATTTGTTGAAAACGATCATTCAGAGCAGAACACTTGTCAGAGAGTGACTCACGATTTCATTGCTTTCTGCGAAGCAAAACGACAATTTCATTCGGAGCTAAAGGAAATTTGTTACCAAATGCGAAACAATTTAGTCCTCCTCTCCTATTCATAAGATATATAACAACCAATATCAAATACCGCTTATTTGGTCACGAAAACAAGGAATTTACTGACGATTCGTGAGAAGATTTTTGTTCATCAATTGCGTTTAATCATTGCAAACAACTGAAGTTGACCTGATTTCATTTATGCGGATGAGGTCTTTAACCGCAAACCGCATTAGGCTAAAGTACCGGTTTATGGACTAGCACAGAGAATGAACAAAGATTGAAAGCGTTCGAACATAATGTGGCACAAAAAAAATGATCTAACCGTTTATTATTCACATTAATTAAGATGTCGACTGAAACTGAACACGGTTCAGTTCAAGGTTAGTCTAATGTCACACCATTGGAGACGCTTTCTCTCGAAGCAATCGATTTTCTTTAATTAAATATGATTCATGTATTAAATTGATAGATTAGTGGAGAATATGAGACGAATATGCCCTCAAGACTGACAAGCTGATGCAACAGTATGGCCATTTGGTAGTCTCCTCAGGTTTTAATGAGGGTGGAACGAACGAATGTTACGAGCACAAGTTGAAAAAGCGTTCGACGTTAGAAAAATATGAGTGAATTTTTACTTCAATGAATTCGATGAAATTTAATTAATTTTAGTGACATACAAATGGATTTCACTTAAAAGAAGAGGCATGCGAGGAAATGTTTTTTAGCGTGATAATTCTATCAATAGCACTCTTCACTATCGATTAAGCTCGCTTCCTCTGAAAATTCTCCTACACACGCATTTACTGCGTTCAAATCGTGATCAAAATGCTTTATATGGTGTATTTGTTCCGTTGTATTGTGGCATTTAGTAATGAGTGTGAAAAATTATTCGTGAAGTGAGAATCGATTGCGCACAATTAATGCATTGCGTAATTGTGTTATCAAATGCTGATAATCGTAAACGCATTACCATAATAGTCTATTTCAAATTCAATGAATGAAATTAAATGTATAAACGAAAATTTCACATGCTTCACATCAATCCATATGAAGAGTTTGTTGGTTCCTCTCCAATGCTGAACAAAACTTAAGAGAATGAATTTTCTAGATTTTTAAAATCTGATATTTTCATCATCTATTCGAAAGATCTTATTGTTAATGCATTCTAGGATTAGGTCATGGTTAGTGTCAAGTCGAGAGGTCTTTGTGTTGAAATCGAAATCATTCTCCGGGCTTTCCGAGGCTAAGAAAATGGGTCGATGGATTCTAAACGATTCTGTTTCCAGCATTTTCATACCTTCTCTACGCACACGATCCTCATTGCGTAGTTTTCGATACTTGATCAGGTTGTCTCGAATGAAATCAATGAGAGCATAATATTACCAAGACATATTTTACCTTGAAAACTTGGTTTATGAACAGTTCGGGTCATGAGCAAACTTTCAGGTTACGAGAAAACTCTTGGAACAAATTGTCTTCGTAAACCGATGCTTCATTCTATCCATAATAAATGAAAACATTTTAAAAAGCCTATAATAATGAAGGATGTAATATAGTGATAATAAGCATGATAGCTGTAGTGGGATTGGATTACAGGCGATTTCAAGCTCGAAGGTAGAGGTGAGGTGGAGTAATAGAGGGTGAGGAGGGGGAAGAGGGCAGGATAATTTAGTGCATGCTCGGGAACCCATGAATCAAACCGAATGCATTCGATAAAACTTCGTTGAATGGACGTTCGGATATCAAAACGTTCATAATTGGCTGACACTCTAGAGAACGAAAGTGACACACATCGTTTCATTAAAAGACAAATGAGAAACTTAGGCGGAGTGCTTCGAGGAAATCTTATTGAGAGCATTCAAGGAGGAGAACATCCACACATCAAATTCGACTAGATCATCAAATACTCACGCAATAAACTCAGTCATTCCTTCAAGCCACGTTCTATTCTCTGCTCACGATAATGAATAATCGAACGAACGAACGAACACTCTCTTGACAATTTCTCTCCTCAAAAATCTTGATTCATACACCATCAACACCTACCCGCTAACGCTGTTCATCAGCCGTTTCAAATTAAAATCCGTTTTCAACTGGAACCATCAAACATTGTGTTCATTTTTTTTTCGCTGCGTCAACAAAAGAAACATCTCAAAATGACAATACCAATAAAATGAAATTCATAATGACATTTTTCTCTTAACAATTGTAGACGATAAATTCTTTCGAATACATCCAAAAAAAACAAAACAAAAGACTACAACAACAACAGCAAAGATCAACAATAAAACGAGAAGCTAGCGAAAAAATTCATCGCTTTTTAACAACTATTCAATTTCAATTCATTTTAAATGGAGTTCACATAAAATAGAATTTTTTAATGGCAAAACTAAATTCAAACAACTCAATGCATTATCACTATGGCATATAATCGAATCCTTGATAAAAATATCGAATATAAGTTCAACTCGTGTTCTATTTGACTCTGAACTATTTGCACTCCATCGATTCAACACAACAATTGAAGCGTTGCTCTCGAAGTTAAGCACTTGATTGCTTATCGCTGTTCATTTCTTCATCCTTATCACCACATGACTTCGATACTTTGTACTACTTTCAACAAGATAAACCCCTTCTACAACTCAGCAATGCCTTCATATTATCAAATCGCCGCACCAATAAACAACTACTATGAATGTAAACATCAACTGGACGACGCTGAGTGTTGAAACAGATTTCAACTCGTAGATAAAATGAACGATAATAACCGGCTGAACAAGTATACAATTGGACAGAAATCATAGTTGCTCGGCTCGCTCGGAGTGTGGCGACGCATAGAACGGCAACAAACAGCATTTCGTAAATTTACAGTATTATGCACTAATCACAAATTACGAATCCAGTTTGTGAAGAGAGTATTACAATAGCATCAATTTTTAGAGGTGAAGTAATGCCATGCATGACATTCATTTGGCATCTTCATTACTGAAATTAAGTGAACACAACAATGACATAATGCGCCGAATTGTGGACAATTTGAGAATTTGCTCGATTTTCATATGTGTAAAACCTCAGTGGATGAATGCTACAAAAAGTCTATCAAAAGATTTTGTGTGAATTTTTGGAGCTGGCAAAGAAATTCATACGAATTGAACGAATTTCATACGATTTCACGCTAGAACGCTTGCAAGATGGATAGTTCAAGATGATGAGATTCTGTGAAGTCTTTCAGGGAGATTTCGTTCAATAAATAAAACATCTTTTAGATGATGGATGGTTACTTTAACGATGAAACATTAAGCAATTTATTGCGGCGATAATTTTTTTTCACTGATAGCATAAACCCACTTTGAGGGTTGAAGTAATTGTAAGAGAAATAGAGCCTAGATATACGAACGAAAATTCAAATGAAAATGAAATGTCTGATAGTGAATGATTTTCACGAAATGTATTCGATACGTCGATGTAATCATCGTTTTGATTGATCGATAAAATTCATGCAGAAAAGCAGAGAGAAATAAATAAATAAATGTTTAAATAATGAATGAAATATGGAAAGTACAAGCCAATCAGTCATCATGCAGACAGATATTAAACGAATCTGTCGGATCTGAGAGCAAAGAACACAATTTGAATTCGTTAATTCAAAACTTGAATTGGCCAGCAATCGCAAATCATCAATCGAATCTCACTCTCACAGATCAAAACAAAACTGAAACTGACTGCCAAATCATTGATGAACGTTGTGCAATTGATAACGTCGTGCATGCACACCACCGCCCAAGAGAACCCAAAAAAGCACTGCACAAATCCAGCTGTCACAAGCGATTTATGAACATGATGAACTCATACCCGAGATAACACCTCATAAAAAAATGTCAATAACTAAACGCACTTTCCAGCAATACTAATCACAGCTCTGAACGAGCACATTCTTCATATGCACATTGATCAATCACTAAAAATGCTCGATATGATTGTTTGCGACGGAATCAATCATCAAAATATTATCTGATAAACCAAACATACAACGAATTCATGTAATAACAGCATTGATAAATGGAAAATTAATCGACGTTTATGAATCTGTAAGCATATATCACTTTGAGTGGAATTTTTGAGGTATTACTTTCCATAATCGAATCAGATAATATCATTTTGCAGGGAAACATTGTAAAAACGACTATATAATGCCGTTATAACGAAATTAAATTTCAGTGTAAATCTTCAGAGGATATTCTACAAGTAACAGAGCACATCTCTTGCAAGCACTCACTAAATAATAAGCAACATAGCTAGTAGCTACTAACATAAGTGAATCAATAATTTGTAGGAAGTAATTCATCACGATGAGCAACCACAACAACAACAACAACACCGAAGCTAATAGTGCTAGCTAGCTAGCGGCTGACTGCTCGTATCCAATATAATGCACGAACAGCTAGCTGAAAGGTTATAAAACTGGATAATCGACTAGATTGTATGGACGGATCGGATCGATGGATGAATTTATAAATAATCCGTAGTGCTGGGCAATTTCTTTTGCGTAGAATATAGACGATAATCATCACACTAATACTCTCCTCATGACTATCATGTGACTTGCTATTTATTAATTCATTATCGTTGATTGGCACCACACGAATGAATAGATCCTTGGGCGTTACTTTCACACCAAATTGAAACATCTTTGCTTGATGCTTCGACAAACGAATATGGATTGCAAGATTATTAATGAGATGAACCCTTTCCTATAGTTGGTTCTTTTACTATTCATCAGCACAAACCTAAGCGGTCTGCAATCAGTAAATATGTTTCTTCAGCGAACATATGTTATATGTACCAAAACACGAACTGTCAGCTGATCGCCTGTTGAAAAGATTTTCAAAAACACCACATGATATAAGGGATAAAGATAGCAAATACTTCGATCCGGCTTTCTATAGAGTGCGATCATATTGTCATTAATCACATCTGAACAGAACAAAACCAGCCCAAAAATCAGCCGGTCACTGCGATCAATTGCGCATAATGATTCGAACATACGCTCAAAATCGCTTTCAATCGTCAGGCGTAAACAACAAAATGACATGGATGGATCATTGGTTATGAAAGCAAACATGAATGCGCAACATTGCTATTCGGCGTGTTCGTAAATGATAATTAGGCATGAATGTCACATGAGGATAATTTGAATTGATGCGTAATACCGAATTGAATTGGTACGTACGTAATGGTCGTCGGTTGTCACTGCTGTTGCTGCTGCCGTGAGCGTTGTTGACGTTGAGTGCGAAAATTGACTCACATCAGATGACGTGTTGAGTTTTCGTTTAGCAAACATAGCAACGACGACGACGACGACGACGACGACCATCTGCTGTTACACAACACCAAGCACTGTTGCTTATGTGTGAAGCGAACAAGTTGACGAATTTTATGATAGCAGACAGCATTTATGAAAACAATTTTGAACGAGATTTCCAGCATTCCACTTGTTTCAGCATTCCACTTGTTTCGGAGCTGATTGAAGAAACTTTCAAAAATTTCCAGTTTTTCATCTGGAAAGAATCCGGGATAGAACAATGTGATTTTCAAAGAAATCTAACGCTAATCTTTCATTGAAAACAAATAACACATAGTCTTCGTTCAATGTGTTATATGTGCAGCAAGCATAGCAGAGAATATTTAGTCGTGCGAGATCATTTAGATCGTTGAGTGCTTATTGACTTGAGTCAAGTAGTTGGAATTTTCAGGATGTGATGGTGAAGATGCGAAAACAATTCCGTTGGTTGCATAAACAGAGGCTGAAAGGTTTCCGTTTGCGTGCAAGTGAAATGTAATCATACGAACTACGAGTGATCCAATCCATCCCTCAAATAACAACTAATTCAATTCATTTTCACATTAAGCAATCCGTTTCATCCATTCTTTGTAACAATACAAACATCCATTGAACACAAATAATAGGTTGTGATGATTGAATTGAGTGCACTAGGGGATGAACGATGTGAACGCAGTTATCGTGTAATTTTTTCATGGAGGCATTTATGCTGAGTTCACCAGCCGTTACGGATTGTTTGACGAGGATTTCAACTTGCAAAAATTTTCCACATCACTCTCGCATCTCTTAAAAAAATCTTCTCTACGATTCGACATTTACACGTACGGAATTATAGACAATATAATTTTGCTGTCGTTGAATGATTTCCAATTCATTGAACGGTTGAAGTTAACAGCTTGATCCGTATTGATGATACGATAACTCTTCGTCATGCAAAAGGTTACGAATTTTGGTCTCTTTTCAGATTAAGTCTTCACCTGCCTGCTCATATGAATGTGAAAGGTATCACTCCTTCTCAAAACATTCCGCACTTATTTGCTGAGATTTCACTGTTCACTGAAATTAATCTCATATAAAACCAAAACGCTTCGATGCATTCATCACTCATAGGTAAATGTAGACATTCGCACTATTCGTTGACTAACTTGAATTCACTGAAATACTTCAGCAAATACAATAAATGGTACACTGTTTACATTGGTACCGTTATAATTCACTGAAATAGGGGTGAAATATGCAAGTATTATACAATAATAATGGCAATACCAATGATAATAAGTTGAAAGTTATTGTTTTTCATATCTGCGATAGCAACAAGATCGTGTTCGTCACTGATTCACACCTAAACGAAACCAGAGCGTGATATCATCGTGATTGTTTGGAGTGCACAAACGGATTTTAACGAATACAACAAAAGAAACGAATTTTTTGGTGAACTGGAAAGCAAGTTTACAAATAATGACGATTATTTTGTTGAGTAATTGTTGTTGAAATCACTTTGCAACAAACAATGCACATAACCACCTAAAAGACGCCATTGAAATGATTGCTGCAGGAATGCGGCGGCGCACTCACTGAGATGAGAGCAGATGTTTGAAGAAATGAGCAAAATTTAAGCATTAGACAGCAGCAATTTGAACGACGAGTCACATCTCTTTGTCACCACTAACGATCATGCTGAGTTGAGCAGAGCAAGTTTCTTTGTTGTTTTTTTTTTGAAAGCATCATGGACAAATTTTAAATGATTCAGCATGATTGTGTAAAATATCATAAAAAGTGTTTGCCATTTAAGAATATCGACCAATTATTTTCTCAGTACCGAGATCGGTATCAATACCACCGGTATTGTTTTTCAATACCGATACGACATTGCCATTGAAAAGCAACGCTTGAAATATAGAAATGTGACCTGTTCAAAACATTCTACTTGAGCCAATTTGTTCATAATTGTTCAGAAAACGTAATTTATTTAACAAATCACTCACCAAAGCTCAAGAAATTCAACAAAACCGAAAAATAGATATGATTATTTGGGTATAAATCTATCCGAATGGATGTGAATCATTCTGAAAAAAAGGATATGAATCTTTTCGAAAACCTCCACGACTGAATATGACCAAACCAGCTATGCCGCACTTAGACGCTTACTGCTCAGCAGATTATAATGCCGCAAGATTTCGCTGGACCAGAAAAACACCGTCCGGAATTAGCGTAATTGTTTGCACAAAAAAATGAAGGATCCGGAATTTTTCTAAAGAATAGCCCATTAAATTCAGCATTATTACGATTTATCCAACGCCCCATGTTCAGTTCGACGAATGCACGAAGAAACCAAGCCAATTAAGGTCATATTGTGAGCATGACAGATTAATTGAAGGCTGTTATGGACACTTGAGAATATTCAAAAGTTCAATCCTTACATATATGTCTTATCCATGCATTTCTTCAAAACCTGCTAATTTGCATCATTCTTCAAATTTTAAATGTATCATTCACTCAACCCTCAATCAGCCGCCATCAAATAAATTAGCATCATAAAGATTAATGACCAATTTCACATTTAGGAAAATACATTGTGCAAGGCAGAAAACGATCGCAATAACTAATTATTGTTTGCGTTTAATCGCGCAGAAATGTTTTGCATTGCGCATAGACTACTTCAATTGTTATCGATTAAAGAAGGTTTGTTCAATAAAAAATATTGGTTGATTGTAATCTGGAAAACGAACTGAATTAAATTCGGAAATCAGATGAGGACAACGAAACGAATGCCACCTAGACACAACATTCCAAGGAATGATTTCGGAAGAAGAATTATCAAAAAGATCACTTATTAGATCTCTGGATTTCGATATTAATCTTATTCATGATTGTCCACCTAGCGTGACTCCTTTGCTGCATGGAATTGACTGCATTCGATAGTGTTTAATCGTAAATAATTATTTTCAATCTATGAAAACAATGAAAGAAGTCCCATTTTCATTCGTATAGTCAAAAAATTAGCGATAACAAACCGGTCCAACGTTCCTTTAACCATCTCGCCATTATTATCGCTTATTCACAGAGTGGTTTGATTCTATGGATTTGAATTAACTTTAAAAAATTGGATTGTTTATTTAAGAACACCTGTCTTATGGAACCATGTTTAATTTCATATGTACGCAGTTGTGACTGCGTGTGGATAAAATGTTCGCAAATTTTATTCACAATCGGAAATAGGAAAGCTACCGGAGTCGTTTTCATCTATATCTCTAATGAGAGCGCCGAAAAAAGAATAGCAGCGAGTGGTTTCGATCCACCGACCTCTGGGTTATGGGCCCAGCACGCTTCCACTGCGCCACGCTGCTGACCACTTCATCTAAGAGCAAAGTGCTCTATGTAACTGACCCTGTCCTCACGATAAAAAAAATGACGTGATCATTTGAACAGGACTGAACTTTCCATGAATCAGAAAAGGTCACGCGTGGCAACTTTTGGAATTAATTTTGAGCAGTGAACTAGCCAGAAATTCATGCATATGAGTATCCAAATGAAAATGCATATCATGCGAAACCTAAACGACTATTTTCTTTCATTAACTATCAAGTAGTTTATCAAGCGAACACACTCTGCCACTAAATTACTCGGAGCTGCCCTGATAACTTTCATTAGTGCATATGATAGCCAGAAAGAAAGAGTGCTAGCAACTGACTTCCGAAGTCTATAAATCGTTAAAATATTACCTTCTTGAGTATCTGTCTATTATTACTGAGAATCACTAACAACATTGAATGAATAATAAAATTCACTTAAATATTCAGCAAGCTAAAAGGCCCTTAGGCAGACCACGTACAAGTTGAGACGAACCATTCGTCAGATTGCTCGTTCCGTGATGGAAAAGGTTTGCACATAATAGAGAAACATGAAAATCGATTGACCTGCGCCCTCAGCTCGCAAGCTAATCGCAAGATAATTCAGCAAGCTATCAGCTAGAACCGCATTCCTCTGAATTGGTATCACTGAATCACATGGAACGAATATATGACGTGAATGGCATGATGAATCAGATGCATTAATGAGCAGTCATCATTGCATAATTCGGTCACTTCACTCATTCAACAGAACACATTGTTTGAATCGCTAATTATCAATTTTCAGTTAAGTTTGTCTCTGTAATATCGGCCGAGTTCAATGGTTACCTTGAACTGTGCGTGAAACGGCATTTATGCTAAAGATGCGGCTGATTGCATAATAATGATTCATCATTAAAAGCTTAATCTAGTTCAATTCTCCGTTTGCTTCACTATCCGTTCCAAATCAGAACACAGCACACAAACGATATCCGTGTCCAATTATCATCGAAACAACAAGTGAAGGTCGTCGTCGTCGTCGTGATTTGAATATGTCAAAAACCGGTTGCTGCGATGCGATCTGATCAGAGTTTGGAATCGTAAGATTTCTTTCAATGACCACCAAGCGAACACCCAATTATGGAGAAAATTTTAAACATCAGTCGATTTTCGATGGCGATCACCGAAGTTCGGTTTGCCGACGGCACCCATCGGTCAGTCCAATTCGGAGGCCCCCGAGTTTCGGTGGTGCCTTGCGGTGCCTACCGACTCATTTCTAGATCTGATACAAGTTCAGTTGTAAAACTGCTGTTTTGTTTTATTTGATGCACAATGAGGTGTAAAACACAGCTCGCTTTATCGTCGTCCCATGCAAAAAATAGACTAATCATAAGTTCCGTAAAAAAATGGTTGACGACGACGAATGATTTCGCGATGCTGCTGAATCGATTTGATTGCTGGATATTCATGCTTATATGTTGATTTCACTGCGATCGTTTGTGTGTGGACATGCCATTATCGTGAGCAAATTGATTGAGAACGCCATCGCAGATCAACTCAGTTTCGCATAAAATTGGAATCACTTGAGATGGATTAAAATTTTAGACCTGAATTAAAACTGATTTGGTACTCTCTCTGAACTGATGTTTGCTTTTTGTTGATATCATGTTATAAGGCATGCAGTGTGGATGAAAACGTAACTAACTGAAGCAGACCCATTGAAATTGTACGATCATTTCACTGATTTAATGGCGAAAGGAAATTTTTGAAAAGGATGGTTATATCAAGTGCATCATCGGCCATCATCGCCTGGGATGGTTATATCAAGTGCTTATGAGTGAATCTACATCGCGTTCGGCATTTGAATCAGAGCTAGCGTTTGAAATGTTAAAATTGTTTGCTGTCGTGTAATACCAATCACTTTCTTAGAATGTGAAATCATCATGATGAATACAAAAAAAATTTATTGCCAATCCACATGAATTGTCTAAAAAAATGAGATCACGTTTGCAATCAACGGATCACTTGAATGATCGGAAGATACACCGTTATATGAATAAAGCCGGAGCCAGCACAAACCAAAAAAAGTGGAACTGGTCACGGAACTGCGACGATTCATCTGAAAGGATTGGTTGGATTCTGATAAAATCCGTTTGTGTCGAACGACTGGTGCACTGGTGACGGCTGCACTGGTGATTCATCGTCGAATTGTCTGGCGTATTTTTGCGACGATTGATTCTAAAAGAACTATCAAATTATCACTTTTGAATCAATCACCATTATTTCCACGCATCATTTACAAAAAAAAAAACAAAGCAAAAACAATGAAATGAACAATTTTGACAACCGGTTGCAATTGTTTACAAATTGATTGATGACATTGCATGACAATTGATTGATGACATTGCGATTAACGTTTCGAAATTTTTGATAAAGAATGAAAAGTTTCAGACTGATTCATTTTTCTATCCAAAATCAACTTCTTGATTGTGTAATGTCGTCGTCATTCCATCAATCAAACAAATTTTTCAACATTTCGAACGCTGACAATACGGACTGGTAACAAATGGTACCGACAACGCTACAGAAAATACTATCTTTTACGCTATTCTGAACTAAACACATCGATCTTTCGCTCCTATCAGCTAATGTAAATCTAATATGAACCAATGATTTCGATAAGTATTGTGAATAATCTAATACGTCTAAATAATCTAAATAATAATCTAAATCTAATACGATAATGCATCAAATAGGCTGGTGTAAAAACTATATTTTCGTTTCGAACAACCCTCTTAAGTTTCACCTAAAATGCAAACCGTCTCGATTTCCACAGTCTTCCAAAACTGCATGAAAACAATAGTTTCAGAGTGCTACATTCATGGTTTTATGATTGTTTCATTCTGAGCCAATTTGTTTGCCTTTCATTATGATGACTTGTACTGAGATCAAATACAGAGGTGAAGACTGATTCGATGCATCGATTAGGAGAAGTGAATTCGCGCAATTTCAACCTCGTTCACAATTGTGGATTTGTCATCATCTCTGCCCTGTGGATCCACATACGTGTCGTCTTTAACCAAAAAGAATCGACTTAAATTCAGTTGCTGTACATCGTAGAGGGTGGCCAGGAATAGCATCATACAACTCAGACCAAATAGTAAGTACACTGAAATTGATAAAGCTATCATCACTATCGCCAAAAAACGTCGTGAAGATGCTATCTTCGTAAAAGTGACTGTTTTGCTGAACCCTGTGAAGAATTTTCGCTAGGAGTTCTCTTGAAATTTACGACTCTTGAATTCCATCATGTGAGCGTTTTCATTCGAAATGATGTCTGATTTGCCGTCATTTCCAGTTCATTTCAGCGAAATGGAATATGAAATTGGAGACATGCGCTAAACTGCAGAACGTTCCCATAAAATCGACGAACCTGTTGCAACAACTTTATAAAACGCCCTAAACGGCTGATCTGGCTGATCACCAGGCACATACTCGCCTGCAATTATTTCAAATGTAACAATAAGAATAGGCAACATTCTGTTTCAAAGCAACACACGTTTCGAGTTAACACAGCAGATATCGGTCACGTACGCAAATCCTTGTGGTGAACTATTTTACGGTGTAGAGATGTACTTTTTATGGTGTAGAAATCAGTTGTGAGTTATGACGATAATTTCCTGATTTACGGGGGCCACAGCGGGAGCCACGCGGTAGCAAGTAATTTTCTGAGAATAGGGGCTCTCACTGGGGGTTCTGAGCAAACTGTCGTGATGATTCAAACTCCAGAGGGGATCTTCACGCTGGAAAGGTGGGGATAAGTCTAAATTCGCAACGTTCTGGTGGATAACTGCATGAACAGAAACAGAATTTATGGACTACCTAAATTCACACATGAACTGTAATGAATACTTCAGTGAGCAACGAAAAAACTCACCAAGTCCAATGGTTGTTAGTGAGACAAAGCAATAATAAATAGCATCTAAAAATGTCCAATCCTTTTCGATTTGAGTGAAAATATACGACGGAATCAGCAGAACAAACACAAGCAGTAATGCACTCACGAATCCCAAGTGGAATAGCTGAAAATAAAAATTCCTTGAAATATCCTTTATATTCACATTGAATTGTTCTTTTCCAGATCAGAAAATGTAACTAATTCACGTCGAAGTGTTGCTGAATTTCTTATGAAACCATTAGAAGCACAATGAAAAGCACACTGCTCAAAACGTATCCGTTGACAGTGCGAGAGATTCTTGCCCAAAAAATTGGTCTAGATGAAGGGTGACTGCTAGGGACATAGTCGAATGTATAATCTACCTGTATTTGACCAGCATGAAACAGATGTCCAAGACGTGCGTTCAGCTTGCCACGTAGCCACGCACTTGGCTGTTTCAATCGAGCCACCAGGGCGGATAAAAGTGCTAGCGTTAGCGGGATTCCCACAACGCAATAGATTATTGTAAAGAATTTACCCGCAGGCGTTCGAGGTGTCATTGTACCGTATCCTATAAATGATTTCATTATTTATCAAGCTATTTTTTGATACCACAATACAAAATGATCTCGTTACATATGGAATTGCTCATTGATACAACAATAGGCTCATTTCCGTAGGCATTCCATCTGAACTTCAAGGTACCAGTACCCACAGGTTTGCCCGGTAACATATGAATTTCTTTGCAGCATTCAATTGCTCAGAATCTCTACTTTCAGAAAAACATATATTTTGCCGAGCGATTTTGCTTTCTTGAAGAGATATAGCTATTTTCTCAAAGATATACGGTTTGCCATTTATATCCAGCGCATACTTAGCGATCAAAATCTGGTATTTAGAGGTGAGAAAGAGTCATTATGTAAGAATGCGAATAGAATCTTACCAACAGTACTTATGAGAGCGCCAGCGAAGAAGAATGCTTGTCCGAATCCCCAATTCGGCTCATTCGTAATATTTTTCTCAGTCCAAATTCCTTTGAGAGCCATCACTCGAATATCAGCGAACAGTTGATCTATATCCCTTTCTGAAACAACGATTCCTTATCATCCTCGAACTATCGTGAGACTGCTTATCCGGCGTGTACTCGTTAAATGAAATTCTTAATTCAGATCTCATAAAAATGAACGTCTCTTAAATCAGCCGCTACACCAGTGCTTCAATCAATCATATTTATTCAGTTCCATAAACTGAGCTCTACGTTTAGCTGATAAACTTGTTCAAATGAACATTGAAACGGTTATGTTCTCTCAATCGCAATACGGTAGCAAAAACGTGGCATATACTTAGAATCTACCCCATATTTTTCTTCAAGCTAAAACTTCAAACCCTCGAATCCGGCTTCCATAAGAACATTATTCCAGTGTGCTCTAAACTCCTGATATGTCTGCATGTCCAGATCTTCAGCTGGTCCTTCGATTCGAACGAAGACCGCAGCCCCAATTAACAAATAGAAGAACATCACTATAAATCCAATAGCTAAACGCATGTTCGTTTCACGAATTTGCCATGGAGATGCGTTCAGCTGATCGACCAGCTGAAAGTGTTCGTGCATTATTTCTTCTGGTGACCTTCTTCGATATTATTTTGCGATAGCAGTTTCGAGCAAAAGCCGTGCTGCTATATCCAATCCAAGTATGACAGCGAAACGAAATTTTACTCTCTCTCACCTTGCCGTGAAGTTGAATCATTTCAAGACCCATTTTGATTTCTTTCACTCCCAACGGTTGTCTTCACAATTTACAGTTGTATTCACAAGTTACTTGCACGTAAACATTCCAATCAACAATTCTCTGAAATTCGACAAATCATCCATCTCCTGAGTGCATGTAACAATGGTTGTTTCATGTCGATAACGTCCTTCGCATACAACGATTGGTGTGTCATAAATCAATGACAAGGCATCTTCTAAAAACCCTAGTAACGAACGATTGAGGAGATACGATTCAAATTAACATTCCTGGTTCGTTCCTAAAAGCTTTATCTCGTCAAACAGACGTTTGCTAATCGATTCTCGCTAAAGCGTGGGAGAAACTGAAATTTGATGAAAGTGAAAATTTTCAACACTTAGTAATGAGTGAACGTAAACGACAAGTTTCATGAGGAACGAAGAAAAAGTTCAGTTTATTCTCGCTTCGTCAACTGCAACAAACTGCAATGCTTGATCGGTTGCAAATGTGCTCTAAGTGTGTGCGATTAACAACACATTCGACATGAATAATTCAACAACTTCAACTCAGACGATTATCACTACATAAAACAAAAGTGGCTGCGAGTAACGAGAATTTCAAACACAATGGACAATTCCGTGAATAATTCACAACTGACGATTATGCTTCAACAATGATCAGCTTGTAACATCTATATTCGTAGATGTGTGCATTGCATTTCACTCATCAATCTCTACGATTATAAATCCCGTAAATCCATCATAGCCACCACTAGCGTTTGTTGGGTGTTAAAAAAATGAAATGAAAGAAAATTTTAAAGTCTAAATTTTAGCCATAGCCTTCGTTATCGACTGGGTCCCGATTTGAAATCAGTTCCGATTCTCGTCTGAAGTGAATGGGAGTTGAAATACTGAACTTTTCCCACAATGGAAAATTTTGATCTTGGTCTGCTACATTTTTCAAACTTTGCTCATTCTCATTAGATCTATTGAACGTAACCCAGAACTTGTTTCCTTCTCACGCTGGAAATGCAGAATTCCTCGAATGGTGAGATTCGAATAATGAGCTGATTCTCTGAGAACTTTCAACGTGATTGTTTCTAGTCAAAGAACGCAAAAGTACATGCGAAGATTTTTTTGATTGATAAATTCGAATAAAAAGTTTTTTTGTGTTTGTGCACAAGCGATATCCCTCATGAGTCATATGATACGATATCAGATCGGTTGTGTGCTGGATATTTGATCATGTATTCAAACATTACTGAGAAATGAATCGTTTCATCATCTCCTTTCTTATTGGATGCACACAAACACTGAATGCATTATGTTGGCTCTAATGGATATGCACATTGTTAAGTAGAAAGATGATTTTTGAAAGCGCACCGGAAAACCAATCAACCACAATTTCACTCGAACGAACACACGATCAAATTGGATTAGTGCATTGATTGTTTTTTGGTTACGACAAACGAATTTCAAAAGAATCACACGAAAAAAAATTCGAAAGTGACGGCAATGTTTAATCAGCTTCTCGTCGCTGTTCGTTGATTGCTAGTCAAATTAGTGGAGCAGAAAGCACTCGAACAATTGTTTACACATCGTACAAGTTTAACTGAATAGGTTGATCGACATCTGATAAATCATGAATATTAAACATATCAAGGAATCATTACAGAAGCAAATACAAATGCTTCAAACAAGTTGTATTGCCAGGAAGCAAACAAAGCCCCTAATGCAAATCATTCGTATGCAACAAACTTGTGTGTCCCTCCCAATCCGATAGGAAACTGATATAGTCGTAATGAATGCAAGAAGTCACGTTCAGCGGTCAAAATGTTGGATGTTAGGAATTGTTATTGTTGATAAGTTTATTTCAGAATATCATTAGAGCTGATGAAGAACACGACACGTCTTTGTCGATGTGAACTCGTGTGAAGAATTCAAAAACGCATAAAATCGCCGCCGATTCGCTGTCATCGTAAGACGAGTGTACTTATCGTTAGCGAAAAGAGGAGAACAAGCCGTGGAGTGGGAAACGGTGTGTGTATGTGATTGGATTTTGATTGTACACGAAATATTCTCGTCTTGCATTCGTTATTCATCAATGAACACATTTGAATGCTCAGATGAATATTTCGCTGTGTTATTTGATGACATATTCACGGTTGAATGAAACGATGACAACATATATCATATCCAATAAAAGCAATCCATTGCATGTGATTCTTCATCTTTTGAAATCATCGCACAGAAAAGATATCAATAAATTAATGTATTTACCGCACTAACCTCAGTTTTACAATCAAAGCAGAGGTGCACAAGAATGATTACTGGAATCTTTTCAGAACCAACGAGATTAGATTGTTCAGGACAAGAAGTAATTTTAGAGAAACTGAGGTGGTCATAACATCACAACGTCGTGATGGATAGAGCCATATTCTGAGAAGATGATATGGCTTTGTTGAATTCAAAGTTACCGATTATTTTTGACTGACTTGATTGATCTCCTTGATCCCATCGAGCATTTCAACTATCAATTTCGATTTCATGAAACACTAATGGATTCGAGATGTTTTCATCAGTATCGCCAGATTAATTGACTGATCAAAGTAAAAAAAAAACGATAAACTTTTTAAAAGTTTTTTTATCAATGAATGGATAATATAAGTATTGATGAGTAAAAGTATTGCAAATCAAAGTAAAATTGATTAGGAATATTTCAATTGTCAATATGGTGGATTAACAAGTGATATCTGAGAGTAGGCTTAAGCTGTGCTCGATGAGCGCCGGATGTTCATGAATGTGTTTATACAAACGCATGCAATTCGAGTATTAATAAAACATTGCCGTTTGAATGGAGCAGTTTATAATGAGAACTAAGCTACTCTGAATAAGGTTCGATGATATCGATTATAATAATATCAACATCCATAAAGCCATAAACATCATAGCATATTAATTGACTCACGCATTAATTCATCAATATTCACTGACACCTTTGCGAATAAACTCTTTAGATAATCTCAATATCACGTAACACGGATTTCAAATCGTAGCATTTGAAGGGAAAACAATCTGGCGAATGGACTGAAAAGAGAACGTAGTGGCAGAGTCATACTCGAGATAAACTATTTCAAGGTTGTAATTTCAAAAAACGATGATGCTTTAGCGAGTGAGCACTATCTCAAGGGAATGACAACCAGCTGACTGCACACACATCGCATTGTCTACATTCATTGCAAGCAATGCTAATGCTGCAATTTTTACGACAATCGTCACTACGAGATACTATCATTTTCACTAATTACATCAAAAACCCACCATTTGAAGTGATATCTTTTGTTTGCTTCACTCGAATATTAGGAATTTTAGTTTTGCAAACGTTGCAATCTCTCGTAGCTGTCCCAATTTTATCGAAAAATTTGACTAACAATAAACGCACTGAATAGGTGGCTAAAATTCAACTTCCATGGCAGCAACGAGGTGTTTTTAATACCAAAAAAAGGTTCTGCTGCCGATCCACCACCCATTCATCATCCATCTGATAGTCTAAGAAACTTTTAACTCGATTGCAATCGATGTTGCAGTCCCTTAAAGACATACCATCACTTCAAATAATCCAACCTTGGAAGATTACAGAGCCTCTAAATCTAAAGCATCTATCCGATTATTCTAATACGTTATGCATCGTTGATGGGGACGATTATGAAGATGATGATGAGACTTTCCTCTATGAGAACAAAAAATATCGTCGTCATATTCGAAAACAATCGCCACTAATCTAGCCACTTCGGCACAATTGCCAGACAAATGTGCGCACCAAAAAATAAAGCACATTTCGCATAAGTGATAAAATTCAGAATTTGACGAATGAACATCACTAACGCCCATTCGTCACTGCTATTATTTCACTGAAAGTGAAAATTTTTCCGTGTTAGCACCAACCAAAATGTTTGCTTTGCCAGCTTCACATGCCCAAACGTTCAATCGATGCGATGCATTTGGATAAACTTCACATTATTTTGCACTTTGATAGTCTCATACAATACGCCTATTCAAATAACCTATCGTTCATTCAGAACAAATTCGTTGCTAAAATTTTCAGCAGCCAATGAACCACTGAATAAATGTCAAAATGCAAATAGCATGAGTGATTACAACTTGGTGTTATGATGATGATGACGACGATGATGTCGTAAATATGGAATAGAACCGTAAAACTATGTGCGGAAATATGATGTATAGTTACTGATGACGTTATTCATTCAGTATTCACTGGGGACTTATGAATGTCAAAAAGAGTCGACTGCTAGGCTAAGTCAGTTGTTCCTTCTTCAAAAAGCGTACTCGGAACTCGATTCGACATGATCTACCGCAATACCACATTGTCATATCTTTTTAAATCTTCTTTCATTCATCATATCAACTTTTTACTTTCCAAGCAAATAAACCGAATCTTCGTCGTATTTCATCCTATTTCGTATTGAATCCTAAATGTCACATTTCTTATCTCGTTCTGCATTGAAGCACGGCTGCTTCTCAAACGAAACGCCCTGAAATTGCGTGTAATTCCATCGAAAGAATGCCATTGTTATGATAATACGAATTCAAAAATGAAAAGTTGTCTACAGCTTGGCAATATTTGCAGACTGGCAATGTCTGCACACTAGCCATTTTTAAATGGCTACGAGAATTCATAACGTTAAATCCTTAAAAGAAATATTCTGAACGTTCGGTCTTGAATGTCCACTACTCTACAACCCACATATTACGTACGGCTTAATTTCGACTTACATAAGTGTACGCATACTCACTTATTCCCAGCAATATCACAACAAGAACAATTCATGAAAGCACTTATCTGCTTGAATCAATTCAAGTCGAATGCCTCACATTGTTAACGCTTATCAAAACATTGTTTAACACATTACTGCTTCAATTATTGTCATCATTATTATTGCTATATTACATCCTTTATCTTGTCGGTTTGCAATTAATATTGCAGCTGAGATTTCATTCATTCATTAATTCCTACCACGAGTAATTTGTATTGCTGATGGTTTTGAGAAAAATCGATCACTCAGTCAGATATAGATCAATCTGGAAACATGTTTTAACTGCGCGCTCGCAAGTTACAGTTTTCTTTTTCTAATTCGGAGGATATCTCAAGGTTTGACCGTCTCGGGAGTAATTGGAAAATTCAGCCATCTAGTTAACAATTCGAGTGAAAATTTCGGAAAACATGACAATTTTCAGAGACGATTGTCAACAAAACAGCACAACAAGCCATTTCAAAGACCGGAAAAAAGCATAAATTTGACAAATTGACTGAAATCTGAAATTGACTGAAATTTCGTGAATCAAATTTTGACTGAAATCTGATTGAATACACAATGATGAAACAGCAAATTCACTTGTTTAGTATTTGGTTGTTATTAAGATGCATCTGAAAAAACTTGACTGAACGGGCCTAATTGGATAGGTTCAGATAGCATTTTTGAAGAAGATGTCATAAGTGCTACAATCGAAATCACTGATTCAGATGGAATGTAATAGTCAACATTTTTGTAGCTTGTCACGCGACTCCTTGAAATTCATTTACTCTCTCTCACCTGAATACATTGCAAAGTCGTCAAAATTTCCATGCAACTTGCGAAAATTCCTCACAAATAGCTGATTATTTTGCAAGCTTATTAGACATTAATTGACGCATTTAGAGAGAATATTTGCTGATTGCAAGACGAGATCACAGAAAGAAACGCTGAATACTAACAAGAGAAAATGCAATCTCATTTGCAATAATTTCAAGCAGCCTTATGCTTTCTCACCACCGATCTTGAGATTCCTCCAGTCATATTTATTATTGAATGTCCTAGCTGCATTCATAAAAAGTTCTCGAATACTACATTTTCAGAAAGCAGTTGTCTGGACAGCAACTATTCCACGAATTGAGCAAAAGCTGAGAACTTCTTGAAACACTCAAAAGCGTACATTGGATGAGACAACAACAATTTGCTCTCCGAAGTGGTAAATAAAGAGACGGTTAGAGCTGCAGCAGTTCGATGTGAAGCAAAAAAACGGTTAAAGCTTTCTAACAAAGCCAATATATTATTGTTGACGAGTTCGTTTGCATAACGAATAGCAGCAATCTGAGGAAGGTTCGTGTTTAACTATGCAATCATAATGTCTCGCCAAAACTGACTACCACCTGTGCTCGAATGAACAATTCCAGCATACAAATGTTCCCGATGAATTTATCTTTAAGTGAACTGTGGAATGTTACTAAGAGGGATTTGTATCAAAAGCAGGGCGAAAATTCTGCAGAGGATGACAGATTAAAAAAATGATAAGAAGAATTTTTGATCAAATACTGCATTAATCACTCCATGAATAAACGCTAATAATTTCTTCGAGCTTAACGCGAATTGCTACAATATTTTGGAAGAAAATGAATCAATCAAACGAATTAAATCTGAGGGAATGAGAAATTTTCAATAGAAATCATTGTCGGAAAATGACGTGATGCAACAGAATCTGATAAACCACAATAACTATGAATGTTAAGGAGAAAGGGACTAAATTCCTTTGAGTGCAATTCTCACAGCTCAAAGTTGTTAAATTTTTATTTGAATATTCGAATCGATCGAATTCCAAGCTTGAGTACTTTCTCTTATCGCTAACACTTTCACAACGGATCCGTCCGTCCTCCGTCTGTCTGTCTTTTGCAAATGATAAATAATATGCCATATCCTTAAAAGAGTTTTGAAGATACTTTCTGCTTCTATCTCCTGAAACAATCTATCGATGGAATTTCATTTCTAAGAGTGCAATGCATAAAAGCGGGATTAGTTCACATTTAAGCAAAGTGATTAAAGTCAATATTTGATTGCCTAAGTTAAAAAAAGTGTCATCCGAACGAAACTAGAATAAGTAAAGCAAATGAATTATTCACTGAAAGAATGTGCGTTCTCAGAAGTTTGTCACGAATTTCTTCCGAGAAACAACAACATCTTTTCAACTGTTTCATTTCGTATTCGTTCAAAATGTTCACAGATCTTGAGAACTCATCGAATACTTCGCGTAAAAACATGCGATCCTTTTGAGAATGAACACGCGATTCGATTGGGCCAACAGATAGCAGCGGATTGAAAGAAATGTGGCGGCTGATAATTGTCAAATTGAATTTGTGAGCGTAAAATGAAACCAAAACACAACAAACAATATTACAAAGCTGAAAAAGTGCTTCGAAGCGTATCGGTAAATAACATCTCTCAGAATGTATTTCAACGAATTTTTTGGGAACAAACGCAAGCAAAACTGGAACAGAATAAGATAAAGAAGGTAATCAGCAAATGAATAGCTTTCAGATGACCGACTATGACGTATATAAAATCAAATCGAAAAGTTCAAACTGAATTCACTCAATGCAGCCGAAGCGTTCGTTGCGTTGACGAATGAATCTTTATAGTAGTATGGCGGCCAACAATTTGAAACGCAATAAGGATAATTGCTCAAAAGATCGCAGAGCGAAGGGATTATTCGAACTGAATCCATCAATTGCACAATACCAAGCAAGCATATCGCTGCTTGCATTACGCTAAGACAGTCAATCAAATAAAACATTCCTCTAAAGCTATCACTCAAAATCATTCTCTTCCCTTACTCATAGGTTTCTTCAATCAGTTTTTCTTCAAAACAGGCATCTCAAACGAGCGAAAAGCTCGTATCCAGAAAGAACACCGCGATTCCAACGGAAATCCATCTAAACGGAACTTCAAACTTTCGAAAATCCAAACAAACTTGGTTTATTTCAAGCGAAGAAAAGTCTGGGGGACTATAAATGAGTAAAGAACATTGGTATGAGACAACAAACACGACTTTATTCTAACTGTAAAAGCCGGTTTGATTTTCTGCTGGCTGCACTCAAATAAGTGAGGCTTAAGTAAACGATACCCTAGGAAAGGCATTTGAACACTGTTCATTTGTTTTAGCAATGTCTTAGAAACGTGAATCTTATAGGTGCTGAATTTTGGTGATCGAAACTGTTAGTTAGTTAGTCGTGTGACGAATGGTGTTCATGAAGCCTGTGGGATATTCGAAATCATGAAGGGATAGGTGAAATTGCTCTGCCAGTTTAGATCATCAAATACATTTGTGATCATCGAATCATCAAATACAATCGTACAAGAAGCTAAGGTTGTGCCCTTATACGTAAACCAAGTATAAGGGCACAATGCTAGCTTGCACAATTGTATTTGATGGATAATTGCTTGTATTTATTGGATATCCTTGCACAATTGTATTTACCTCATTGGAGTCTAGTCCATTCAGCTGCACCACTTCCATTCGAATTCAATTTTGAACGACGATAATAACGTACTGCTTCAAGAAACGAAAAGGCTATCATGGAAGGATGGCAATGAAAACCAATGAAAATATTTTCAATCGCTTATTTCCTCTTAATCAAATAGAGAGGATTAATCAACGAACAAACTGCATTAAAAGATAAGAGTGAATGCTATCAATCTTGATGATTTATTGTTCTGAGGATGTGCAGTGGTTGTGTTTTTAGTATGTTCACTGGCAGATTACTGCTAAAAGAATCGTCGTATAATTATCAGTTGCATACGAATGCGTGCGCATTCATGTGTCTGTCTGCTGAATAAATGATAACTCATTTGATTGGTTCAAAATGTGGTAGTTTTGAGGAGAATTGGATATTTCAATGCACACAAAAAATGAATATTACTCGAAATGTGAATTGACTATGAGAGAGCTTTAAAGAGAGTCAATGAACAGAAGTGATTGCTGTAGAAGAGCGCCGGCCACATCAACAAAAAGTTGGATTAGTTCGAATAATTTCTGAGTTTATTAGTTAGAAACGATAATTAGTTGACTGCGAGCATTTGCATTTCCCGTCTTGATGAACCAACAACTCTTCAAGCCAGATAGCAATTTCTCTTTCGAGACTGCCCTTCCAAATTGCCATCGTTTTGCAATCTTCTCCGCCACCTCTAAATCACCACACATCAATATTACTTCACCATTAATCTCGTTTTAATCCCCTTCGCAATTTCCTTCCAGCACTTCACTTGCTTGATATCAACCCATAGTATACATTTCAAAATTGTATCGTGGGTTTGTTGAACGCTCATCGTTTTTGTTCTGTTGACATTAAGCAAAAGGTATTCATTCGATTCTAATCTAATGAATTGCTAAAACATTCCGCATTGTCGGCTTACGACAAGAGAAAAGTTTTCATCGAAAATGACTGATTACAGTGAAAAAGGCTCGATGTAGGATTGACATTATATTGGTTTTGAATAAAATCGGAATTGATAGCTTGAAAGTGATGATTGGTTTTTTTGTAAAAGCTGTTTCTATGAAGTGCATCGGAAACGGAAATTTTCGAAATTGTTCTCTTCATACGTTCACTGAACAATAATCATACGTTGAAGTTCAAGTAATCGCATGCCTTAAAGTTATCGGAATCTCTCCAAAACTCATAATCAACCATTTCTAGGGTAATTTTGATAATACGATCGAGTGTTTCTTTGAGACGATAGCAAAATGATGATCAAACAACATTTGCTTTTATATTAAGGTGTAATTATTACTTGCAGAAAAATGTCAAATAAAATTTCCAGCTGAACGGATGAACTCTTTCGTAGAGCTAGCTGCAACCAATCTGAAGAATAGCAGGAGATGAATATGTAGGCTTACTGAAAAAGTCGATCGCTGCTTGTGCAGCCAACTGAGAAGCCAAAAAAAAAGGAACGATTCAAAGGAATGGTTCAGACTGAATGGAAAGCTGAAAGTACGATAGCGTTTTTCAACAATTCATGATATCCGACGAATCTCATGGGCTTAGAGAATGGCACAAGTGAAACAAATCTTAGGATTAGCAGGACAATTTTTTATGGGATTGTTATTATGATGGCATGTTCAGTGCTTTTGAAGATGTTTTCGTTACGGATAAAATTCCAAAAGGAACATTCCACAAAGTGTGAAACGTAAAATTCCGTTTATATATTTTGACATTATTTCCAACTGCTTCAACATTTACTTGAACTTTTTTCTCTCAAGGACTTTCTCAGTGCAGAGCATTACTTGTATGGAACAGTGATTGTAAGGTGAATAGTTGTCCATTCGATGGTGAATATGACAGCAATAAAAAGATTACTGATAATACGTTACTATTTAGTAATAATAGATTACTAATTACTAATAATGAAGAGCGAATGTGACAAAACTACAAAACAATAATGAGAATATTAATGATCGATGAACAGACACGAACAATCAATCACGATGAAGATGTGTTTGCTTGAAGAAAAGCAAAAATAATTTCCTTCCGATAGCAAATTTTTCGAAGCAGGCAAATGCACAAACGAGAATGAGTTGATTTGGAATGTGCAACTGAAATTCAATTACAACTCAATCGAATTTCGATCAATTTTTTCCGAGTCCGAATTTGATTTCTTTGTGGTGAATCGTCATCGTTTTCATGATGATGTCCGTCGTCCTTCTCAATCCACCATCTTCTTCTCTATCCTCTTTCATTCAATTTCAGTACCTAAAAAAATCAAATTTCGTTTTCGGATTCAGCGTTTTGCTAATGTGCATCCACATCCATTCCTTCAATTTGTATGCTAAGCAAAGCCTCAACTAGTCCATTAAATCAACCATTTTGAATATCACTATAGAACGGGAGGGCATTCATAGAGGGATCAATGAATTGTTGACGAACGTTACTTTAGTCATAAATTTCAGTTGTTTTCAAATAATACTTCACTTCACTTCACTTCTTGATGATTTAAAGATTATCCTCAAAACTGGTGAATAAGTTGAATTTCAGATTCAAAGTCTTAGCAAAAACAACGAAATGTGAAAAATGATGTTGATGTGTTCTACATAGCGAAGTTTAATCGAGAATCATAATTACGTTTGAAGATGTTATTGATGAGGTCTGCTCTACACTCCGAGTTGTCACTAAGAGTTGTTCGTCTCACTTCAATCATCAATCAAAGCGAATCATAATCACATCTGCCTAGGACGCATTAGTGGCTCGAATAAAGGAAATTTCCATCCTTTGGGGAATTTGAGAATTTAGGAGGAGAACTGAGCTAGCTTGAACAATTTAATCTTTAATGATTTTTTTATGCTTGCGGCATAATTGTTCAGTAGTAGTTTTGAAATGCTTGACTGTTCAAAACGGAGTGATTCGTTTGATGTCAACGATAAGTTCTTGACAGTAGACATGTTTTTGATCATTTGATCAATCTCTCGACGTATTGATCTGATTTCTTTCCGATATGCAGGAATGGTCAGAGGAGAAAGAGGTGGACGGGGCAAGAGAATTGCGGTCTCGGAAATTTTGATAGGGAGGTGAGAATAGTCGTCTGTAAAAGGGCCAAAAGAGGCCATACAGCACGAGAACGTGAAAAACCACTCAACGAATCATTTGGTAGTCAAAACTAACGAATTATGGCGTTGATGGCGTTGATTCGGTAATCTAATCTCGAATGCAAATTTGACAATGTTTGCTCTAAATCAATTGAATGGAAACTAAGTGAGTGAATACTAATTAGACATCCTATTGTTGGTGTTCTGAAGAATTGTCATTGCATCGCGTGTTGCTGTACTATTTGAACGAAATCGGCTCTTTTTGCAATATTCGATGCCTTCGAATCGGTGAATTTCACAACAATTTGGCTGTCTTGCTTAGCGATGGAGTGCGATTCTTCTCTTTTAATCGTATGGAAGGCAGATGTGGTGTCACGCAAATATGATGGTTATGATACTTTATTGCCGAGTATGAAATATGTACAAGCAATACTCTATCGCAGTTTTTCTTCTTTGATCCATAGCTCCACATAGAATTCTTTTCTTTACAGTTAATATCGTTTATGGTTAATGCCTTGATGGTCAATATCTTTATGGTTAATGAGTACTATGTATGTGAAAGTCATTGGATTTATATCTTCAAATTATCACTGAAAATTGGCATTTCTTGTGTTCAGCTTATAGAGTGAGACTTCTGTTTTAGGAAGAGTATAAATGTTGTCAAGTAGACAGTCCAACCTGCTGAGGTATGGCTCATATTCAACTCGCATTCAGCTCTGTATTTTGATGTATACGTATAATAATGGTTGGCATTTCAGATGCTGTTTCATGTGAACAGCTTCAGCAATATGAATGTTGGCTGAGGGATGTCAGACGAAGTATTCATTTGGGAATTCGATAGTTTCCGAATGCGTGCAGTTTGTGGGAAATGATCTCAGAGATAATTGAGGAGTAATTTAATTCTCATTGATGTTCCTCTCGAATAACCAGCAACAAAACAATCCAATTATCAATTCTGTTTTTACGTTTAAAGCAATGACCACGATCGCTCCCTGATGGCGAATAGAAGTACCTCAAATGCTGTAGACCTGGCAATCTCTTATTGTCGAATGAAAATAACTAAACTTACTGATGAATTATTGTGATTGTAAACAAAATGTAAGGCAGCCGACAACACGATGCATATCGGTCAGTAAGTATCAAATGACTGTCTTGATTTACATGTATCCTGGCTATTCAAACTTCATATGCACGAACCGGGAATGACTAATGGTGTCAAAAAAACACGGAATAGAGTGGCTTCAAAAGGGGCTGAAGTTGGGAGAATAAATAAAGGCAATTTCAGTGAGAACAGGCGCTTTATGACCAATACCAATAATTACAATTCTTTATAGATGGTTACTAGTGACTAATGGAAATTTGACGGCATCTTGAACATAGTCTACCACATCAGCTCCTCTGGCAGCCAATACTCTTCAATGATTCTTATTTTAATCGAACCATCACGGCGGTCTCCTTCTCGCCACAAATCATCACCAAGTAGCAATACTCAGAATAAATTGATGTCATATGTCATATGTCATACAACTAAATGCTTTCCAGTTTATTTCCATATGAATAATCATCAACAATACAATCCGTAAAAAACGAAAACGATGTGAGGATATCAAAATCAAAAGTGCTCATAATACATTCACAAATGAAATAAAGCACTGAAGAATTCAACAAAGTCCATCAAGTACACAATAAACGTTCAGCAGAAATCTATCAGATATATTTAAGTGAGCCTTATCGCACGCGGCATTAAACATTAAAACATCGTCATAATGACATTTCAATATCTCCATTTCCTCTCATAAAAATATGAATTTCCACTCAATGCGTTCACAAAAACAAATAACAACAATTAAAAACATTGCCACAAAAGCACCTCATTATAAACTACAAATCGACGTCATGTAAACAATCCAACTTATCAGATGCACCTCACTATTTTCATAGATAATCCAAAAAGCACAAACCATAACTTGCGCGAAAACCTTTTCAGAAAAAAAATCGCAAGACGTTAATCATACAAGAAAAAAACAATATAGAAATGAAAATGAATACAAATAAAAAGTGAACAAAGGAAAATAGCCGTATACTATTGGTGAATGGGTCATAATCTGAGATACTTGAACAGCATCAAATATATCGAAAAGATTTAAACAACCAAATTCAAAAGGTTCCTCAACCTCCTAACAAAGAGCAAATTCACTCTTCCAAACGGAATAAAACCATAAATGACATTTTCGGAACAGCTTTGGTTTGAACATAAGAGCACATTTCAAATGAAAAATCCCGCATATGGCTTACCAGAGACAAAATTCAAATCAAACACTATACAATATTAAAACAAAAACTTAAAAAATTCCGCAGCAAAACCATCCTGACATTGTAAATGCAATAATATGCACACACAATTATTTATGCAAAGATCAAAATTCAACAAAGAATAAACGTTTGTGACATCCTTTTTTTGGTTGACATGCCAGTTATTGTTCATATTGTTCGGACGCGTCTTTCAGATGAATAATACCATCAAAAATACAATTAATAAAATCAGTTCCGTGTACGATTATGATTTCGCACCACGACCCCGGCCTCGTCCTCGACCAGAGCTCGCTGCACCTCTGCCCGTTTTGGCAGCAGCGTTCCCACCTCGACCCCCTCTTGCTGATCGACCTGCAAACATTAAAAAATAAGTTCACTTCCACAAAAATATGAAACCAAAGTTCATACTGCCTACAAATCCTGTTCGAGAATGTGTTTTCAAAAACATACCGAATCTAACCAAACTCACCAAACGGAAATTCCCAACCATGTTCACAAAATTTCAAACCGACCAATACGTCACAAAACCAAAACTCCCCCCCCCAAGAAAAGAAAAATCCATTCACCTGAAGTCTTCGTTGACGCTTTCGATTGTGATGACTGCGCACTTGCATCTTCGTCATTATCGTCCGACACCTCATTCGGATCATCGTCATTCGCACCCACCTCAATCAAATTTCCTTCCTCATCGAGTTCCATTTCAACGCCCACCGCTAAAATCCACTAACATTATTAATAATATCATTCTTATCATAACGCGAACATTTCACTTATAATTTTATTCTCTAAATTGTTACTTATAAATAAGCAAATACTGAGAATTTTACTCGTTAAACGATTTTTTCAGCACAAAAGTACCACTAATCAATGTGAAAATCGAAGCAGAACCGTAACTAACCATCAACAGCTCCCTTCCGACGTCCCTTTGAAACCTCATCAACTGCATACGGCAGTAAGCGATGTTCCTTATTGAGCGCTCGAGTTAAGGCCGCTTTCACCTGAACACTTGCAAATGGATCAAACGTTATATCAGTTACAAAATCACCTAAGACATTCATCTAAAACTATGAGAAACTGGCTGATATTCTTCGAATTTCGTTTCCAACTCCATCACGAGCAAATCAACTATCAATCTCACAATCCAATTTCCCTTTCCATCTTATCAATAACAAGTAAAGCCAAACCTTCGACTGTATTTTCGCACCGGGATCCTTCATTCCAGGCCATACAGCCAACTCAGCAATTGCTTCAGAATCTTCGCGTGTGAAATCGTACTCTTCATACATCGCAATCACATCGCTAAAACACCACTCACTCATTTTAACATCTCTATTAATCCCTATCATAACTGTTACATCAATTGACAGTGCTGTCATTCAATACTGAAAAGGAGTGAAGTTTCGGTAGTCATTCGCGAACAGCGATCTTTGCCTAACGAAAAGATCCCCCGAAATTTGACAATTTTCTGACACAAGATCTCCCCGTTCCCTATCCAATCACTCTATTATCCTCACAATCAACGAATATCCTCAAATCAGTGTAGCACTCGTTGCGAACAGATCATCCAATGCTCGTAGATGTTCTGTGTAAAAAAAGTGCTTTTATTCTATGACCATATTATCAGATCGTATTCGATAATCTATAGCATATAGCTACATACGACTACGTTCTATTCATTTCTATGGTCAACATCATTTCACATTAATATTTCCACGATTACTGATTAGTCTGCTCAGCTATGATAAGCGATCGATCAGGGTGTGCCCATTCAATTATTCAGCAGAGACCAGGTTCACTTCAGGCTCTCCGTGAGAACAAATAATATTTTCCTCTATCCGCATAATCAAAAACACCACCAATAAAATTTCTTAAGATCACTCATCTGCGATAATCTATTGGGGAATTCCACTCAAGTACCTCAAAATTCCCACCTTATTCCATCGTTTTCTCGCTCAACCAAAGGTCGACACAACCGATCTCTGAACACTGGAACATAATCGGTCACCATGGAATGACAATCGGCTGATATTCTGAAACGGATTCAATCAAACAACTGGACTGATAAAAACCGAACCAATCTCACAGAAGACATGAAAGAAAATGGAAGTTTCCAACAAACGAAACATTTATTTCCTAATAACGAGAAACCTTTAGAAAAAAAATGAAACTCAGAGTGAAACGCACTTGAGATGTGTATGCGATATCAATTGTCTCATCAAACGTTGCCGTTTGTTATATGTCGAATTCTTGCCCAGCCATGACGGGAAATTTATCATTGACTTCAAGAAACCGTTCATATGCATCGACGGAAGAATCGCTGAGAAAAGAGCCTAGAATTCGCTAGGACGATTAAATCACTGCATCCATACTATCAAAAATAACAACTCCAATCAAATTAAAATGACGCATAAAAACGTTAATAAAGGTTCAATGAAAATCACTGAATAGCTTGAAAGTACACAGAAATCACTGGCTGCTTGGCTCAGTCAGTACAAACCTGTTCATTCAACAAACTCCACGCGCCCGTTGTTCGAATCGCTCTATCGATGATATCTCCACTCGATATACTATCGGCTGCTTTTCGAAGTGCTGATAATCTTTCACTTTTACTAAAATCATTCAACACAATTATTATTTCCAAATCCTTTCAACTAGACCATAACCTAGATTGCTCGTATTACAAATCCATTCATACATACTCGTGGTATCACTGACTATAACTGCTCGTATAGTTCACTATTTTGCCTCTTACTTCGCACAAAACGATCTTCATTCATCCAATATTACAGTTATGAGCAATACGACGTATAATTGTTCGCAATCAATCAAAATCAAAAGTGACAAATTTGGCAACAAACCTCATTTTATTGTTTTGTATCGACGGATAATTCTCTTGAACGAATAAAGGCATTATTGAATAATCAGTGAAGAACATCTCCTGCTTCTCCAGCAACGTCGTGTTAGCATTCAGAATACGACGTGCTGCTTCGAAAGTATTCTACGAATTAATTCGTTCCCATTTTGAAGAGCAATATTTGAACAAATCCAGGAATCGAATAATTTCATCACCATTTTCATAAAACTCCGTATTTGGTTATGATAAATTTCATTACTGGTGATAATGTTTCTACTGCTGCTATTGCTATTACAATACTATTTTTACTGCTATTACAATACTAACTGTAAACAGATAGTGTAACGGGAATGAATCAAAAGCATACCACAGCGCAATCTTTTGGCTGGATATCAGCGCTTTTACCTCCACTTCCAAGGCTTAGTAGTTGTAAATTGTAAATGGTCTGTCGAACATCATGATTTGATGCTTCAATAAACTCATCGATTTGTTCCTTTGTCAATTTCAACTTCTCTTGAAAGGCGATCGTTTGCATTCGTGACTGAAAATTACTTCAATGAGAAACATGAAATAAAGGAAGAAATGTTGGGAAGAACAAGAATAATCCACTCCAAAATCAAACAAGCACAAAAGATTGATAGACTCATTCCAAACATTCAAAACGAACCCTTATTTGCTCCACTCGTGGTCGTTGGAATCGAACATCAAAACAATAATTCACCAACGAGCGCATTTTTGTGGACTGACGATCGTTGCAAATACATATGATGGGTATACGCGTATCTTTGATCATTTGTATTAATTCAGCCAACTGAAACGGCAATAATATTCACAAAAATATGAATAAAAATGTAACAATACACATGCAAACTACTGAATATGGATAACACAACACAATACATACAAATACTCACTAATACGGCATCATTATCATTAACGCCACTGTCACAAACAATGAATATACCATATGTAATCTAACGTGCAAAACGGAAACTTACACCAGATCTATCCTCAGTCCCGCTCATACCATCGACTTCGTCCATTATTAGAACATGTCCAAGTTCATCCGATTTAGCTACTGAAACAGAAAAACGTCTGGACGAATCGCTAACAAGGCTGATTCAAATCAAGCAATTCGTGTAAACACTCTTTGGCCAAAAAGTTACAAAAAAAATTTAAAACAGATCAAAATTCAACCTCTCGTTGGTTTTGATTTTGTGCTAAAATATTCGTCAATTTGATGACATCCCACTAATTCTGCAACTTTCGATTCCAAAAATTTCTTATTCCTTGCATCCGACGCGTTCATTTCGATATATTGCAGGCCGAGTTCCTTGCAAGCTAGCGTCGCACATGTTGTTTTGCCAATTCCTCAAAAAGTTTAGAATTATTTTTGTCATTGCGCATTTTATAATACACTGTGTGAACTTCAATTGAACGTTTTCAAATATGTAACAAGCACTCTTTTTCAGAGCATTTCTAAACGAATCAATTTTAAGCAGATGGCTTTCAAATAAACCTACCATTACAAGTACCTCAATGAATATGCAACAACAACAAAAGAAACAAGCACAGTATAATAAGAATGAATGTTAACCTGGAGGTCCGCTCAGCAATATGGCTTTGAAAGAACTCCAGTCACTCTGCGCCATCCACGGCGGTGGTCGCGCTGTAATTGAACGTGTACTATCAAATAGGAATTTATACGATGAATCTTTAAAATGAAATTACTGCAAAGTTTGAAAACGCCCAATCGGAGCAAATAGAACAAATAATCTCATCTTAATTGCATCTGATTGCAAGAAATTTAAAAAGAATGAAAAATTTTGAACGTATCGAAAAACATGGAATATATAAACAACTGGGCATAATATGAACGCGCACGTACGTCGTTTCACTTTAGCTCCCTCACCCAGATGATATTTTGGCCAATCTCGTAGCCAACCCAATATCTTATTCATTGGAGATTTGTCACCATTCTGCCCAACCAAATGTTTAATGCTTGTTGGCTTATACTTATCAACCCATGGTAACGTCTGCAAGTGGAAGATATCACAAAAATTCTTGTGCTAAATGCTCCTGAATGGTTTATACTTTTCTCCAAATGAAAAATCGAATCCATCGGAATCCAAAAGTTCTTCAAAGAAAAAAATTGGCATGATTAATAAGCTGAACAAAAATAACGTGAAAGAAACTGTTTCATACAATGGCAACAGGCTGTGCCGATTTAGCAACCAGATTCGTGCTCAGTTTTGTCGATTCCGACTTTTGAACGCTTCCGACATCCTCACTATCTTGCACAATTGCCTTTTTTTGCCGTACTTCCTTCACGCCTTTGGGTGATGACTGAGTTGTCTGCTGTAGAATGATTATTACTTAAGATTTGCAAATGCAATGCAATGACATTGTTATAATCGGAATAAAATAGACAAAAAAACTGCAATATTTAATCTGCATCGCCTACGTTTTGTTTTAAAAAACGGTAACATATTGAAAACACTCAGTTTTACAATCCTCCAAACTGAATTATTCAATTAGACTCTGCTCACAAAACACTGACTAATTAATAAATTGCTGCTTACTTGTTCAAAACTCTTTTTTGATTTTACCGCTTCATCATTATGCTTCACTGAATCTGATGCATCCTTCAGCTCTTCGTCACCTTTTTCATGATGCCGTTTCAATTCCTTCTCCACACTTGAACGCTTCGATTTGGGTGATTCAGTATGATGCGGCTTTGACGCCTTGTCAGATGCCTTTTCCCCTTTCTCTTTATCGTTCCTGGCTGACCGTCGAGGTGATGCACGTATTTCGGATACAATCGCTTCTGAATCCAACTTCTTGGTTGGGCTTCGATGCGAATGTCGATCGGGGGATGTGCTCTGCACACTGCCGGCTGCAGTTTCTGCCTCGAAGTTGTCAAGATCGGCTGATTCATGGTGCTTTCTAGGTGATTTCCTTCGAGACGGCGATAGATCCTTTTGCTGGTTTTTGGTTGGAGACGTTTTCTTGGAATGTTGTTGCTGTGGCTCTTCTCTGTTTTTCTCTTTAGCAAGCTCTTCGTTCGTTTTACCGAAATTATTAAAGAACTCCGTGGGATCAATTTTGGATATTTGTGGTCGAGGGATTGCCTTTGTTTTGCCATTATCTAAAGTTGAAGAATGCTATTAATCCGAATGAAAGAATATGCGGGTTGAATAAAACAAATTGAAGTTCATTTGTTATAGACATTAATTTGAAAATATAAGGCATGTGGCTGTGCGACCCGATAGAGTTCTGAAACAGAAGACAGTAAGTCATATATTCGTCACAATAACCGACCTTTGGAAGTTGCCTTCGCTTTATTCGCAATATTCTTCGAAAACTCCAATTTTGATTGGCCAGGAGGCAACACGGCTGCAGTACGTTTTCCTTTCTTCAGCGGCGGAGCGGGCACAAAACTGGAGTCTTCATCTGAATCGCTGATCTCCACCTTCAAATTTGCACAAATTACTGATGTCATCCTCAAAATTTCCATTTAACAGCTGATGAAATATCGTATGATGGGATTATTGCTTAAATTCGTCAAATTCACAACGAAGGTTAGTTAAACTAATTTTTTCCAACTGATTCGCCATACTGGAAAATTCGAGTTGGTATTAAAAAAATGAGAAAACTGATATGGAAATCCACTCTTTTCAACTTGTTCAACGGAAATTGAAGTCAATTACCGCAGAATATTTCGTCTCATTCACAATTCTCTGCACAAATCACCCTGATATTCCCGTCACCACAAAAACAAACTCCAAAAACAAATGAATTCACAAATACAGCTTGACGGTAATCTGCGTTATTCACAAAACATACTTCATCATCTCTATCGTTCTGCTTTGATGATGTTTTCGAGCTTTCAGCTATATCAGTTTCCTTTGGACTCGGTGAGATTTTCGCGCCTCTTCTCTGTGGTCTTGGCTGAGATGCTGACGGCGGTAAATCATCATCTGTAATAAATAAACATCATCATAAAATCGGTCACCATCTAAACAATCACAGCAAATTGCATAAGTCCCGCGATCTAAGGTATCGGTGGTTCTGCACTATAACTACAGCATTTCCTATATTTTAGCACGAATTTCTGAAAATTTTCGATATATATGAAAATTTTCAGAATGAGAAAAACCACTAAAAATCTTTTGAAAAGTCTGAAGTGTACATTATATCGAATCCTTTTCAACCAAATAATATTTTTACAGACCAAAACACCCAGAAACCTGATGAGGAAAGCTGTATGACACGTGGTTTCTTAGACTTCTGAAGGTGTTTCCTCGTTTCGGCTGGTAACGGATTCTCGCTATCACCTGAAAATGAACCAGATGTTTTAGGCAATTTGAAGTTCAAACATTAAATCTCTGGAAGCGATTACAGTCGAAGAACTTGCATACAGAACGATGTGACTACATTCAATGTCAAATCAGTGACAAGGAGAGGGAGGAAAGATCCAAAAGAGTTTTTTGGATCTTTCAATAAAGATCTAAGCTCAAAAAATCCTTCCCTCTCCAAAACATAAACGCTTGAAGGAATTACTTTATATTACAAGCAAAACTTACTATCAGATGAGAGCTGCAGATGGCGTGATCTTTTCTGCGAAACAGCGGCCGGATGCTTTTTGTTTGGTGATTTCATCTGCACTGGACTTCCCTTTGAATTGCGAACTTCGGTCAAAGCACTCTTACCACTGCCAGCTGGTTTCCCACCGAAAAACTTACGAATGTCCTGTAAATGCATTGTGATTATGATTTGCATACTACATGGATAATCCGATTACAACACTGCAGTCATAATTATCATAAAACCAATCCTGAAAAAGTTCAACAGACATACAGCTAAAACCATAATCAGATCATGTTATAAAGTAAAAATGAAAATTTCAAAGGAACTACCATAATAAGTTGCTTTCAAAACTTTGCAAAGACGTCTACGAAATTTTCACAAACAATTTTTTGGTGGTGAATATCAGTCGACGAATATTATTCGGATGGTTCCGTTTTCGCGATAGCTCAGAATATGACTGAATGTCTGGATCTTCAAAATAAACGACAGTAATGTATCTGAAAACTCACAATGCACTGATTAGTGCAGTATGAAAAAGTATTTACCATTCAACATTCAATAGCATTCATGACAACAATACGATACAAACATGGATCATGGCGTGGAAGATACTACCTATTCCTACCAATTCATTCGTGATTTCGGTTGCGGCATATGATCACGTTAGTGAGATATCCCCACTTGAATCAGAAGCGAAGGTACAAAGCTTAAACATCTTATTCATAAACCAACAAGACAGCTTTACCTTGCACCCACTTTCAATACAATCAGCAAACTACAACTATCAAAATGCGGTAATTAAATGAGTAAAAAACTTCTCGATTTCATATACTCCTTACATTTTTACACGATCATACCCATGCGTACAATAAAATTATAATTACCATTGTTAGGAAGCGTCCCGTTTAATTGTTTGCGTTGTATTTTTACACATGACTTTATTTCAAAACGCAATTTGTCTAAAACTATTCATTGTCCTCAGGTTTCCCCTTAGCAAAAATTTCAAAACACTATGAAAACTGTGGATATTGCATTTTATTGCAAGCTGAAGAATTCCTCGTCAGGACAGTCGCAACAGCTTGATATGACGTACACCAAAGATCAACAAACAACCTTCACGGAACCACAAGAAGCATTTCATCATCAACACTTTAAAATGGATTCAAAAAATATTTTTAAAAAATACATAAAGAGAAAATAAAAAGAATAAGAAAAACTAAAAAAAGAAAACAAAAATATTTAAAAAATTACAACCCAAAAAATGAAAAAAAGAATAAAAAATGAACAAAAAACAAAACAATTTACTACATTCTCATCTTATTGCGATCGAAAAAATTACAACTTATAAATTCATCATAATTATCGCTAATTAAATATCAAATTACAAATAAATCACAAATGAACCGCTTACGCACCGCAGCGGTACGTCTCGGCTCATTGCCAAAAATCGGCCCGCACGGCGGTTTGCCGCATGAAAAGTACGAAAAGTGAGGGGTGGGCAAAATATTTTCACGATACGTTCCCATTATCGATTTTGCGCTCAAACTCGATCAGCACTGAATCATTTTAGATTCTGATTTCGGATTAGAATTTGGGACCCTTTTCTCGATATTTCCGACAGTTACGATGTCGATTTGGTGGACTTTCGGCAAAGTTATAAGCAAAAAACTGTCAAAATTTTGCACCTCATTTGAAAAACCGCTCAAAGGTTGGCACAACGAGGTGAAACCGCGAAATTGAATATTTGCGTTTATCTTGATCTCCGCCACATTAATACATAATATTAATGTTTGTATATGCTATTATGTTGATGATGTTTTTATGTGTTAATAGTATAAATGATGTTTGTATTTTCTATAAATAAAAATGAATGATAAAAACTTGTGTTGTGTTACATGGACACTTTGAACGAGATAAAATATCAAAGTTATCGAAAGCGGAGCAAAAAAATTTTCCATTAAAATTTCATAAAAAATCCTGACCTAACGACCCCTTATCATCTCAAAATCCGCAATTTCTGCATATCATATCTCAGCTTAGGATAAACATTTTGAGATACTGAGAATGGTTTAAGATGGCTTTGGCCGTGTAAACTACAATATCACAAGGAGAGCTCTGATCCATCAACAAAATCCCGCACTTCGAGACCGTAAAGACCGCAAAAACCGTCATTTCATGATTTTTGGCCAATGGATTCATTTTGTAAAGGTAACGCAAATTTGGCATCAGTTGAGTTGGAATGAGGCACTGTGGGCAATGAAATAGGAATCAGCTCAACTGTAGCCATTCTTGTGTTCCGACCGTAAAATGTGTTACCACTCGATTTCTAAGCATCATCATAGCGGTTTCTACCGTCCGATTTCGCAGAAGAAAACCATTAAAAAAAACAAAACAATTGCAACATTTAGTTTCACTGTCCTTTTGAGGGATTTTTCTGACCTCTCATGCAGCCATAATTTTATACTTTTCGTTGTGTACTCTCGTTGTATGCTTATGTTTTATACTCTCGTCAAGCTGAACCGATTGGTACAAATCTTATCGCAAAAAATGATCTCACTAGGAACTTCACAAAACCCTGACCACACATATCTATTACGATTTCAAAATCCGCATTGTCGAGATATCGTGTTTCTACTGGCTGCTGGGTGTAGTGACCTGAGTTTCCAAAAGCTTCTACTAGACAAGTGAACGAAATTCCGAGTTCAGCTAGACATTCAGAGTTCAACTAGACAAAGTTCAGCTTGAGCGTTACAGTTGGAAAGAGGAGCATGCATCTACATCTACCATTACAGTTGCCATTTACATTACCGTTACATTTGCCATGGGCTCAAGCACTGACCATTCCATTTGCCACCGTCTTTGCGGGTTTATTCACGAACTTCCTCACTCAGATAGAACGAAAGAAGAGCATGCATGAACACTCAGAATCACCGACTGAAACTGTTGAACAGCTCCATACGAAACCTGACCCATGTCTGCCAGAGGGAAATGCAGACGGTTCTTTCGAAGCTGCATGCTTTCCACAGAAGAAAAAAATCGGACATAAGTCACAGACAGCA
The DNA here is from genome assembly GCA_035041965.1 of Anisakis pegreffii. Classification (NCBI taxonomy): domain Eukaryota; kingdom Metazoa; phylum Nematoda; class Chromadorea; order Rhabditida; family Anisakidae; genus Anisakis; species Anisakis pegreffii. Next base: position 557,162 of record JAPYMA010003053.1, read on the forward strand.
ACCCTTCCTGTGCATATTACTAAACCTCAAACAGTGATGCTCATTCGAACTCACTGATCTCATCGTAGGATTTAAGCTAACATGCATTAAACGCCAAACCATGAATGCCATACATGCTTTGCAATTCCTATGCACGCTAAATGACTAAATGCCTTTCACAGACTCCGTCTCACTTCTAGAAAATCTATAAGCCTATTCGAGAATTCTTGTCTTTTTTATTATATTATCATGTTATCATGTTTTTTTGTCATATCATCATGTTATTCGAAATAAGCTAATTCATGGCTCGAGAATTGACTCACTATGCATGAGCTATATGTGCGATGTTCCTCAATTCATCATTACTCATCTCATTTACACTTTGCTGAATTAATAACAGTGCTTTGCATTAGTAAATTTTCTAAATGCCTTCTCGAAGCCTTTGAATTTCAAGTCCTCAGTTCCTAACTGTGATGTAAACAATCTTAGAACCTACACTGCACTTGAATTCACTCAAACCTATCGTCACAAAACTATAACAGTTGCTGCCATGACAATTCTAAACCCGACAGATCCTGACGACTCGTTGATCCTTCCAGGCGAGTTCGGTGTAATGTGTGGCAACACGTGGAAAAACATTTAATACAGCTGTCGCGCCACGCACAATTGATATTTTCAAATTTATCCAAATCTCGGCAAAAGCTTATGTCCAAGTAAGAGCATCAAAATTGAGCCTGTTTCTATCATTAGACGTCGAATTGCACCCGAGTATTTCGTGCGGGGCTCTCTACATATTTTGCAATTCTGTCTCAATCATGGAACGCCACTAAATCATGCCCAGCAATACTTCACCTCATCACGCCTGGCGCGACAGCATAAAAAAAACGAGGTAATGAACAACGAAAAGATGAACAAAGAGATGAAGGAACGAAAACACGAAATAATCATCACATCAGCAACAGCACAAAACAATAACGACAACAGGACAATCAAACAAATTAATATAAAGAACAATTAACATAATCAAATTAACATATTTAATGCCTGTATATCTTTGCTTGCCTCCCGCCTTTCTGTTCCTCAACTTATAATCTGAGTGTTCAAATTATAAACTATGAGAAAATCTCACAATACTACCCCAAAAATGCTGTCTCAGAAACACTTTATTGAGGAAACACATATCAGCTCATTCCAAGCCTGAGAAAACCTTATGTCAGCGGTCAAGATAAGGTTTTAACCTCTATACGCAGTCCAAACCGCAGTCATCCAGTTCGATCCTGGCCCGGGACATAAGCTCTCGGAAGTTGTCAACTACTACAAACAGAAGCGATGGCGTTGAAATTTGAAGGTATTCAAATATTCCCCTCTTAACAAACTGGAGAACTCGCAATGCTTCACATCCCATTTAAATTGATTTCTCAAACTTATCAAGTACCTTATAAGCACTAAGGATGGACAGTAACTGCACTGGAATGGGAAATAGGGATTGCATCACAGAATTTGTATGAAGGCCATCATGACACTAGCTAATAGATAAGCTTCGGCGAGTAACCACAAATACCTGAGAGATTTCTTCTCATAACACATTTGATAACATTGGAAGTTTATTCCAGCTCTTATCAAACAGCACTACGAGGAAAACGAGTCACCACTCAGCAACTCGACTCTACAGGTGAGCGATCCAGGCGAACGTTCCAGACCTACCGCTAACTTCATAAGGCCATTCATACCCTACGTTCATGAAACTCAGTTTTAAAGGGATATTTTTCTTCCTCTGATATGCCAGTGTAGCTATCAAAACTAAACTGAAGAACCCATAATGTCTCTCCTCTCATTTGAATGGATTTCTCAAACTTATCAAGTACCTTAACAACACCAATGACAGACAGTAACTGCACTGGCATGGGAAATAGGGATTGCATCACAGAATTTGTATGAAGGCCATCATGACACTAGCTAATAGATAAGCTTCGGCGAGTAACCACAAACACCTGAGAGATTTCTTCTCATAACACATTTGATAACATTGGAAGTTTATTCCAGCTGTTATCAAACAGCACTACGAAGAAGACGAGTCACCACTCAGCAACTCGACTCTACAGGTGAGCGGTCCAGGCGAACTTTCCAGACCTACCGCTAACTTCATAAGGCCATTCATACCCTACGATCATGAAACTCAGTTTTAGAGGGATAGATTTCTTTTTTCGTATGCCAGTGCAGCTACTATGAACCCCTATCACAGCTCCTCGAGCAAGAAACTATAGATTCTCTCATTTAATACCTCTAATTCTGAGAAACGATCAATTCCGAGAACTTCAATCTCAGCCATGACATGACTAGGATCCTGTCTCAGGTTGTCCATAGATAGATAATTATTCCTCTAAATCGCATGCTAATATGGCTCACAGAAACCTTAAACTAACGTTTGACTAAGCTAAGTCAAAGCCCGCTAATCGCTACATCAGCTCAAGTCAACACGTGATGAATTTCCCGTCAAGTCATTTCAAAGTTTTGCCTCAGTTAGCTTACAATACAATCGCAGTGAAGCTAAGTCAAGTCAAAGATATGACTAAGTTAAATCAAATTAAATTAAACTGCGACAGCTACCTGAATGCATATCAGTGTGTGTGCTATTATCATATCTATGCTAGAGTCCAACATGAATTCGCGTAACAGAGTCCACATTGGAGAGGGGGAGGGGAGAGGTGGGGGGCACAAACTGAAAAAAATTTCATTCAGGTGGGATGGGCCATATCTGTAGCCAGTCCAAGTCCCTACCTCTGGCTCCGGAGTTAAGCGGGTCGTTACGTGCCGCATCGCTCCTTTGCCCTACCCACATCCCGTATTAAAAGGTTTACAATATCCACAATAACAATGAATGTACGAAATGAATAAATAAATAAATAAATAAATAGTGAAAATATTCATAACAATTTACGGCAATATACATGAATATACATTATATGTAATATACAAATCAGCTGATTCACAACATCAAAGAATAAATAGAAAACCAAATCCAGTAAGTAATAATATGAGTCGGAAATTATCATGTTTTTACTTTCATGTCAAATTGTTCAAAAAGAGCTAAACTTCTCAAGATATCACAATACAGTGACCATAATAACAACACAAAACAATGATCATAATATAGCGCAAATAACATTATCAGTTGAATTAAAAAACACTAAAAAATCCCCCCGGTTAAAACATAAAAGTTATCATAAATATCTTCTCAAATTTATGATCGACAATGATAACATTTT
>JAPYMA010003054.1:0-48330 GCA_035041965.1 Anisakis pegreffii
AATTTGGGTGTTTAACCGTTTCGCATTTATCGTGAAACGCTTTCCGCGTTTTTCGTGCGCCGCTTCAAGAGCAATAACATTCTTCATCGTATCATAATGGCAATAACACAAATTCTCAATTCATATTTTCATATTCTCATGAAAACATTTAGTAATCTATCAACCGAACTGCATGACCAATTGATTCCTTGCTGAAATCCTCACTGTATCGTGCTGAATCCTCGCTGAGATCCTATGAATTCACCTATTCGTTTTCATCAAAGTCAAACGGAAAAAAACGGATACTTTTCACAAACAGAAGCAAATAACGATAAAACATCACATGAAATCCATCATAAAAGTTGACGAATTTCAACACTTAATCATTCATGAATCCTGATCAGAATTTCTTTCATTTTTTTTCAGTGGAACTTCTTCTCAGCTGATCAAGAAAAGCAGCAAGAAGACGGAACTAAAACTAAAATCAGAAAAACAATGAAAATAGAAAAAGAAATACAATCAACAATGTATGACACTTTCAGCGTTCCATATTTAGGAAAATTCTCTAAATTCTCAATCATTTGCGTCGATCATGAATAAAATTTGATTTTGATACTTTAAAATTTTCAGATGAAAAAATCAGAGTAATTTATACTCAATTAATCAGAACATTCAGAATTCATAGGTAAATAAATATCATAGGTAAATAAATAAATCAGACAGGAATACAGTAAGAATATGATCGTTATCTTTCATACAATGACGATGAAATGGATCAGTATGAACGACAAGATTTTGAAAAAGATAAAACAACGAGTACGAAAAAAACAAACTGAAAGTGACGATAAAACATCAAAAAATTACGGCAAAATGAAACTATCAACGGTACAAAAGTCAGTTGACAGCAAAATCCGCAGACACAAAAGGGAACACAGTGCATAATTATCGGATTATGAATGAAAATGCGCAGTGTAATTTCAATTCAAATACAATAATTCGAAGAGAATTCCACACAACTGCAAGTTATCCATTCCAATCGGATGCATTCCAACGCATTGCTCACATCCATCCATTTCGACAGCACATCACTCCGCTAACAAAATGGCTCGCTCGCTATCACTGGAGGTTCATCAATATGCATATAAATATATATAAACACAATCGTTGTGATCCAAATCAAACTCATGTTAGTAGACCATATAAAAAGTTGTTAGTAAGACTGAAGAGTCAGTGAATTGAATGAATTAATAATACAAATTAAAACGAAAAAGACAGCGAGAAACGAACAAGACAAAAAGTGCACACAATTGACTGCAAATCATACGAATCTGGAAGGGTTTTGCAAACAAAAAACAAAATTCATTAACAAATATATCAATAAAAAACAAAAAAACATATATGGCGCATGTTATGATTTCTTGGTATATTCTATTCGCTTCTAAGCATATACATTCTCATTTTCAAATACTTCAGCCTTAAACTGAGTTAGTTTTCTTTCTCAAAACTGCAATAACAATCATTTTCGAAGATAAATTAACGTTTGTCTAGTTACGAATGAATGAATATACACTAACTGTTCACATATTAAAACTTAAAATACATTCAAAACAATCAAAAGACCACTGAATTCAGCACAAAACAAACAACAACACTGTAAAAAGTAGGCAAAATGTTGAACATATTGAATATTGTACATGCATCCAAATGACAATTCAATAACGAAACTAACGCGAACGAACAATAATTTAAAAAAAGTTGATCCTTTATCGACTGATTAAATGTTGAAATGCTTCAATTCATCCACTTTTGACAATTCGGCGCTCCACAAAGACATGCGATCTTATCCGCAGTATCCTCGATATCGAACTGATAATCGTAGGTCAACTGAAAATTCCACAAAAATTGCTCGCTGAATTCAGAATTTATCACTGTAACATTTTCAAAAATTATTATTCTTCTACATTTCTAATAATCTTTCATCGACCACTTTAAGTGAATGAAGAGCAAAAATGAATAACTTGCTCACCTCTTCACCGGCACTGATCGGTCGATTTGCAATAATAATAATTTTCTTGTCGTCTCCGTTTGGTCCTGATGTGACGATTCGTGTGCTACAATTCGGATCACACGAATGGTTGATGTAACGAGCTGGACCACCAGCCATTGTCGCGTCCACCAAACGCTCCTCATCAATTCGGAACATGTACACACCACGATTCTGTGCCTCATATCGTTTCTCACGCATCTCGCCAACCTTCAATTTAAAAACACTTCCATCAATCTCATTAAACCAATGAATTAAAAACCATAAGTACCAGCTCAATTTCATGCTGAATGTATTTCAACTGAAACAATAATAATTTTATGAAGTGTATACCACACATCCTTCAGCTGCTCAACACAACAATTTTATTCATTCAGCATATGAGTTTCACGTGATTAGAATGCGACGGAATACGACGAAATGATGATCTCATAATGAAAACAAAAAATGCATTCCAGAAGAAAAATTTTAAGAAGCCCACCTCACTACGTATCACTTCGCCTTTGTACTCAATAATCATTGCGTTCATTTCAATATCGCGTTTCGCATACAGCCCAAGGCCTTGTATCCTCGATCTGGCCAAATACACATTGTTTTTCCATTCTCTTTTCATCTTTTGATACTGCGTATAGTGACTACCACTCAGCTGACCTGGTTCCCAACGGCTGTACGGACCCCAAGCTATATCGGGTGAAAGACCACTTGCTAACAACATCGCACGAGTACTGGCATCAACACCGTTGTTCGCCCAATTTGAACCACCACGAGCTGTAAATTCCGTTCCATTTTTGGAAAATTTCACATTTGTTATCTCTTGCGATGACCAAATTTTCAAAAATATTTCATCAATTCCGAACTTAGCCATTCCCGGTGATTTGAATAAAAGGTAATAAAACTCGAAAAGAAGCTCCAAATGTAAAAATCAAACAAGCATAAATACTTCTTGAATCCCTCGAAACGACATCCGTACTCGAAGTTGTTCGCGGTTGGATTGGCACGGCGGCCGCTGGTGGTGTCCTGTGGTGTCGATGCTTGATGAGTGTTCGAAAACGTGGCTCGCAACGCGCACATCCACTCGGATTCACCGCCAACGGCAGATCCATCAGAGGACTTCCACCGTGTTTGAATGTATACGTGAGAAGTTGATCAACACCCGGCAACTGCAACACTATCACATTATCATACTTGCTTTCTATCGCAATCTTCTAACAATACTCTAAAAATTCGCTTGCAAACGACGAGTGAACCAATAGAGAAGAACTAACCGATTCGGTCATTTTCGAGACAGCAGTTTCAGTGAGTCCAAAGAGTGCTTCACCTGAGGTATGTGACGGAAACATGTGCAGCATATTGCCAACCTTTTCACGGCACTGGTCAGCTGCTGTTAAAATTCGATTCCAAGCTGCTGAAAAACCAAACAAACGATGCATTTCTATGCGACTCTTTCGTTGATCTCACTTAAAAAATCGAACATCTTACAATGAGAAACTTCCTACATTTAAAAAAAGCCTCAATTAATCGTTTGTGTGGTTAAAAATAGGCAAATTATGTGATCAATTAGCGTGAGATGAGTGTTCTTTTATTTTGAATAACGCACAAGGTCTCGACTGATTTCAAGGGAAAATTCAACCGAGAATATAAGAAACGATGTTGACAAACCTGTCGCAGAAGATTCCCTTATTTCACGATTCGTGTCGTAAGCGATCACAAATTCAGCGTGCGATTTATTATCTCGAATCGAGCAATCGAAACGCATTCGTTCGGTGGCGTTGAACGGTGACCAGAAGATACGCGTCACACTATAGCCAATCTGTAATAAAGCTCATCGAGTCAGTATTGTGCGGTTCGATTTCCTCGCTTACATTAACGATCGAAACGAAATTTTTGCCATAGAGAACGGTTGTAAAAGAAGGAAAGTGATCAATTCAAAGTATATAAATTATTCATTTAATTTTACTGAAAATATCTCAAAAAACATTAATGCAAATGATTTTTTTTACAATTAATAATATCGACTCTCTTCATGATCAAGCGTTTCCATCAATAAATTCAAAGACAACTCGTTTAAAGTCTCAACAAATAAGAAAAATGAACCAACCGGAAAGATGAAATCGTTATTGTGGAATGATTTCAACTGTTCTGGCAACAATTGACCGATCTGGTGGAATATTAATGTTCCGACTCGAAGTGTCAATTTGGTTGAATCAGTGCTTTGGAAAAGTTTCGCGATCAGCTGATTCTCTTCACGCTCCACATAGATACGACGCAGTGTATCCAGTCGATCAACCGACATATCCAATCGAATATCGTCGTGTAGCGCACAAATAAATGTCTGCAATGACATCTTTTCAAACTTCCTTATTTCTACTGATTCCAGGCAGATGAAAATGATAACCGCTGCCAGAAAGCAGAAAAATACCAACACAAACAAGTGAAATTTCCGAAGCGTAAACAAAACGGGAACATTTTCTCAAAAGAAAAACTGATGTGTTTTTCACAATACCTACCTTATCCTTCATAAAGCGTCCTTTGGTCTCTTTTGCACACGGTAAATGAAAATGAGTATCACAGGTGAGTTTATAGCAACGTATCGAAGCACCATTTTGGCCACACAGAGAGCAAGCTACAGTTGATGCACGACGCAGTGTCTCTTCAACATTGCTCAACGCACCACTTGAACTCTCGTACACCTAAAATTACGAATAGTGATCGTCAAATCATTTCTATAACTCAGTGAAATAAAATGCGTCCAACCACTATCCTAAAGCAATCAGTATGGAAACAAATTCCATTAAGTTTGATTGGATTACATAGGCAACTCATAGTCGTTGGTATGCTAGTTAAAGCATTTATAATATCCTAATGAATCGCAAGCAAACATAACTACTAGAAACCAAAAAAAAAAGAATTGATCGCTAAAAGAGTTGAACTGACCTCTTGTGACCAAATACAACAATTTACATGAACCCAAACATTAGCGTCGGCATTAATCAATCGTCCACACACATTAACCTCACCATCTCCACATCTACCGCACAACGCACACGAGCGTGTATCATCGATGCGATTCGCATTTATTCCACGTGTTCTCTCCAGCGATTGCAACTGCGCTGCCATATGCTTCTGAACTCGATTTAAACATCAATTACTGAATAATATTGAAGATAATCCCACTGGAAGCATGCTCTCAATAAAACAAGTAATACTCCAAAGGAATTCATGAAGAGAAACTGATTTGTGGTTGCCAACTGAGCACATCGCTACCGTTAAAAAATCATTTTCAGTAAAATTTCGCGGTATACCTGTCGAACTTGAGTGCTTAAACGATGGAAACTCTCGATTAGTGACGTATCGCACTGCATCCACATATGACCTTTCCATTTCTTCTCCAGATTTCGTTTCGTCGACGAGTCATTCAGCAACGACAACTCTCGCACATTGATCACCTTGAATCCATCAATCTTCCATTTAATAAGTTCTTCATCTTTATCCATAAGGCAAACACTTTATAATGTTTACAAACAAAACCAAATATTTGTGTCGTATAAATGAATTATAGCATACAACTAATCTAAAGAATAATCCAAAGCAAGACGAGAAATTAAACGAAATCGATTACGAATACCTGAAGTTGATAGCGTGGATCGGTTTCAGTGACTGAGAATCGATAGTCAAGCATCGTTGAGGGTGTTGATGCGGTCGTTGTGGTCGCACATGCATCCGAAGCGCTCAGCTGTGATGTGCTCGACGACTCGGACTTTATCTGAAATCAATTTTTTCGGTTCAATTCGACCAGAAATAGAAAACTAGTGCTGTGCTCATGATCAGAGGGAAGTAGTTGGGCACCTTTCCGAGATGGAGACATTTGGCGAAATTATCGGCGCTAATCTGTCGCAATTTTGACACAACTGTTTCATCGACAAACCGTTCAGCGCGCTGAAATACGGCAAAAAACAATTGCAATTCATAACGAATGAAATTTCAGAATAATATTGTGGAAGTGCGAAAAACGGCCAATATCATCATCCATAAATGAAAAAGAATTTGCAAAATCGGTATGTTTCCAGAACACTTTCAGACGAATGCAACCAACATACCACAAGATCATCCGGCGATAGCGCCACCTTCGTGTTCGCAACAAATTTATAGTAGCACGCCATCGAGCAGAAATACACCTCTTCATCTTTCTGTTAAAGAAACGCAATTTCAAAACAATGCAAAACATTTTTCCAACTAACAACTAAAATCTTCAAATTTGAAACGATACATTGCAAAAAGTTGTAAATAAAAGTTGCAGATATTACTTCATTTTGTGACGACTCAATTTGGAGTTGTTTTGCCGACTGCCGGATGGTCGGTTCTTCCATTAGTGCTCCGCAATGAAGACACGTATGCAAATCATCTCGAGATGTCTCCTCAACTTTAATCCTCTTCAGACTCTCCAAAGAATCAGCTGAAACGAACAAATTCAAGAGCTTTGATGTAATGTGACAATAGAATGCCATTCATTACAGAACAATAATGCATGCCCACTATCCCAAAATATTACAGCAAAAATTATCAACGTTTCAAATGAGTTTCATGGAATGAGTATTAACCGTAGAATTGAACAGTTCACAAGCCACATAAATTCACGTAATTTAAGCAATCATCTCTTCATACTAATAAATTATCCTACTGCAATGTGTAGTACATCTTAAAAGTAGTAGCTTCTTATATTTGACACAAGTGCACTCAAAACCCTAAATTGTTGTCAACGATAATATGCAAATTATGATTATGTCAAAGAATGGAATACGACTGAAAACAGAACAAAATCAATTGAAAACCAACACTGCATTGTTGCTGGAAGTTCGGGTGTTCGAGGTGGAGTGTCGAGTTGGAATTCGGGTTTTGTGTTCACGTTAAGAATCGTCATGAGACGATCGAAAGTGACCGATGGATTTATCTCCTCTGAATCGCTACCCTCAACGATCAAGCTCACTGCGAATTGGTTCTTCAGTTCTCGTCTCTTCAAAAAGGATTCAATCTTAACAACACTCATATAATATCAAACATTCATTTATGTATTATATCGAAGTCCTTCACGTCAAGTATCTTCATATCATAAACAGATAGTTCCAAATTCAAATACTGCAATTATTTCAAATATTGAGATTTTTATACCAAAGCGCTGCTTTTCACAGACCTTAAATACCCTTACGATAAATGTTATGAATAAACAGAAAGAAAGCAAACGAATAGAATTCAAAATTCTGATAGCCAACTTTAAAGAACGAAGATCTATGTGGAGGTTGTGGTGCGATAGTATCCGGAATCCTCGAAACCGTCCGAAGAGGTGGTGATCGTGAGCGTCGCTCAACACACAGCGCATCCAGCTTAGTCGTATTCGGTCGTTCTTTTTCATAACCCTCTCGCCACGGATATATTGGTGAGCCACAACGGGATCTTAAATTCATTTTTTTCCTATATCATTAATGATTAATTAACTATAAAAGTTAGTTTCCAGTCGAGAATACTGAATTCTCCTCCCGCTTCCGAAAAAAAAAGACGTGAATGGAAGAGGAGAGACTCAAAAAAGCGACGAACTGGTAAAGGGCAGGCATGTTCAGATCGTTCGTGAACGTGCTCATCGATGGATACAGGGTCTCCTCGTCAACTGGACACTCAAACATTCGCGTGTAATAGTCACGCATAAACACCAACTGCATATCACCCACTTTCGAACCAACAATTGACGGCTTATCTGAAAGCAACAATAAAATCAAATTAAAATCGCAATCACAATCATCCAGTCTTTTCGTTTCAATTCTCAACCACAATCTATCATCAAAATGCTTTTCACTGAAAATCAGCCTCAAAGCATTTCTGAATCAATTCTGAATGCTTCCTTCAAATCTTATGAATACAATCAACAATTCATCCACTCCACTATCACAAGCTAGTATTTCATCGCATGTCATGATAACTATTCAAGAACCCAATCGCACGCAACAAACAACCACTTAAACGATTCAAAACCAATCCACAATACATTGCAAATGAGAACAAAATTGCTTGAATAGTCGGAAAAACGTCCATACGAAGCAACAGATACAATGAAAAGCGAAGCGAAATGAAGTTGAAAATGATAGAAAGGAACCAGTTCGATCCGGTAAATCCGAAAGACCACAGGCCGGAAATGAGGAACGATCGATTCGCGGTATCGGTTCGAGAGCTCGCCTTGGCAGTTGAGGGCACAACTTCAGTTGAGTGGAGATACGTTCCATCAACAACTCGAACTCGCTAGTGGCTCCGATCACCGGTTTCTTCTGTACTTGACGCTTCTTCTTCGGCTTTGGTCCATCAGAAGTCGCATGCCTCACATCAACACCATCTGGAAACACTTCTATTTGAAAAGCAAAAATACAATGAATACGCTATTTTTCAATGAAATCCGAAGAGTTGAAAACAAAATCCCAAAAGTTCCCTTCGAAGAAAAACATCCAATGAAACCAACCATGCCCTTCATATCCTGCCGAGTACGCATTTCGATGATTATTGTACGGTTTCGTGGGATGTGACTCTAACAATCGTTTCAACATACCACTTTTACGCGCCACTTCTGCACCTGAAACTCAATTCGGTTCAATTTCATCACCTCTATTTCAACAATCTCTTCGAGACAAGACAAAACTTCTTCGTGAAGAATGAAAAAAAGGCACAAATTTCACAATTTTTAACGTGAATATTGCACAAAAATATCCACTTCATTTTCTTCAAGCTATATTCTCTTGCTTTCTTTTCATAAAACAAGCTGACACAAGTACGGAGCATAGCACACTTTCAAATATGATAACAAACTGATGCCTAAAGCAATGACGAAAATCCTTTAATCCATATGTTTCTCTGTGACATACGAATGAATGAAAGTCACTACAAATGAAACATCACTAACCATCAACCATGATCACCACATGTGTCAATAGATGATCCACAATATCGTACACGTCTCGTTCCAGCTGCGTTGTCAACTGACTCGCATACACATCACCCATCATCGGAGTGCGCACAAATTGGTCTTCATCAACACTGTTGTTTCCATTCCCACTGTCGCCGTCTCGTCGTCGTTTCCGTATTTGTTTTGGTCGCACTTGCGTACAATCCATTGACGCAGATGATCCAGGCCGGCCGCTTGACGGCGTTGGAGGACCTTCATAAATTCGTACTGTTTGCGATACTCATATTTCAATCTAACCATCTCCAAATACTCGGCTTTCTGATGGTATTCGAATGGAACCTTTTTTTGAGTCACATTCATATCTATCACCCAGCAACTTGCTCAAATGAATACACCTATTCTTACCTCGAGATGGGTAACATAATCACGAGCGTTTGCTTAGTGTCAATCAACGAAAGATGATTACATTCACTGCGTTATAGCTTTCTTCACAGCAATCATCCATACAAAGGAATTTTATCAGCGAAGAGCTCAAAAACACACCTCAGAATTCCGAGACAATATTTCAATTATAATCGAATAATGACGTAAATGAACGCATTCAAGTACCTGAGCAATTCTGTGACTGTTCTGTGTCGAGTTTGCCCGACGGCTGAACGTATGGCATCACCACACTACCGTTGCTAGCACTAGCATTAAAATTACCATTGTAATTGCCGTTACCATTAGTATTCAGAAACTGATGCTGTGTTTGTTGTTGCAACGGTAATGACGTTGGTCTCGTATGATAAGTCGATGGTGTGAGCTGACCGTTCGCCGCCGAGACAACCTGAGTGTACGGTGGTGGGGCCCTGACCCCGGCAGCACCGCCGTTCATCGGTGGGGATAGCAGCTGTCCTCCGCCAGGCACCAGCTGACCAGTTTGCTGAGTTGGTGTCGGTGGGGCTGATAGCTGTTGTTGGGGTGCAATCGAGCCCATTTGCGGCGCTTGACTTGCCATAGCAGCAGCAGCAGCGACAGGTCCTCCTGGTGGAAATCCTCCCTGAACGGGATGAGGAGCGACAGCCGTCCGCATCATAGCGTTGTTGGCCACCATATTGGGCTGGGGAGGAGTAAGAACTGGTTGAGTGCCTGACATTTGCGGTTGTGAAGGTTGTTGGCCTAATGATGGTACTGACGGATTTATCGTAGATAACAAATCCGGCGGAATACTGTTTTTCACTTCAAAATCTCGAACGTTCGTCAGATGTTGTTTAATGTCTCGTTTACAGTTCTCCAAATCCTTTTGTCGAATCGGAATCGCTTCGATCAAAGCGCTCAATGATGATCTGAAAACTCATCAAAAGATTCATTTCTTGAAAAATTCTACTACAAGCTACGAGAACGATAATCTCACAATACCGAATCTGCACTAATATCAGACGTTTTCAGCTGTATATTCCAACAATGAACGCATAAGATATCGTACGACCGTTGATATATTAGCTATCAAAGGGACAAGATCTCGATTTCGAAAATGATAATCATTACCGATCAGAGTCGTTCAATTCCACATCGATTTTTTGCCCCGATTCGTCGAATTGTTGACTGTTTTTGTTCAGTTGACGTCGTTTTGCTGTCAGATTTTTCTTTTGTTTTCGCATTCTTCCCAAATCAATTTCGATTGCCTACAATCAACCTGGACAATAAGGAATCTCTTCTTTTCTATTCTATTCAAACGAAACTAAATTTATTCTATTTCGCCTAAATGTTTACAATATTTATCAAAGTATCACTCAGTTATATCCATATAATTCGATTCCTGAAACTCAAAATGAACCATCAAAATCTTTTACTAACAACTCAATTATGAAACGATCAACGTCACCAAGCGATATCCCGTTAAGAAATACTATTGATAAGATGCCAAAAGCGAATACAAACCTGTTGATATTTGGCTAATTCACTGCTACGTCGTTGCAATAGATTATAGTTATCTAACACTTCAGCGCTTAGTTGTGCCAGCACGGTTCGTGGACTTCTTGCGGGTGGAGGATGCACTATGCCATCGCTGCTCATCACAGCACCTCCGTCACCATCGTGAATCTGAAATATTCTTCCATAAAAACTTCTCTAATCATAAAACTGATCAATGATCCAATAGAAGTAGCACACCCAACTACATTTAAAAACAAGACAGTGGATATTTTTGCGAAATGACAGAAACAAAATCGCTTTCTGAAAACGAATAGTACACAAATGCTTCCGTTAATGAGTGCTTCAGATGTTCGATTGAGATTGAAATCATTCATTATTGTATGATTTCATTGAAGAAGCGATTGAAAGATAATGATCAAAATGAATGAGATCTCATTTATTATCCCTTCGTATAAGTCTTTGCAGCAAAAAAAAGAAGAAAAATCGGCAAACCGTACAGAATGAGCGATCACCTGTGCGGTCAGGTAAGCATTACGCGTTGGCGACGCACACTTCGGTGAGCCGATAGTGGCTCGAAGAAGCGTTGGTGCTATCCTTTTCAGTCGCGGTTGCTGCAAACACAATACCAATTATTCCAATCAAAATCAACTCTCACATAACATTACAAATGAACATTTCTCAAAAATTCAACAATGAATTCTAAATAAATTTTACAATTCCGAACACCGAAATAAATAATACTCCAATTTAAAATCCCAAATCACATCATTACCTTGGCTCTATTTGCACGATTCTCTCTCGCTTTATTCACATATTCCTGACGACTATTCGCGTCCAGCGATCGCCACATACGATGAATATGCTTGACACGTTCACACCATTCCGGGTACTGTTTCTTCCATTCCGGATAGTTCACATTCGCGTACAGTACCGCAGCCTTCGTGGCCCTCTCGCCCAACGGCTCATCCTCTTCCCAACGTTCCGTTGCTTGATTCACACGTTCCACGATACTTTCACCCATCTGTTTCGAGAAAAAAAATCCGTAATTGTTTTAGGAACTGAGAATCGAACTCGAAAGAAACGAATGAAATTTTTCATTGAAAATGAATTATTATCTACCTGACTGTTGGATCGAGACCCGGCCGTCTGCAATGGATGAGCAGCACCGCCTCCTAAGGCATGACCACGACCAACACCGCTCTGACCCAAACCTCCTCTTCCCTAAATGTGCGAACAATGAATTTAGATTTCTCGAAACTAAAACCATTCGCAAAAGATCACGTTTGGAATCGCACATTCACCAAATGAAAACTACGAATTGATCTGACCACGGACTACTCAAGTGATTAGGTCAGATATGCTAAATGTCTTCATCAATCGATCGGTGCTTACTTCAATGCAATGTAGATGAATCGAACGCAACATCAACTCAACAATACAAACGACAAAGTTATCATTTTCAATTAATCAACTTTTCTCAACATTTCACATAATGCCAATTCAAATAACTTAAAAACCGGCAAAACACTAACCGAATGCGGTCCATGCATCGAGAACGCTTGCTGTGATTGTGCTGATGGCGTTTCGTCACTCACCGTACCACCATCTATTGCAAATAGAAAAATTATTTCCAATTTTTCGTTGCTAACAAAGGAAAGTTTTGCAAAATACGATTGATGCAGCTAATGAATTGACTTCCCTGAGTTACTGAATCCCGAAAATTATAGAAAAAAAAACCCAAAGTGGCGAGAAAATTAACCATTGGTTGCCGTGTCCAATGTGTCGTCGTCTTCCTCCTCGTCCCCTTCCATCAACAATTCGTTAATATCGAAATTATCAAAATCAATCTCTTCCATATTACCGAATATCTCATTCTCGGTTATATCGCCCAACAAACTTTCACCTTCGCGTAGAGCCTTTAAAAAAATTTCAGTTCTTTCATAAAATTTACATTCCATCAATACAATCATATAGAACAATTCATCGAGAATATTTATTCCGTGATAGAATTACAAAAAAAAACTTCTTTCTTCAGGAGAAAATAAAATTGAAAGTTCATATTATAATTTAAAAATCACTCGCTTGAATACAAACAACCACAGAAATTCATACGGAGAATAGAATCAAAAAATTTCAAACCTAATGAAAGAGATTCATAATTTTGTTGAATGAGAATAATCTGTTCTCATCATGGCTAGTATTGCTCTAAAAAAAGAACTGCAAAGATTCTGTCGACACCCACCTCAGAATCAGCCTCGGTTAATTCAAACACTCCAGTTTGTTTCTCTTGCCCGAGGGTTGTCTTATCGAATTCATGCGGTAAAGTTGGTTCATCCACAACCGCTTCCACTAAATTTCGTCCTTCAACAGGTCGCATACCGAAGAAAGCTTCCTGCAATTTTCTTTCATAAAATATGATCGACATAGTGAATAGAAATTTCCTGACAATTCGCGGAAGGAACAACCGAACGATTCAGAAATTGAATCAATTTAAGAACTTCATAACCAAAACCTGGATTTTCAACAGATCACTTTACTTCTTTCAAGTCCTTATGTACTCCCCACTAACCTAGGTACGTTAATGCTATAATAATGAACTGGAATAACGGATACAAAAAAATCCGCATACAGAATTTAACATACCTGTATTGTCGGTGGATAATTATCTTCCAGTTGGCATCGTCTTGGTTTCCGTGGTCTTCGTATTCTTGGCTTATGATTGATGGATGAAGCTGCGCTCGAGGTGGCAGATGGGTTCGTAGTTGCACTCGTTCCATTCGCTGACGACGGCTCATCATCAGCGTTCAGCTCCTCTTCGTTCGTTTGAATACGATGTCTTGGCAACTGCAATAAATGTGGATTGATCATAATGACAGATGACAGAAATATGATTAACATTTATATGGATTAATTAACAAAAATATGATTAAGGGATTCAAATGTACAATCATTCTGAACTGAGAATTATTCCTTCCATTCATGATAAAAACCATTCCTAACAGAATGAATCTAATCAAATACAGCAGTCTGTTGACAAACAACGTACCTTCACCGAAAACCCTCCAACACCGAGTTTCTGCATTCTCCGTCCCGGTCCACCACCGCGCATTCCCCTACCACGACCACTAGTAACTGGCGGTACATTCACAAATTCCAATTCATCGTCTTCATAAACATCCGGAATCCCTTCAAATACCCAACCTTTTAAACGATCCCATTCGAACACTGCTCTATCAATTATTTACCACAACGATAACAATAATACAATATAATATCAGAAACATTCTTAATATTAACTCAATAACACAATATCTCATTACTTCAAAACAATAGTCGTAAGATTATACGGAAATGATAGTCAATAAAATAACTATAGACCGAATCCAAAAATCTACAGAAAAGCCCCAAAACACACTTCAATTTGAACTTGTCTAATGTCTACTCTAGAATTATTTCTAAATGAATTTAAAAACGCACACTCGCTGAAACAACTAACCGTCAAAGGAATGTCCTCTACTGATGAACGAGTGAACGGGCATATCGAAGAACGAATCCTGGTATGGAGTCGATCGGAACACCGATCCACCGTATTTGGTGTGCAGTACGTCGAGAGCGCATTTATTCATCGAAACATTGTCGCACTGCAGCACATTCAACGCATCACTGCCCATCGTGTTCCCTTGCGGTCTGCACAACGAACATCTGAAGCCGTTCTCGGCTGCAGCTTCCAGCATTTCCTCACCAAGTAAATCCTCGCACTTTCCGTGAACCCATCTAGAACGAGACTCTCGTCGATATTACATAGAATAATAATGACCTTCGCATTGGAAATGCAATGATATTATTCCATTACATTGAAAAATATTTATAACAAACTCCAAATGAACAAAAACGAGGCACAACAATTCAAATCACTATTTTCTCAATGCGTATTCTAACCATAAAAATTCTGTCGACACTGAACAGACAATTAGGATTGAAATAAATTTAAATTTCAAAAAACCTAAATACGTGACAAAGATGAAAAATTCCCACTTAAACAACAAAAAAGACTGCAATATGAGGGTGAGAACGAGGAACTGCCTATGAAACAAAAAGAATAAATGTGAATTAAAGTTACAAGTAAATTTCGAACCGTTGACAGTGTTGACATTTGATGATATGATCACCGACGTCATACAATCGAAGGCATTTTGGACATTTCCTAAGCGAGTAGCACGTCTCGCACAGACCTTCCATTCGCTGGGTATCCGTGCTACTCGCGATCGGTGTTGAGCATCGCCGGCATGTGGCACACCTTAAGGTAAAACAATTTCGTTTACTTATGAAACACATTCAATACGCCTTCGTTTCTTTTCATTCACTATCATTCAATTTCATTACAGAACAACACCAAAACTACACTCAATTGAATCATTTCATCAATATATCCAAAAAAGAACACTGTTTCAATTCAAAGCAACGATAAACCCAAACAATTCAGAGAATACTAAAATGTCTTCAATGCACAAAACTGATATTTTAATGATAGCAAAACTGACAACAAATAACTAAAAAGCAATGAACATCAATAGCAAATGAATACAAATGCCTGACCATTTACATCGCCACGAACCATGCGGAATCCGTTCGAGCGGAGGATCAAGACAATAGATATGGTACGAGACATCGCATTCATCACACAGCAATAAATTCGACTCATCACGACCGTCACCACATCCCTCACACACCGTACAATCCAAACAACGCCAACCACGCTTCACTACCGTTGAATTCAGCTAAAACATTAAAATATTGTGAATATTAACAATGTAAACCACTTACTTTTAATGATTTAAGTCGATTATTTATACTTATAAGCTTAGATACCTCACCTAGTTCATGTTATTACAAATCTAAAAGTGCAAACTGCAATAACAATGATAACAATTCCAATCAACGATAATGAATTCAGAACGATAATGAATTAATAACAAATAACTAATAATGATAACGAACTCAGGAATATAGTAATAACGTAAAACGAAACAACTATTCAAAATAAGGTTATCTAAAACAATTTACCAATCTTCAAGTGACCACTTCAATTGAACTAATCAAGAATTGGATGGAGAAAAGAACTGGAATATCGAACCTTATCATGAAGGCCGACACAGTAGGTATGATAGTTCTGTGCACACGTGGCACAAGCTACCATCGTTCCCTCGGAATCCTTACCGATACTGCCACAGATTAAACATACAGGCATTTGCATGAAGTACGTATGCTCTGATGATGTGACGACCACCGTTCGGATGTAATCGTTATCTTCCACTCGATTCTTACTCTCATCCGTCTCACCGTTCTCTTGGTTATGCTATAAGACAATCGATCGTTTTTGATGATTACTTTGAAATTTTCGCAGAATTACGCAAATTAAATTATTTTTGCCACAATTTCATTTCAGCTTTGCATATCTTCATTCATTGGGACATACTGAATACGCGAATGATGAAATTCTAAACACTTCACCAAAACATTCGCAATGGAATTTCGTCGAGATAAATCACACAAAATACCAGTGATTATAAAATCTAATCACCTGCTCAGCAGCCTCACGACCGGCAGCACTCGAAGCAACAAGCGCCAACATTGACGACGTCTTACCACCTCTGCAATATTTCATTCTTCAATACAATTTCATTGTAAATCTCCAAAACAAAGTATTCAATTACTCAAAATAAAAGTGAACACGAAATCGTAACATTTTCATGAAGAAACTCCTCTTTCCTGATAACGAGCAATCATTTATTTGAAAGTTTCGAGATCAGTGAATCTTCAAAAAGCAATATAAAACCAAAAAGTACAAGTTCAGAAATTCAATTTCCGGAAGAACATCAAGTTTTCGAGTTACAATCGAGAATAAATTCGCATTCAATAAACAGAAGGAAGGCACAAGATATAAAACGAAACACATTCACCTCGGTCTTCGTCCCCGTGTTCCTTTACCATTCTTATAGCCATTCCGACCGCCTCGTTTACCTCGCATCGACACCGTGCCATTGCTGCTGTGCTCAGTCAAGTCACTGTGCGATGCTCGACCACGCATCATCGAACCTCGTCCACTGTACGGTTTCTTCTTACCACCTCCACGGCCACCTCGTCCCGAATGCGGTTGATACGGCAAGCTGTCACTTTTTTCTCGTCTTCAAAGGGTGATCATTTGATTCACATCGCAAAAAAACATCAATTTCAATTCAAATAAATAAAAATTCTCAAACAAATAAAAATATCTATGCGAAGACTCATATGAATACTGAATAGTAATGAGTGAAAATCTGAATGAGAATAATTAGGGTGATTTGATGAACATAGTTGCAACAATTATCAAATTACAACAGCAGCAGATAATCAATTATAACAGCTTAATCAAGGAAACAATCCAGATTGACAGTGATCATTTGATTCAGATTAACAATTCAGGCGACCTTAAGTAACTAGCCCAATAGAACAACCTTGAAACTGATACGAAAAAGAAATAATAATAAATCCAGAATAATCAAACAAATTGACAAACGGATAATAAAATGAGAAAAAGAAAATAATTTTTGCAGAAATAACCTCAGCGGTGGTCGAAAATCATCGGTATCACTCGAGGCCGTATTGTCGAGAAAGAAGGCCGGAGAGGCTCGTGCCGAATTGCTTGCGGTTGTTGTCACGGTGGTTGTGGCTGGTGAAGACATTGCCGACGTGTCGCCACGACCTGAAATTACTGAGTTGAGCGAAAAGTTTTCTGATTTCTCGTTTGTTATTTCGTTTGTTATTTTACTTCACCAAGTAGATTCCTCCTCTGATATCCTCAATCCTTCCATGATTCTATTCATCAGAATTATATTACTTCAACAGCACTTAAGAAGTCCAATGCCTTAATCCCACAGATATTTTCGTTTGTTCATCGCTGATGATATATTGAATCAACTTAGTATATTGATAAAATGATCAATTGAATAAACAGCAAACAAAATAAGCAACAACTCGCACGCAAAACAACATCTCAATACTTTGAATCACTCAAATATTCGCCCAGCAATTGAATAACAACCAACCAGGTGTATGTGAAGAAGCGATCGTGAAAATATCATTGAATGTAGAGTCGATATTGGAAATTGCCAACGGGCTATTAGTGTTGCGATTTGCTGGCGAATCCGGTTGGACCGAGAATCCGGTGGCTTCGAGAGCATCGTTTCTTGAGGTGGCGTCATCGTGCTCGTCTTGAGGACTTGTCGATGATACGGATGCGGGCGAAGGTGCCAGTGAACTACTACCGGCCGAAGTCATCATCGCATCAGCCACCAACGGGGAATTTCGACACACAGCACAAACGTACTCACCTTCCAACGCATCAGCATCACACTCCGTATGAATCCATCTGATAATTTCTCATTTAATTACGGCTCTTTACTCATTCTCTACAGTATGGTATTTCCTATTTAATTAGCACTTTAATCCATATTCAACTCTCATTGAACAATTGATTTCTATGCGATACCAAGTCCAAAACGAATGGTTCATCAATAGAGCCGTGGAAAAATTGAGCATTTCAAATAGTAGTCAGAAAATTTGTCTCGGAATTTTCACATAGCATAACGAAAAAACCTGATGAAGTCCACGTGAAACAGGCAGAAGAAAATGTTTATCTATAGAGTAGTCGAATTTTTTAAAATATATTCGAGGAAATTTATCAGAAGACATTTGAATTATACGAGAATTCATTCAAAGTGAGTTCAAAAAATTACTTCCTACAAGCCGAACACAGTCGAACATTCGACGTGCTATTTATTGGTCGTGTACACATGGCGCAATGGGATGAGGAGGCTTGTTGCTGAATACGCTGCGGACATTCTGATGTACACACTTCACTCGAGCAATGACTGCACAACTGGAATCATTGTTGAATGAATATTATGACTCGATATTATTATGATTGTGATTAATAGTAAGTATTATGACAATTACTAATTAAATGTTAGCCAAATCATAGCCTGGCTCAGAATGTACCAATGATAGTGGTACACCATTCGGCTTCGAGCAAATCTGCCCTCCGGGAACGGGCGGAGAGTTTTGCTCGAACCCGAATGGTGTACCAATATCATTGATATTATGACAATGTTATTATCAATTATTTTATCATTGCAATCGCTACTCATTACATTCTGTATCATTATTACTCCACATTCATCACTATTCACTGTCCGATGCTACATACAATGAACAGATAAAACTGATAGAAATTCACTTAATTGTTTCAAAAATTTCACAGTTCTTGGGAAACTTTTTTATGGAACTTCAGATTAACTATCCAGATAATCTGGTTCCTAACCATCACTACGCAATTTTGCTAGTAGTGTATTTCGCCTAAGCAGTACCGTTTGTTCACAAGATTTGATTGATACTCTTATGAGCTCACTCATATTGAATGATGGAGATTGATTGATTTAAAGTAGATGAGAATTTCAAAATTTTCATTGTGCAAAAGTTAATTAGAACAAACCATTCTGCGTTTTCGCGATGACTGTTCACAATTGGTGTTAGAAGTTGATGAGCATGAAATATGTCTGAAAGATTTTATCGATGTGAAATATCTTATTTCTGGGATCTGAGAGGAACTTCTGCATAAACTTGGTGAAGTTGTTACGAATGTTTACGGATGCTAGCCTAGAAGTCACGAGTAACGACGGTTGCTTCCTTATTCCCGAGAAGTGTAAATATATTGTGGTGTGAGCTTTACAATAAGCAACTGGTTCACTGAGTGGTTTCGTTTACTCCATATGAATGAAATGAGAGGATTTGGAATTTTTAAATTTAAAATTTTCAAAGTTTGAAATAAAATGTCTGTAAATTCAGTCTACATTGCAACTGGTAATAAGCCATAAAACTGTTTCGATTCATGAGAAGATTTTGATGGTTTGAAAATAACGATTCTTCCGTCTCAATTTTAGCTTTATCGCCATAACCCACCCTGACCCAACCCTGCGTAAACTGTCTGGGTTAAGAATTTATTCGACGATGATATTTTGAAAGCTTAATACCTGCTGATGAAAGCATCTAATCGATGGTTGGATCGATGTTGTGCATTGTGGTGATTATTATTCGAATTATTATTGCTAGTATTGTTTTGACTATTGGATTTTGATGGAGATGGAGACGATGAAGAGACACTCGAAATTGCAATTGAACCACGTGTTTCGTTCATCAGCCACCAAATCTTCGATGGAGTTGTTCACATCACTTCATTTTCATTCATTCCCTTAATCTGCTCGCATTGTTTCATATCACTTCGCTCGTTATTCTGATTCGTTTACTGATAAATCAAGAGGCGTACGATTATATTGAACGTTTCATGCATGTTTCAATCAACGCAAACGCATATTGCACAGATTTGAAAGAGTGATTATACATCTAATGATTACATTACCCGTGGTGTCCTGACCTGTATTAATAATGATAATGTCATGGATTCATAGGGTTCTTGCTATAGCAAATGGAGTATGGTGAATGGGAAATTATCCGTGAGATGGAAAGTAATTCATTTTGCGGAACATTCGGCACCATTTGCATGTTAAATCGTTTCACTGTACTATATTCAAGCTTTTTTTGCCGGATGTTTCTTTGAAGCCATTGTAATGCGTGTAATTCTTATCGTTCGCGAAGAATTTGCTCGAGACATTCAACTCGGAGCACTGAAGGGAACATTCGAGTTTATCAATAGCTGCACTGAACGCGATCAGTTCATAATCTTGATCGTTCTGATCACGAAAAAATCCCGCTCAAAACAGTTCATTCCATAAAAAATAGTCGTTCTTTACTACGCTCTCGTTTCTTCACTAATCAACGGTTGGTGTGGGATGAGAGCCGGTAGGTTCAGTGCTCTCGAACGATGGCAATGAATTTCCAGACATAATGCTGACGGATTCTACTTATTAGCGTACACAGTATCGAGTGCGGATCATGGCAAAAAGCATGCAAATATGATAAAGATTGCAGAAAATGATCGAAAATGAAAGAGGTAATGGTTAATGAAAACACTGAAAACGATTTAAAAACTCCGATGTAAGGTACCAGCTAAGAGCTGCAGCTCGTTGAGATTCAATAGAACTATTGAATTGACCCCGCATCAGACGGGTTCTGAAGATATCGGAAATTTTGTTGGATTATAGTATGATGATGAGATGAAAATGTAGTATGGAATCTTGGCAGCGATCACAAATGCTAGTTGCGAAGCGGGCGATTAGAGCATTTCGTTTGTGTGTCTGAGGTGTCGATTCGGGCGAATTCAATCACACTCTCTAGTCGATCGAGCAATATCTTTGCATCCCTCTCGCACGTGAACATCCTCTTTGTTTCGATCGATTACAGCTGAATATTGGTGATGATCCATTTGCCGTGATTACTTTGGCTGAGCAATATTTAGGAATTTTGCATTTGGAAGACTTTACGGCGGAGTGAACCCGAAATTCTTGGACCTTTCAGATGGTATTGATGAAAATGTTCATGAATTGATAGCTCTTGTTGAGTGGATGAACTGGAATAGCCTTCAAAATGTGAAGCGATCGCTTACAAGCTCAAATCTGAAGGCATAATTCTGAGGAAAGCTTCTACAATTCTGAAATATGAAAGCCGAAATCAGAGGGTGCAAGTCATAAAAACACCCACATCAAATTTTGTGTTTGTTTTAGGGTTGAGTTCAGAATGTCAAAGAAAAAACAGATTCTTAATCAGTATGAAAAGTTCTACAATATATTATTCATAGGTGTCGGTTTAAATCTCTTTGTACAACTTCTAGTGAATATCTATACGAGTTTCTCGGCTTCTGATGCCAACAATGACAAGAATTTAAGCATCTCGATGAGGTACAGTAAAAACTTGTGCAGTCTTGAATGAGTACCTCTACAGTAAAGCTTGCTGTCCAAGGCATTTAGCAAATCTTCTTTTAGTAAATTTAGCATATCATCTTTTGGCTTACTGTAGTGTTGTTTTATGAATTAGCGTTCAAAACAATTTTTACTCATTTTGCTCATATCAATTGCTACAGTAAGTAAACCACTGAAATACCTCAACTTGGATCATTTTAAACGTTACCTTCGTTGGTTTCATTGATTCCATCAATTGAATATTACAGTTCAATATCTATCGTATTGAAATACAGTAAATGCTCTTGTTCCTCTTCCATCCTACACACAACTGAATCCCCTTAAAGATTAGAGAAAATATAAAGAAACTGAAAAATGATATCTATCCGATGAAAATTTATGTCTACTATAATAAGAAAAATCAAAACTTCTTAGCAATTTATGATTTTTGGAGACTGTTTTCTTTGATTTTCATCCCAACGGATTGCTTGTTTCATACGTCTTCTGTACGAGTTGATTGAGTCGAAATGAAGAAACAATCATTTAGTAGTGCTAAATACTGATGTTCTTCCCTATAGTATTGTTGAGATTCTACAATTTTCGCAATCAGATTCATAAAGCAAATTCCTAACAATTGTTCATCATGGTCATAGTCTGTTTCATTCAAAATTTTCTCATTCGAATTCAATACGTTTTGGAATCAGCCGATAGCTTTCTGTGTGGTTCTTTCGGTAATTTCTCAGGTATTCTTGAGAAGTGTAAATGCATTTCTTGAATGTCATGTAAACTATTTAACATGAACTGCTGAACAACAATTTCTTACGATCGGAGCTGCTAGGTAACTTGATGAAATTTGTTTTGAATCGCCATGCAGCAGCGCGATGTGGCAATTACGTTCACACACCATTTCCTTATGTTTTCAACTTTTTGTGGTTGTCAGCATGATTTGTTTATTTTTTTGTTTGTTTGTTGTTTTGTTTGTTTAGTGAAAAGCCAGTTTTGGAGTGTTCCAATTCTGATGGTTTTAAAGTCGTAGCATTTTTTGAAATTCATCTGAATATTTTGAAAATAATTCAATGAAATGTTCATCTATCTGTACGTGTATTCGGCGAAATAGATCGAGCTGGAACCACTGCTCTAATGTATTCGCATCGATTGACTGTGTCGAATTTTTGAAGGGTTTCCGGCAGAAGTGAACGGGAGAGGAAAATTTTATTCGGAGGAAATTAGCGTCCGAAATATGAGTGCCGGATCATTTGCAATCGGTAATGAGAAACGTCGTGTTGCTCATCGAACCACCGCCTCGTCGGTGGATCTGATTCGTGAACTTGCCTTCAAACGACAGTCGCTCAGTAAAGTTGGTCTTTGCTTCAGTTGTTTTTGAAGACTTTATTCTTTGACTTTTCAAAAATTCATCGTTTACAAATTGAGGATTTTATTTTTGATCACCAAAAAATTGTTTTGTTTTCAGATGGTCAATCAAATGTCGTCAAAGAAAACTGATAAGAGTACAAAGAAAGAGAATCGTTTCCTCAATGGTGTCAAAGGTAATTGATTGAGTGATTTTCTGCCGAATTATTTGGCCTCATCGAATGACATTCAACTTTTCAATTGAAAACATTATATTGCTTAATTGTATGTGCTTAACTCAAACTCACGTTTGCTTTCAGCACATAAAAAGCATAATACGGCATCGTATAGTCGCAAGAAGATTTCATCAGATGACGAAGATGAGGATGACTTGGCTTTGAACGGTGATGACTATGATTCAAAAGATGAACTGAAACTGTCAGAAGATGAGGAGAAGCCGCAAAGAAATGGCAGCAAACGCTCTCCCTTACCCCCCGCACCCGTACCGACATCCTCGACGTTACCATCAGTTTCCAGTGAACCATCATTTGAACAGAGGCAAATGATTTCTCTTTGACATCAGCGAGTTCCATAACTTCTGAGATAACAGCTTAACTAATAGTTGATTCAGTCTTTGAGATTTGAAGAGATTGATGAATTCCTGAATAGAGGTGGATACGTTTAGTTAGGCAGGAAAGAATATTTGGACGAATTATCGAAAAAGTGAATTTCGATGATAAAACAAGAAGATATGCTCTCAATGAACATTTGTATGAATTAGAGGGAATTCTGATGTCCAGAGCAAACTTAATATTGTAAGCGAGCACTTTCATGTGTTTCTGATTTTAGACTACGGACTCTATCGGATTCAGATTCGTCGAAATCTGAACCGAAATGGTTGTGTAAGCCACGGTTGAATGGTGTAAAATCCACCAACAAATCGCATCAGGTACGCCGGAAACGTGCGTTCATTCCATCGTCATCGAGTGAAGAGGATATCGATGATAGCAGTAGTCGTCAGGATGAGAAGGTAATCGTATCGGTGAATGTTTTGAAATTTGACATTTTTAGTTGGAACTTTTTTGAACATTCGGTTTCGTCCAGTACACCAATTTTCACGAATATATTCGTATGTTGCAATGATAGTTTACAGTTATTTTATTCAGCCCGTCGTAACTCTGAAACAAATGGTGAAGAAGACAAAAAAGAGTCGAGCGAAGAAGGGCACGAACTCGAGTGACGAGAGTGATGCGATTGATTCGGAGGAGAACGCTCACTTCGACAGTGATACAGATTCTGATGATAGCAGGGTTGGTGGTTGATTGAGTCATTTGGGAGAATATGTGAAGATGATTGATTTTGGGGTGAAACATGGCTGGCAGATGATTGTTTTTGAAATGATTCTCCACGCTTTCAAGGCTGGAGAGCATCGTTCGAAGAAACGTATCGGCGCAATGGCTGAGCTCTATACTCGATGTGTGGAATTCTTCAACACGGCGAATCGAGATAAACTGATGAGTGCGCCGAGAATGACTCCGAAAGTAGCCGATTATATCCTCGAGAATCGTCCCTTCGCTAGTTTCGAAGCATTGGTATGTGGTTTGCTGATGTGAACTAATAAGATGTGCAATGATATGATAGTAATATTCACCTTTCGACCTCGTCCATTTACAAGTCAATGTAGTAGCAGATAAAGAAGTTTCGCATTAAGGAATAAGGTATAACATGATAGTGGATCAAGGAAGACAAATAGGCATCAGAGCGGACATCATTAAAATGGAGTATATATTTGGGATTGAAAGATTTTTTCGAGTGATTTGATACTTGAGTTCATTTTAATGGCTGTGTACATTGCAGCAAAGGCGTCTATCGGAATGTCCTCGTGGTTCAAGCATAGTTGAGCAGTATCTGGACTATTTGGAGAATCGTGGTATATTAGAAGCAATTTTGGACGATTGCAAACATCATTCTGAAGAAATGCAAACTGCCTTAGAAACATTACGTCTGGAGCAATTACCTTCACTGCCGACACTTCTAAATAAAAAGTTTTTTTTTGATTTTATTGTCTTGTAACATTTGGATGAGTTAAAATCTGAACTTGTAAATATGCAGAAAGATTGAATTGGTTCTAATGTCTTTCAAATTTTGAAATTGACTTTATAATGAAACGTCTGATAGTGGGTGTTACAGCTATTCACTTCATCCATATCAACGAGTCGGACTGAACTGGTTGATAATGATGGATAAATTGAAATTGAACGCGATATTAGGCGATGAAATGGTTGGTGAATTTTTGTTGTTTACTTCACAAATTATTCAGTTTATTCAGTTTTTTATTTACTCGTTATCTGAATGTCAATTTGTTATTTATTATATAGTTATTCACTGGTATGTTTATTTGTTCATCAATTCGTTTAATGCTGCGTTCAGTGTTCCATCGAAATCGTCGCACAGAATATTTTTGTTTGGGAGGAAGAAGAGTTTCATGATTGATTGTTTCAAGGGACTGGGAAAGACAATTCAAGTGATCGCTTTTCTGGCATATCTGAAAGAGAATAACGTCATTGGACCGCATCTGATTGTGGTGCCATCGTCAACAATCGAAAATTGGATGGCAGAATTGATGCGGTGGATACCGTCGATCAAGATTCTCACTTACTATGGAAGTATGGACGATCGACGGCATTTGAGGGCGATGGCCACTGATAAATCGGTAACACAAACGAGTTCAATTGGTTGACAATGTATTGCTGAAATATTTTCTTAGAATTGTTTATGTCATTCTCTGAGGATTTTCGTTTCTTTATGCGAGTAAAGATTTCATCCGGCAGCAACTAGACTCGGAACCGTTTTGTGCACGTTTTTGTTGCGTTGTGGATTGTTTTATTTCATCTTGTGTGGTTGGATAATTTAATGGCATTGATGAGTTTTTCAGTGCCGCAGCTTTTATTTGTCTTTTCAAGAATTGTTTTTTTCAGATCGATGTGCTATTAACTACGTACAACATGATTGGTTCAAGAGCACAAGATCGAAAATTTTTCAAACGTTTCAAGATCAATTACGTTATCTACGATGAGGGTCATTTGTTGAAGAGTTGTCATACAGAACGTTACAAAAATCTCATGAAAGTTAGGGTGAGTAAATGAATCGTTGTATCGTTATGATGAACATTGTGGTCGCTGATTGTAATTCTCGCTCGTTGATGATCTTTAGCGAA
This sequence comes from Anisakis pegreffii, assembly GCA_035041965.1. Lineage (NCBI taxonomy): Eukaryota > Metazoa > Nematoda > Chromadorea > Rhabditida > Anisakidae > Anisakis > Anisakis pegreffii. The sequence continues at coordinate 26,337 of JAPYMA010003054.1, forward strand.
GTTGATTGAACCTCTTTGAAGTTGAATTTAACCAACTCGTCATTGAATTCACATGGTCATCGGATATTAGTGATGATCGCTTCCATTTTATCAGTGAAACTGCATTCATCGAAGTGATCAGCAACTGAGAATTGATCAAAATTCGAATAAAAGGATGATGAATTTGTTGTTGTTGTTGTAGGGTCAACGAAAAATACTTTTGACGGGTACACCATTGCAAAACAATTTAATGGAATTAATATCGCTCATTTATTTTACAATGACAAAACTTTTCACGAAGTATTGTGATGATATCTCTCAATTGCTTCAACAGTTTCAACAGGTTTCTATTGCTGCAATTATTTTCATATTTTTTTGCTTTAGAATTTCCCACTTTTCAGTTAGAATATCTTTGAAATTCTTGTTAAAGTTTGTTGAGTTGAAAACATTCTCGATTATAATTCATTATTTTGTTGTGATTCTCACCAGAAACTTCGTTTGCAGAAAATTCCAGCAATGGAAGCGAAAAGTGGATCTCTCTATGAGGCGGATAAAATCGAGCAAGCAAAGGCAATCTTGCAGCCGTATATCTTGAGGAGATTGAAGATAAATGTACATATATTTGCATTCATTCAATTGTTGGCTATTCATTTGGCTCGCTGAAATTGAATTGATTAGTTTGAATTTGTAATTATTCAGTAATCGCTATTGATGGAGTACTGAAAGCTGAAGAATTCGAGTCCTTAAAGATGAAGTGAACGGTGGAATTTATAGGTGTTGAGTTATTTACCAAAGAAGATTGAACGTGTGATATGCTGTAAGATGAGCGAAGAACAGCAGCGCATATACGATGACTTGATCAGAGAGTATCGGGAGATGGATGCGAATTGCGACAAAATGACAATTGGACGTTTGATGGAACTAAGAAAGATCGCAAATCATCCGTTACTTTACCGGAGACAATATACGGACGATCGTGTCATTAAAATAGCGAATGTTTTATGTAAAGCGGTGAGGTTTTAGTTGGGTTTTGACATGATGAGTTTTGACAGTGTTTTGCATTTGTTTATTTGGTATTGATGTCGTTATTACAGTTAGTCTGATTGCTTGTTCTTTTAATATACTGTTGCTTTTATAATTGTAATTGTTATTATGATTCCTTTATTGTTATTGATATTGTTGTTTTCATTTTTCCAGGAATCAGAATATGAGAAGAAGAATCCAGAACATTTAGCTGAAGATTTAGCATTTCGATCGGATTTTGCGATCAGTCAACTTTGCTCGAAGTATAGGTCCACTCAGCAGTTCAGTCTTGACGAACGAATCGCACTCGAATCTGGCAAATTCAAAGAACTCGATCATTTGCTTCCAGAAATCAAAGAAAAGGTTTCTGGTTCACGAGAAAAAATTTTCCTGGAATCCTTTTATTTTGTTTGTTTGTTTCTCGTTTTTTTGGAATATTTGATAATAATAATAGTGCGGATTAATTCAGGGTGACAAAGTGCTAATATTCAGTCAGTTCACAACAATGATGGATATTTTGGAGGTTTATTTACGACTTCGAGGATATGAATACTGTCGTTTGGATGGTTCAACACCAGTCATGGAACGGTGATTTATTTTATTTTTGCTTTCTGATTTTGACGACTCTAAAAATTCAGTTCACATAGCGAGATGTTTATAGTCGAGTTAAGCGTGTAATTCATCGCTAATTTCGTACAATTCTCTCGTGTTTGTATTATTGAAGATGTTTCATGAAAGAGTTGATCCAATATTGATTGAATGTTTCAGTCAGCAAATGATCAATACGTTCAATTCATCCGAGCCAAATTTATTCATCTTTCTGCTGTCAACAAAAGCTGGTGGTTTGGGTATTAATTTAACGGCAGCGAATCATATCATTCTTCACGATATCGATTTCAATCCGTACAACGATAAACAAGCCGAGGATCGTTGCCATCGAATGGGACAGGAGAAGTGCGTTGTTGCATTTTGTTTATTTTTCACTTATTTTGTGCTTTTCCTTTTGTTTTCTTCTCGTTTCGTTTTCCCGATTGTCTATTGTTTTTTGCATAAGGATGTATTTCTTGGTAGTATTTTAGAGCTGTATATGTGCATATTGAACGGTTAAGTGTGGAAATTGTGATGCAATGAGGATTTAGGGAAGTGTACGTGGTGAGACTGGTATCGAAGGGTAGCGTCGAGGAGGGAATGCTGAGTGTGGCACAGAAGAAACTTGAACTCGGGAAGGAAGTGACCGGTACGAATGCGACTGATGGTTAGTTCATTTTCGCATATTCATTGGTATTGGACAATGAAGATTAGTGAAGATAAACTGATGGAAAATTGTTAAAATTCAATTGGCGTTTAAATGCTTATTTTAGTCGTTATTGTAGGAAATTGATGTACTGAAATTTGTTCACTGATTCATTTAATGTTCCTTTCAGATGCTGAATGCGAAGGACAGATTGTTGAGTTATTACTGAAGAAGGCGCTTTCTTTGGACTAAGGATTAGTGTTACCGCGTAGTTTTTAAGATTCAATGAGGAACAGATATGATCACGCCGTTATTCGATTGCCTTCAACTGTTGTCCTTTATGTATGGCGGAGAATAACTGACTACTCACATTCAGCAATAGTTGTGTTGCCGTGTTTTCAAATTTACATTGTTTTCACTCGTTATAGGCGAATTTTGACTTGTCGGATTTAAAATTTATAGTGTTCGACTAATCATTTGCTATCTTGTTCGTTTGTTATTGTCTTGTTTTATTTGAGAAAAGTATTCTTTTATTGAATCTTTGAGATATTGCTTCAATATTGACTTGTATCATGAAAACTGTTTCGTTTGAGCAGCCAAATGTTTTAGTTAATCTTTTGAAGTGTATGGATTTTAATGCGATCAGTGAGAATTTTATGTGAGACGTTGGATGTCTGATAGTCATTCAACTTTAGCAATGCATTTGTTTGTTTGTTTGCCGTGTTATTTGTGTTTGTTTTGGTATTTGTTCGTCTTTCTGAGAAGTTTGATGATGAGGTGATTGTTGCATCTGTCTTGTTGTTTATGTTCTGTCATATTGTCTTGTGAAAAATTACATTTTGGATTGAATCTTGAGTATATCCAAAATGTGAGTATTTTATAGACGAGAAACGTTCTGGTGTATCTGGCTTTGTTACTTAATTAGAGTATCACCAACGATGTCGTGTGTGATTGGTCGTCATGCATGCGATTCGTTTTGTTCAGTTCGTTCGATCCGTCAGCTTTATTATTTGTATTGTTTTTGGGGTGATTTGTTTGTTGGCATGTAAGATTCTATGGTTAGGTTTTGATGACTTTCATTTTCTTTGAAAATTCATTGTCACTTATAAATCAATTGAGGTTTGTTTTAACTCTTCATCTTGTTGCTGTTGTTGTTGTTGTTGTTAGCTATGTGTTGTTTTTTGATCTGTTTGAGTCGAACTGTTGTTTTAGCGATTGAACATGAAAGTGGAGAAGGTACTGATTTGAGTCTGTGAAGATTAGATTTGGAAGGAGCATTTGTGTGGGTCGAGAAAATATTGATAGCTTTGAATTGAGATGAAGTGATGTTTCACAGCGGTTTTTTTTATGTTCTTGTCGTCGTTGACGTAGTGAAGTATTGAACATCCCAAAATTCAAGTAGCTAATAGAAACGGAAGTTTAGAGATATTTCAAAGGGGATGGTGCCTAATGCGTGTAAATGAGTTCAGTTTTATAAATTCGATTTGTCTTTGTGAACTTGTATGTTTTCAAAACACAAAAAAATACCAAAAATAATTTGAGATTTTTAAAGTTCTGTTTAATGTGATGTCTTATAATGTCTTATGATATTATCACTCTTATTATAATTCGTATTGTCTTATAATTATGATATTATCACTTTATAATTATTCTTTTTGTTATTCATCGTTTTTCTTCTGACCATATTGTATTGGTTATTTGTTTATTTATTTCAAAAACGTGAATTGAAATTTTTGCTGAAGATTGTTTTAATGTTACGATTGTTTGGAATTCATTCATATTTCCGAAGAAGTACTCTTGTTTGGCCATGTTCAAATTTAAAGTATTATGAATTGTTGTTATACATATTTTGTGTTGAATGCATTCGGTCACTGATATTGTTAATTTAATTTAGTTCTTCATCTCGTTATGAACAGAATCTTGTGAACACTCGTATAAAACGGAACGAATGCATAATTTATTGTTACCTAACACAAACCACTAAACATTGCGGGTTCAAGTCCTGCTTCCATACAAACATTTTCGAGTGTCCTATATTCGCTCTGAAACGGTACTGAACATGAATATGAGTGCTACTATCATATCGTGTGTTTAGATGTTGCTTCGATTTTTTTTCGCTACAAAATAGGAGCGGTGTTTGTTAAACGGACTCAAATTATAATGGTGAATTTGATTGGTTGATTAGTTTTGTTGTTTTGATTGTTGTTGTTCGAAAATGATTGAATGGAGATATCTGAACAACGATTTGCAAAATTCATCTGTCTTATGCTCCAATGTACATTGCCATTTTCATAGTGCAAACATTTGAACAGATCATCATAACATTTATCGACTATAATCAGTGATCGAAAATGAATTGACCAGAAGGGTACTGCATCACGATACCACAACACAACTACTATGTCACTAATTCAGAATAACATTTCGTATCATTGAATTCAACATATTGATACTGAATTTATTAAAATACAACAAGAATGCGTATTCAGGATCGTAGTTGTTGTGAATTTTATAGTCGTCTTGTAATATTGTCTGATATTAGAATCTGCTGATTGCCCTTGGTGTATAGGAATAGACAATGTCCATTTCTCACGTATTGTTGAATTTTGTACGCAGGAAGTATGAACGAAACAATTTCAGTTTCTGAATCAAAAATGCCTTCAAAGTTTTGCATTCATCTCCTTTCCTTTCTTTGCTTCTCTCTAATACATACGCATCGCAGTCTTTTGGTTAACAAAGAAAATTTGCATGGAACTCATTCAATTTGACATATTCAAAGCGATTTATTGGAGTAGAATTTCAGTAATTTCAATAGATCTCGGTGCTTCAATTCAAAACAAGTGCCATAGTTCATAATCGCCTTCGTATTGCTGCATTTTCATCGTATTTGATAGAGACGTTGTGTGAGGCGGTCGCTTTGTGACGTTATTTGGCGTGCAGTTGAAGTTGGTCGTCACAAATCAGAGCTCTCAATTGCGATTTGTTTTGAATCGACGAGAATAGGAGAGTGAACAAGATAGAGTTGAGTATGGCTAGCAGAAATGCGAATGAGGATTTACGGACAGCCGAAGTGAAGTTATCGCTTGTTGAAGTGGAACGAATGATCTCGGATACGGCACAATTGAACGATGAGGAGGAATTGAAGAGACGTGAAGAGACCATCATCAATTTCGGCAAACATCTTTGTGAAGAGAAGGACACAGAACAGTTGAAGCAGTTGATCACGTTGATTCGTCCGTATTTGACGAGTTTCGGTAAAGCGAAAGCGGCCAGAGTGGTGCGATCTCTTGTCGACATGTGCCTACAAATCGATCAGGATCCTCAGCTGAAACTCGAACTGTGCCGAGAGTGTGTGGCATGGGCGACGAAACAAAAACGTGTCTATCTGCGACATTCATTGGAAGTTCGCCTGATAAGACTGCTGAATGAAATGGGCAAATATCCCGAAGCAATAAATATGGCCACAAAATTGAATCAAGAACTGAAGAAAGTGGAGAATAAAGACGTTCAACTGGAGGTACAATTGGAGGAGAGTAAAAGTGGTTTCTCGTTGAACAATTTGAGTAAGGCAAAAACCTCACTGGTGGCCGCGAAAACAACAGCCAATGCGCTCTACATCGAGCCAAAACTTCAAGCTCAGCTGGACTTGCAATCGGGTGTGTTGCATATGGCCGAAGATCGAGACTATAAAACGGCATTCTCCTACTTCTATGAGGCGTTCGAAGGCTTTGACAATACCAACGAAGAGGTATATGCGAGAAAAGCGTTGAAGTACATGTGCCTGGCGAAGATTATGATGAATGAAGCCGAAGAAGTACCGTCGATTCTGTCGGGCAAATTGGCTCTCAAATATAAGGGAAGAGATGTGGAAGCGATGCAATCGGTTGCACAAGCATTTCAACAACGTTCACTGCTTGACTTTAATAAGGTCTTCTTCCATCTTATCGAGCCGACCATCTTGTCCTAATTGTTCAATGAATTTATTCAGTTGATTCCAATTGTCACGGAGTTTGAGTGGTAGTTTTTTTTTTGAAGGCAGCTGAATGGTGATTGAAGAAATCGTCGAATTTACTGCAGTGTTCGGATGGAATTTATTGTGGTTGTGAACTGAAACGGTATCGGAAACCCTTTCTGTAGGAGAATTGAATGATTGGAAATATATTTGAGCAAGTGATGAGTAGAGTGTTGAGTTGGACGATTGAACGTACAGAGTGAATTCGTTTTGGGGTGTGAAACGAGTTAAACTAATGAAGACGATGGTTTCGTTGAAGGCTTTTCATAAGTTCAGTGATGAACTGAACAAGGATGCAATTGTAAAGTCGCATTTCCATGTGCTCAGTGAATCAATGCTCGAAAAGGATATCAGTCGATTGATAGAACCGTATTCTGTGATCGAGGTTTCTCCAGTTCCTATTATTTTTTGGAGATTATGTTTAGATTTTTCCAAAATCGAGTTTAAAATGATGACTTACAACTGATTTAAAACATCCGAGAATGTCGATTAGTTGAGTGAACTAAGTTAATTTTATGATTTCATTGGGAATTTAAGTAGTATATGATCTCTCAATAAGATCTCTCAATATTGCTGTTGTTAATAGTAAGATGTTGGCAAAACTCAAGGCAAATTGAGGCTTTAAGCTTGGAACTTGATAATTTCAAATGATTTTCCATAACACCATTAGAAAGTCAACACGCTAATGTCTTATATTTCGCTGTGTAAATCTGAGTTGAAAATTCTCAAGCGAGCAATTGTTTGGAACATTTCTTACGTCTTCGGTAGCTGGAGGAATCTGCTTTTAGGTCTCAACAATTGCTAAACGCATCGATCTACCTATAGAACGTATTGAAAGGAAGCTGACACAAATGATTTTGGATAAAAAGTTTTATGGTATTTTGTCTCAAATATTTTGTTTGCTGTTGTCAATGCAATTGTCTATTTAACTCACGATCAGAGGAATAGATCGTTCAGTTTCCACTTCATAGCTATGCAGTAATTATCAAGTGAGATTGGGAATTTATCGTCGCCATGAGTGATTCGCGAGCGATTAATTTACTGGAAGATTTTTGGAACCGTCATATTTAGAAGGTATGGAAATGATGATAGTATGGCAACAGCAATAGCAACAGTAATAATGCAGATGCCCTAAGAATAATAATGAATTGAAGGAGTTGTTGATCAGCGAGAAGGTTCACTTACGGTGTACGCATTTTCTGAAGATGAATATACGAAGTCGTATGAAAAAGCAGTTGAGGGTATTCATGATTTATCGAAGGTCCTCTTTATCTCATCCAGCTCTCATTCAGAATGCCTTGTTAAAATAATATTTCAATTCAACTCTTAGTCAAGGACTATTATCATTTCATATCATTTTCGATGAACTGACAAATGATATGTCTGACGTGATACAAGGAGATACAATACTTTTATATGTAATTTCGTTACAAAATTGGATTTTTCAGTTGATGAAAAATTAAATTTGAGATTTTCAGACAGTTGATGAAATCTATCGTCGTGCAAGTAAATTAATGAAAGCCTAAACAATTTGATTCATTGCTCATCAGATTGATCAAAAGTGTAATTTTGTCGAAGAATCGACATGAATCTGATTGTTCAGTCAATGTATTTGAACTTTGAGTCCTATAAATTCATTCAGTTCAATTGTATTCGTTTGCAATACATTTCAACTTGTTTGATGTATTTGAAACACATCAATTTATGAGCAATAAAATTAACACATTGCGAAGAGTATTCGACATTTGCGAAATCTCTGCGATATTGCTTATTTTGACAATAGTCAATGAATGAAAAAACTGTCTTCAAGAGAGGAAGGGAGTACCTTTGAAAGATGTTACGATTCGAACTATAAGATGCTTAAAAAGACTATCTTCAAGTTATCTGATTATCTTTTGCGTGATACTCATTGCGATTTTCTTCCGTGCTCATTTCGTCTCACTTCGGATCAGTCAGTGAGCATTAGTAGTTGATGATTGAAGAATACATTGATTCAGGATAAATTATTGTGCAATGTTAGTTGAACAATAGCTGTCGCTCGAACCTCAAATTGAAGCTTTATCATAGTTGTGAAGTTATGGCAACTCCGAATTTTTGGCATATTCAACGAAGGCGAAAACGTACAAGTGGCGATTTGCTTGATGAAAATTCTCAAGATGGAAAACCAAAACACGGTAAATTCTACGAATGAATATTTTGTGAAAAACATTCCTAGGATTTCTCTTGGTTTTACAGAAAAATAATGATCGGAATCGGAATATAACTAGATATGTTCGAGTTCTTCCCAACTGATAATACAATCTGTGGGTATAAACTCTCGTATCAATATGTTCACTAAGAAATGTTCAGAGCAATTTTACTTGAGATTATGAGAAAATGAAGCAAACTATAAAATTGTGCTTGGGAATTGTCGAAAAATCGCTCTGAAAAGTTGAATCTGAATTCTCCTATAAAAAAAGATTCTTTAAAAGTTGAGAGAATTTGGAGAAATCAGATTGAGAGTTGGTTTGCTTTGAGGTTTCGTTACACCGATACGTCATCAGCAAAAAATCAAGCCTATACCAATGGAATTTTCTGAGTTATGGATTGGCGGTTATCTGGTGAAGTTACCACTGAATATGGTACCGTACACAACTCAACGCACCATGATGGCTAAAATCCTGAAAAGTCTCAAGAACAGACTGAATGCATTGATCGAAAGTCCTACTGGAAGCGGTAAAGTTCTTTCGTTTTGTAGCTCTTTTTCATTGACTGATTGGTAAATTCAGTGGCTTTATATTTCTTGATGAGATCAATCCAAAATGTTTCCGTCAACTTAAAGTTACATCTGAACATAACTTCAGTAGTAAAGTGAATGACTTGAAATAAGTGTAGGTTTGACCTGAAAGTTTCAAATTTCAGGTAAAACCCTAGGTCTTCTGTCAGCCACGTGTGCATGGCTGGTGAAGTATAAAGAGGAACGTGAGCAATCGAGAAAAGAATGCCCCATATGTAATTCAAGTAAACACATCACTGAATCCACCGCACCATCCACTAATCAAGAGAACAGTAACGATGCGTGGTCGATGAATGGTTCTGAGAATCCTTTCTCATGCGAGAATACGAACACGGAGAATTCTCTTGACTCGACAACTATCGTGAATAAAAAACCACTCCTAACATGTAAATATTGGTTTTGTTCTTAGAATCACTATCGCTTTATCGTGATTGCCATTTCAGTTTCACTTTTCGTTTATTCTTCTGTACAAATTATTTGTAATTATTATTTTTTGTTATTGCTTTTCTTGTTAGTATTATTGTTATAGTGTTTGTCGCTATGATGTTGTTCTTTAAAAAAGCTGATTTATTTATTTTCTTACTGATTTATTCATTTTTAAGTGGAAGAAGAGTTTGACGCAGACTTCAGAGCATCGCCTAGTCCAGCTGTTTCAAGAAGGGTATTTCATCATGTTATACTCTTCATTATGTTTTTATTTTATTTTGGTTAGGAAGTTATTATTTTTGGACTTTGAAAACAAACGAAATTGTTTCGAATGATTAAATAAATTGTTTCTTACAGAAAAGTCTCATCTCGGAGGATTCGAAACGTTTGAAGTTAGAAAACGGTGAAGAAACGGAGAAGAAAGTTACCGAAAGTCATACTTGCTTACCGTGAGTTGTTTTAAATGTCGCATCAGTTGAATTGAGATTTTTCTACTGAATTGACCGCACTTCGATGAAAATGTGATTGGTACTTAAATCTTCGGTAATGAGCTCAACTATGAATATTTTGCTTAGATAATCGGTGAACTTGGTTTGATTATTGAAACGGCACGAATAAAGGTATTCAAAATTGAATGTTTAAACTCGAATCTGATTGAACAAGCGATTTCTTCGATGCGTGAAATGATTTGTTATAAAAGAATAGTTTGTTTGAAATTTCAGGCGAGTGACCATCTACTATGGTACAAGAACACATAAACAGATCAGTCAAGTGGTGAGTGAATTCGCTCGCCTACCGTACGGTCATGATGATCGAATAAGGTATCGATAGTATTCATTAGTTTGTTCGTTGAATTTTTTGTAAGTAATTCTAAGGGAAACGGTTTGAGAACGGTCTTTTTGCCTTCTTTTCTCCATAAAAGTCCTCAGGTGTTGTTCACATTCTAAAGACTTGAAAATTTGGATGAATCTTCGACATGATTCAGTGAGAGTTTTGGTTTGATACGATTCCATTTAAGACATACAATCCTGGCTAGTCGTGATCACTCCTGTATTAATCTAGCGGTACGGAACAGTGGCGATGTGAATGCGAGCTGTAAAGAGCTGATATCATCTCGAGGAGTTTGTTTCAATTTTTTTGTTTTAATTTCAGTTCTATTTTATCTTTTCGTTTTTTCGTTTCATTTTCAGAAAGAAAATGCGTGATCCATTCCTCAAAAACTTACCATCTACCTTTGTACTCGTTATTTGACTGTAAATGAATAAAAGTTACAATGCGATTGATTATTTTGTCTGCGATTGTTTTTGTGTGCAATTTTGATATTCTCATGCAAATGATATTGAATAGAGATAGAATGGTTTTGTTGCTTACAATTGGTAGATATTTGGATGATTGCGGTGTGATGATTTGAAGAACGCAATTCGTGATTCTGTCAGAGCCATCCGATACAGTTTTTTCGTAATCGTGCATTGTTGATGGGTTCAGGTAGGATGCGCTTACAAGAATGCAATGCGTGGTAAATACGAGAAAGCCCAACCACTGCGTCGATTGGTATCGAAAAGCATGCAGGGATCTAGCAATGTCTGGGATATCGAAGATTTAGTTGAGGCGTTAAAAGTGTCAAATCCAACGCTTTGTCCATATTTCTCGTCGACACGTGTGCTGACACAGGATGCTGATATTGTATTTTGTCCATTCACGTATATGATTGGTTGGTGATAAGTGTTTTGTTTTGAAGTTTTATTTGATTATGAACTCGTTCACTCATAAGATATAAATTAATTGAATATCTCAATGATATTGTTCTATTGATCACTGAAACTATATCGCAGTATTCATCTCGTTAAAACAATTTAATTATGATAGAGAAATTTAGATCCAATAATTCGTGATAACTCCGAAGTGGCACTGAAAAATGCGATTGTTATATTGGATGAGGCGCACAACGTTGAGGACGTCTGTCGAGAGGCAGTCAGTTTCTCGTTCACCGAAAAAGAAATCGTTGCGGCATGCGCTGATTTTGGCAAAAAAGGTTGATGCTGTGCTCATTGTGAGCTCTTTCCTAACATTCATAACACTTATTCATACTGAGTTTGAAGTTCAAAATCTTCTCGCAGAACCGCAACAAAATTTCGATCTTCTCATTGCAGCCGCCGATGTGGAAAAAGCACTGAATAAATCGAAGCGAAAACAAACGGCGCAAGAGGGATTGGACAACGTTGACGGATGGAAAACAGAGCAAACTTCTGATGCGTTGAACAATTTAAGTACCAATTATGGGACGGTCGGTATCCATCTTCAATTCGCTTTTTTGATTCTTTTTTTAGGAAGTCAGTAATGAATTCATTGATAGAAGGTCTGCTTATGTAGTAGTGATCAAGGATTGAATTCTTGCGTGGTTTTTTGTTTTCATGAGACTCGCTGAGAGAATGAAAATTCTAGGAATATTCGTTGAATACATTTGACGAGTTGAATTTTCTTTGGCAAAATAATGTTTAAAAGGAGAAAATTTTGCGAACCTAACGTTTTTGAGGTGAATAAATTTATGAGCGATTTGTTGGACTGGTTTGTTGGAATGTCAGCCGAAGTTTTGAATAAAACGGTGGGTCGAGATGACCGACAAAGCGAAACCTTCTCATGGGAGCGTTTGTATACATCTTTCGAAGAGAGCAAATTGACAATTTTCGGTGAAAAAGGAAAATCTTCAGCATATTCGAGTTTATTGGTTCGTCATTATTTTCTTTACGTTACTTTTGATTGATCGCTTTCAGAGCGTTTTTTTGTAAGTGATAGTTTTAGTTGGATTTGTATCGCTTTTGATTTGCATTGATTGTTTTAGAAGATATTTCGTTGAATTTCAGACCGCTTTAAGTGTGGTGTCGGGTTTGAGTGGTGATGATAGTGACCGCGATACGATGTATGATCAGTACAGACCACTATCTGCATCCGTATCTTGTGTCGAGAAATTCTTGTATTTCTTCAGAACTTATTTCAAGGACGATAACAGAACCGTTTATAAGTGAGTTCTCGTTCGGCTGATTCTTTTATTAGTAATTTTGAGTGGTTGTTTTATTTTTGTTCATTGTGTACAATGTTCATCGTTTGCATTCAAATAGTGGTTCCGCATTAAGGCTATTCATTTGTATCGATAAGCCGTTTGTACCGTTCGCTGCAAGGAATCGTCAAAGCGATATTGATGAATCGTCATCGGTTCGTTTCAGATTTATATTGTTTTGAATCAGTATCTAATTTCTCAGTGTCGTTATTATCATTGCGATATTCATTTCATTGTTCGCTTGCCCTTATGTGGCGGCTTTCATTGTTCAATAGATAAATATCATGGAATTTTTAAATGGTTTCGGAAGTAATCCAAGTTGGAGGTGAGGAATTGTGCCTTTAGAAGGATGTGCTGGATATGGGGAAGGTATTCACCGAAAATGCAAACGAATGGCTCGATTCGAGGTCACCATTCAGCGGCTACCACGAAATTAAGCGCGGTTATCGTGTTAAGCTGGACTTTTGGTGTATGCGACCAGCACTGGTGCGTAGAATTTATCCGTTTTGATTTATCTTTCAATTCTTAACTGATTAAAAAAAGTCACGCAAAATCAAAAATTTAGTCTCATCTTTAATAATTGAAGGCATATTTGGACGCATTCAAAGAATGCCGCAGTGTTATATTGGCATCTGGGACGTTATGTCCAATCGAGACGTTTCGTTCAGAGCTAGGAACTGATTTCCCACAAACGATGGAAGGTAGTCAAGTGATACCAAAAGAGAACATTTTTGCTGCCGTTCTTCCGTCGGTAGGCATTGCAGTTGTCCTCTTTGATCGCATTCCTCTATTAAGCCTTCAGTCCGGAGAAGAAAACCTTATTTGTGCGTCTTTTTCCAACAGTTTTTAGCTATTCGAATAAAACCCAGATACTGAAATTGAACTGAAATCGCTCATTATTCAGGGTCCGACAGGTCATCATTTGTGTGGTACGTATCGTAACGTGCAAAGTGACGATCGATTCATTCGTGAAATTTCGTTGCTGTTAAAGTGAGTTCAGTGAAGACACATTGTTTCAGCAGTGTTTTGAGGAATGCAGTAGACGGTGAATAGATAATCGAAAGTCTGCCTTCATTTGAATGGAGGACAATTTTGAATTTTGAGTGAAGGCGACTGTTTTGATCCGAAAAGAAAAGAAAAACTCCAAACCATCAAATACAATCAAAGTTGAAAAACTACACGTATTATCACTCATCATGAATGTTGAATATTGGTGAATGCGAAAACGGCAAAGTCTGTTAATAACTAAATGAAGTTAATTTGCAAACTGACAGCGATATCTTAAAGATGAGTTAAGTTCAGATCTGTATGTGAGATCGTACCAAAAGGAGTGTTGTGCTTTGTGCCGAGTTATCAGCTGCTCGACAAAGTGTACAATTTTATGGAAGAAAGTGGCATCTTACGACAGATTCAAACCATCAAATGCGTTCTACGTGAACCACGTCGATCCACACAAATGAATGAGATAATGAGCAAATACGAAGAGGCCATCTTCCATTCGGATCGTTATGGACCTCAGTGTACCGGAGCGTTGATGTTTGCCGTTTTTCGTGGAAAGGTAGCCTACCCTCCGTTTTCAATGGAATTTTGGCTATACCGAATAGAGACGAAGTTCATGAGATGTTTATTTTAAACCTACTCACTTGCGTATTTATAATTGTTCGATTTATAATGTCCTCTCAATCGGAGGCACACAGCTGAAGAGTGGATATCGGTGATATTTACATTTTATGTGCTGAATTCAAGTTGATCAGATTGATTGCTTGTGTGAAGAGTGCTTGAAGATATTTGGCAAAGATATGGAAAAGAGCGCATTTTTAGGTCTCCGAAGGAATCGACTTCCCAGACGATCGCGCCCGTTGTGTGGTTTCCGTAAGCATTCCGTTTCCAAACGCAATGGATGAACAAGTTTGTTTTTTCGTTGATTGTTATTTTGTGACAGGATATTAGTGATCGAGTAGAGTTATTTGGTTACTATGACTTTTTTTGTTTTGTTACAGAAGAAAAAGTTATTTTTCAGCAGTTATTGTGTTTCATTGAAGAATTGGTGATGTTTTGAGGTTTTGGAGAAGAAGAAATTCAACAACGAAAATTGTAAAAAGTTAAGAATTCTAACCGGTGATGAATGGTACACAATGCAAGCGTATCGGGCGCTCAATCAAGCCCTTGGAAGGTATCGTCAAGCGTTTTTTTTCTTGATTTTATCTTGCAGAGTACAATTTTTGGATGGAATGAAGAGAAATCGCTTGTTTGTTTTGATTGAATGAGTCGACTCATGAAAATTTTGATACCGAAGGAAATGCATTAGTGTAATTTCAGAATAAATTCTTTTTGATGGGTATCTCCCTCTTTTTTAATATTTTTTATTGGCGTAATGAATGAGCTGTTGCTGTAGATGTTTACGGCATCGCTCTGATTGGGGTGCAATTCTATTGGCTGACAAGCGTCTGATGCTTACACAATCGAATCCAAACGCGAAAAAAGTCTCAAAATGGATTCGTGAGCAGTTGAGACCGCTCAGCAGCTACAAAGACTTCACGTCGAGCCTAGAAGAATTTGTTACGAGTATGCAGTCAAAGAGCCAGATGCAGAATTCCGAAAGTACAACAACTGATACCGTCACAAATGATAACACCGAAATATCAACGCATGATTCTAGCAGCATGGCGAGTTATGGGTCTCGGGATGAGTAAAAGTGGCATATATAAACTTGATAATATCGATTCCGTCTAGGTTAACAAAATGCTCGAAGGCAATAGATCCAAGAATATAGAAATAAAAATCATGTGTTATCTATTTTACGCATTTTGGTATGAATCCGCATGGTAGTCACTATATTTATTTCAAGTGCTTCCGTTCGATCAGAGAAAATTTAACGCCTATATTGCATTCCGCCGTTGAATTTTGTTCTTATGATTATTTCGACTCCTGAGCGACTCAGATTATTCATCTTGGTCACTTAAGTGCTGATTGTATTGCATTCCCTTGGTATTGTGCAGTACCTCCATTCATTTTGATATCAGCTAATGTGCATTTATCAGTGAAATTCTTATTGTTGTTCTCATTCGTATTGTTTTGTATTAAATTGTTTCGTTACATAACTTATATCACATAATTATCACTCAACCGCAGTGACAAATATAGTTGAAATTCTTTCGAGTTCCTTTCAAACTTCGAGTATTATAAATTGTGTTCATTTTTGTATCTCATTAGGGGTATGTTCATTAATTGTTTTAAAAAAAGTGAATTTGTCACGATTTCGCATTTCATATGATCGCCTCATCTTGATATATGTATGCATACGAATATTTATTCGTTGATTTTTTTGTCTTAATGGAATTGTTGAGGTGTTCAATAAAATAGACATTGTTTCGTAGTTGTCTAATTGCATTCGATAGTTATCGTTAGAAGTTAAGAAAATGAAACGAATTGGAAGTGTTTTCGATAAGAAATTAAATTGAAGTAACAATGTGGCAAGATTTAAGATTATTAGCGGCTTGGTTAATCTAACGAGTTTATATGATTGCAATACTCAACAATCATAGACTTTTAATATTTAACCTCCCAAACATGCATCAAATAAA
This sequence comes from Anisakis pegreffii, assembly GCA_035041965.1. Lineage (NCBI taxonomy): Eukaryota > Metazoa > Nematoda > Chromadorea > Rhabditida > Anisakidae > Anisakis > Anisakis pegreffii. The sequence continues at coordinate 42,426 of JAPYMA010003054.1, forward strand.
TATTTATTCAATAACAATCATAAAACTGATCTCATCATCAAATCAACAAAATAATGACGAAAAAAACTCCGTCAAAACAAATAAAATATGAATCAAGTCAACAACAAATAGATGAAGTGAACAAATAAATAAGGTAGTGAATGTGAAAATGTTCTATTCGAATGACAGTCAAGACAGTGATGAATCAGAAGGACAGTTCGACGTGGCGCTATCAGATGCGGTTGTCTGGCATCCAGAAGATAGCGTACGGGCAGGTGTTGCGGGTTTTAAACGTGACGGTGGTCGACCGTACAGTAGCTGTGTTGCGTTGAGTTGTGAGAGTACAATCTCAACACACGCATACAACTGCTCGTAACTGATTTTTGTTATACGTTCGTCTGAAAATTTTGCTTGTTCAGCTCTGAGCTTGTGCTATGAAAACTTCCATTGTGATGCATTCATCAATGTGAAGTAACTTATCGTTAATAGCGACTCGATGATTTAAGATGGAAAAAAACTCAATGAATGAATTGCAATGCGATTGCATTTGTTACAAATCGATGATTGATCATATGGTAAACGAAAGATTTTTATCATAAAGCGATATTGCAAGAAATTGATCAGTGCAGTAACAATAAGGTTGGATTCAGTCATATGATAACGAATGATAGAGGCTTGAATGATAAAAGTTCGTAAATAATATGACGCACTTATTTGGTATCCAGCAATTTCGACATCCTGCAGCACTGGCCGAAAATCCGAATAACCCAATTCGAGCTCGATCATTTCATCAGACTGTGTTGCCAACTGCAATTCAAATGCTTCATATAAGCCAAGATATCGAATGTTTTATTCACAGAGTGAATGATTCCTCATGAATGTGTTCATCCATACTTTTCGTAAGTGTCGTTTAATTTGTAGTGGCGTTGAATCAGATGCAAAAATACATCTACGAAATTGATCGATAACGCGTTTCTTGTGATGCAATGCCATCTGCATTGATCCATCTGCTGGATCTGGCGATATTCGTTGACTGATGTAGATCAGCCTGAATATTCAGTGTCATAATTCCTGTCGATATCAGTTTATCCTCACAGAATATACTGTTTCATGAATATGTCAAGAGCACATCATTACCAATGTATTATTCATCATTACAGTTGTTACGTTTTGAGAATGTACGAAAACGGTATATCAAAAGATATTGTTTGTACAGTTAAGTATTACTCCTCTTTGTAGTAGACTAAACTATCAATACACACTCACCTATGTGCCATATCGAGAATTTCCAAGACGGGATCTGTGATCGGTTGAACTGAATTCGCTGAAACGTTCAAAACAGCTCCGGCTGATGCTACTAAATAAAACATAATTTTATGCCGTTCTCATTCAGAAATATTCTCAATCCAACTGTCAAGCAAATAAAAATAGTACAGTTCATAAGGCAATAAACTGGCAGTGATTATAATTAAATGGTACTGATAAGTATGGTGATATAGCATTATAATGATATATTTTGGAAATCCAACTTAAGAAGTAGAATGAAGCGGTGAGAAGGCATACCGCGAAGATGTCGTTCCAAAGCTAGTCGTCGTTCATTTTCAATTGAATCTGAACGAACGATCTGATGCAGATTCGGAAGTCGAACAGAATTCGAACAAGACGATGAGGATGTTGATTCTATTGACGAATCTGAATTCAGCGTGACCGTAGCGTCAAAAATTTCGAGTTAATTATGAGTGCTTTTATCAGTTGCTCTTTACCATTAACAAATGATCGACAAGTTTCCGTTCAAAATTTAGTTGATACCAGTGAAAAAAAAACGAAAAGTAAAGCTGAAAACAACTTTGCCAAGCGATTGCTTTTGCTGCACGATTTATAGTGGTAAGACGGGGTAATGAAACACTTGAGATGAGCTCATTCCGAGACAATTCTGTGGCAGCCGTGGTGATTCGTGCTTCTTGAGCACTATTCGCTGGAAATTTAAAATCGTATTTTCAGATTAAATTCCGATTTAAGCAATCAAATTTTCGAAAATCCAATGAAAAGCTCAATTTTCTTACTATCGAATTGCCGGTTTGGCATCTTTTTGACCTGAAACTGTTTCCAGCAATTTCGAAAAATCTATGAACAAATGAACCTTTCCGTGGTTTATCGATGCCAAACGCTCGAAGTGGAAGCAGTGATTTTGCATCGGACTGTGAGCGTTGGAAACGATTCGCTTTGATGAGTCTCGATGAAATTCGTGGCTCAGTATTTTTAGAGTTTCTTGAAGTTGACGTATCATTCCTGAAAGTTTCACCTCTCAATTTGATTCCATCTATTCTAAGTCCTAGACTGTCACTATCAAACACATTCGTAAACGTTTCTTGGAAAACGATGACCATTAATAGCACCGTTAACGATGGAATATCTTAAGAAGGCGACGAATTACTTTTGAATAAATGTTTGGAACTATAGTTGCAACGGCACAGGGAAAATTTTCACTGAAGTTCCATAAGATATTGGAATTCCCTTTTATCGCTCGAAAATTTTAGAAGAATTTCTCCATACCGTTGTCTGCGATCTGATTTTGACGCGACCGTTTTCGAGGTCGTTGAAATGGAGCGAAGTACGCCATCGAGATGCAGCATGATTCGTTCGGTGATCAAGCTCGATATACCTACTATATCGGATCGTTTGCGATGATCCTTCTCCAGACATGCATTTATCATGCGTCTCAGTTCACTACAAAAGAAACTCACAGAAAAAACCAGGTACTCTCAAGTTATTATGGAACTCAATGCGATGACTTTGGTGTTTTTCGGAAAATATTTTCGGTAACTGAAACAAATATGACAAAATTCTTTCTGGAATGGCCCTCCGAAATCGCAATACTAAACTCATATCAGAGTTAGTTTTAAAATGCCCGGAAGATCCACACATATTCACTGTTCCGTGGGAATGCTCGAAGAAATGATCATCTGAAAGCGTACGGAGAATAATTTTGATCGACCATTTCGTATCGGCCTTCAACGATAGTGGTTGCGAGACGCAGCACGTTGTGCGAGAAGAACGCTGGCTTCAGGTTGCACATCTCATACACACAACATCCGAATGACCAAACGTCTGCTTTATCCGAATACGGCTCATTTTGAACAATTTCTGGACTGAAATTGACGAATATGGCTGCTTGAAAATTCCAGAAAGCATTTCCAATAACCAAAGAGAATTATTGTAACAGCTAGTGAAGGAAGTCGATGCGAAAAACTGATCTATCGTAAGGAGCGATTCATAACAGATGAGTGTTAGGAATTATCATACCAACTGTATACGATTGTGCCGGCCGCCGACTTCAAGTAGTCTGCGCCCTTCTCTTTAGCCAATCCAAAATCAGCTGTAAATTGTCAATTTACTGGGCCACGCAAATTTGCTTTCCGGATACCATGAAGGATTTTGAAAACAGATGGAAATGATGTGGAAGTGAAGAAATTTTCACTAAATCATAAATATTCTCTATCATTTTCATGAAATAAAAAGCGAATATTTCACATGAAAACATACTGATGACAACATGGTCATTATCAGCGAGCATTATATTGTTTGGTTTGAGATCACGATGCACGATGCGTTTCTCTTTATGTAAATATCTGAGCGCGAGCACTAACTGAAATCAGAATTATAGCCAAATGGACACTTTAAATGAATTAAAACATAAAAAACTTGAAACTTGAAGCTGGAGCCAGAGAAAACTTGAATGAACGATGAAAGGAATAAGTAAAGCTAGATGAATGAATCAAAATCGCTCGATCATTTTCATGACTTAATGTTAGTTAGGCACTTAAGAGGAATTCGACGATAACCTGTATAACGATGTTCCATATTCTGGCCTCAGTGAACGTTTCGTTCTTCTCTTTAACTGAATTAATGTGATCTCTCAACGATGCGCCTTCCACCAGGTCCATAACAATATACAGCTTGTGGTTCTCGACAAAGACACGACGATATCGAACGATATTTGGATGTCGCAACTGCAACAAATCACTGGCATTCATTGGTCGCCTTTGATGGGGACGATGTGAAGCTGTTTCAACGGTCAGTTGGCAGAATCTCGGGAAAGACATTGTTCACGAATTAAAATGAATGGAAAGTTCAAGTTTTTGATTATCAGCAGCTGGAAATAGAGGACTATCACTTTTCTTTCGTCTTGTAGTAGGACTGTGAAAAGGAAGAAATAAGTGGAACCTGTTGTTTGATTATTCGGACTTCACTTATAATATCACCGTAACTCTTGTCCACGTTACTTTCGTCTTCTTGCAGCATGAAAATCTGAAGTTACAGCGAAATTTGGTCAATTATTTTAGATTAGAGACACTAGCCACTTTGAACGATTTCGAAAAACATTTTGCAAGATTGTGATTAAATGTTGACTCGTCAACTGCGTAGTCTTACAAGATTGCCTTATAACGCTACAACGATATAACGTCACAATTTTATCAATTGGAATTATTTGATAAGACTAGAACAGTGGTGAGGATGAGAAGGCTTATTGGTTGAGGGAACCGATTTGTGTGCCTGAAGGAACTCTCAAAGGAAAGAACTTTACCGTACGGGAACAAATCAAATGAAGGTGATAATTATCTGATCAACTATATGGAGCAAACTCAATCGATGATATATTTTGCACAGATTTCGCATATACCTCTTTGAGTGCATATGTTGGTGCTGAGGTTTTATGCGCTGAATTGATGATTTTCTTGTGCACTCGATAGACACATCCGAATGCACCTGAGCCCAACTGTTCGATAACTTCATACTGACCGATCACTGCGATTGGCTCACGTTGTTGATCACTTGTATCCCAACACGATTGAACCGTCTCTTTGGATGTCGTCTCCTAGAAAGACTTCCAGAAATTTTATCTCTACAACAAATACTGCTGGCCAGGAGGATAGAACTTTCTTGTCGCATTTTGTCGCCATGGTCCAACACACCATAGATGAATTTCGATAGAGCAAGATTTTCAATAATCATGATTTTTGATTTAGTCATACAAACCAGGTCGTTTTTCAAGAACGGAATAATTTCGATTAGAAAATTACATACTGCCCGAGAAAAGGTGAAGGTTCTGGGTAATATGCGCATCTGAGAACAGTATCTTATTTGCGAGATCAACGATACAGATAATTGATCACTACCCAATCACTGTTTTCATGCAAAATATTTCTTTATAATCAATGGCGTATGATCCATCAAAAAATTTTCTCTCGGTCCTTCAGTCAAGCTCCAGTTCATCTCAGGTGGTTGATAAAAATGTATGTGAAGCATTAAAACTCGCAATAATGTGCCGATAGCTGTCCACAAGTGTCGTATAAGCTTGTAGTTCATGCACATAGTGACCAATATCGATGAACTTTTCATAGAAATCTGACGGGAATAAACGACGAAAAAAGTGACGATTACGTTCCAAACAAAACAATAAGCGTAGTACACGAAATACTGAGCACTGAAAGTATTTTATCAAGAAAATCATCATAATGTTTTGAGGGTTTGCACAAACAACGATAATTGGGAAGATTTGAGAAAGATTCATTAAATCACTTTCATTATTCATTTTCATTTTATCATGCGGAAAGTCTGATTGCACTTCAACTGACCTGCAATACCCGAAAATTCTCATTTTCACTCAACGTTGGCCGGTTATATTGAAGCATCAGAAGTCGACCCAATTGAAAGATGCCATTATTTTGCACTATCAAAACTTGATGCGCATCACATAAGCATAAATGTGCCAGTACAGCACAAATACCTGAAATTTTTTGGCTTTGCGATGTGATTTTTTGGCCAACTGAGATACGTTCAGAAAATCGGCTATATCTCCTCAAGCAAGCAAAATCGCTCGACAATGTATATTTCTGAAAGTAGAGAATCTTAGGAATCTAATGAT
>JAPYMA010003054.1:48430-79490 GCA_035041965.1 Anisakis pegreffii
TAATGTACGCATTGATCAACAGTGATAGAATGTATTGAAACGAGCGTCGCCCAGCTACTTGAAGTACATTCAGAAAATCAGCTATATCTCCTCATTTAAACAAAATCGGTCGACAACATATATACTTTTCTGAAAGTAGAGAATCTTAGGAATCTAATGATGTGAAGAAATTGCTATGTTACTGAGCAAAACTGAGGACACGGTTAGTTTGAAGATGGTAACCCTAATGCCACTATAGTAATGTACGCATTGATCAACAGTGATAGAATGTATTGAAACGAGCGTCGCCCAGCTACTTGAAGTACATTCAGAAAATCAGCTATATCTCCTCATTTAAACAAAATCGGTCGACAACATATATACTTTTCTGAATCTAGAGAATCTGGGGAATCTAATGGTGTGAAGAAATTGCTATGTTACTGAGCAAAACTGAGGACACGGTTAGTTTGAAGATGGTAACCCTAATGCCACTATAGTAATGTACGCATTGATCAACAGTGATAGAATGTATTGAAACGAGCGTCGCCCAGCTACTTGAAGTACATTCAGAAAATCAGCTATATCTCCTCATTTAAACAAAATCGGTCGACAACATATATACTTTTCTGAATCTAGAGAATCTGGGGAATCTAATGGTGTGAAGAAATTGCTATGTTACTGAGCAAAACTGAGGACACGGTTAGTTTGAAGATGGTAACCCTAATGCCACTATAGTAATGTACGCATTGATCAACAGTGATAGAATGTATTGAAACGAGCGTCGCCCAGCTACTTGAAGTACATTCAGAAAATCAGCTATATCTCCTCATTTAAACAAAATCGGTCGACAACATATATACTTTTCTGAATCTAGAGAATCTGGGGAATCTAATGGTGTGAAGAAATTGCTATGTTACTGAGCAAAACTGAGGACACGGTTAGTTTGAAGATGGTAACCCTAATGCCACTATAGTAATGTACGCATTGATCAACAGTGATAGAATGTATTGAAACGAGCGTCGCCCAGCTACTTGAAGTACATTCAGAAAATCAGCTATATCTCCTCATTTAAACAAAATCGGTCGACAACATATATACTTTTCTGAATCTAGAGAATCTGGGGAATCTAATGGTGTGAAGAAATTGCTATGTTACTGAGCAAAACTGAGGACACGGTTAGTTTGAAGATGGTAACCCTAATGCCACTATAGTAATGTACGCATTGATCAACAGTGATAGAATGTATTGAAACGAGCGTCGCCCAGCTACTTGAAGTACATTCAGAAAATCAGCTATATCTCCTCATTTAAACAAAATCGGTCGACAACATATATACTTTTCTGAATCTAGAGAATCTGGGGAATCTAATGGTGTGAAGAAATTGCTATGTTACTGAGCAAAACTGAGGACACGGTTAGTTTGAAGATGGTAACCCTAATGCCACTATAGTAATGTACGCATTGATCAACAGTGATAGAATGTATTGAAACGAGCGTCGCCCAGCTACTTGAAGTACATTCAGAAAATCAGCTATATCTCCTCATTTAAACAAAATCGGTCGACAACATATATACTTTTCTGAATCTAGAGAATCTGGGGAATCTAATGGTGTGAAGAAATTGCTATGTTACTGAGCAAAACTGAGGACACGGTTAGTTTGAAGATGGTAACCCTAATGCCACTATAGTAATGTACGCATTGATCAACAGTGATAGAATGTATTGAAACGAGCGTCGCCCAGCTACTTGAAGTACATTCAGAAAATCAGCTATATCTCCTCATTTAAACAAAATCGGTCGACAACATATATACTTTTCTGAATCTAGAGAATCTGGGGAATCTAATGGTGTGAAGAAATTGCTATGTTACTGAGCAAAACTGAGGACACGGTTAGTTTGAAGATGGTAACCCTAATGCCACTATAGTAATGTACGCATTGATCAACAGTGATAGAATGTATTGAAACGAGCGTCGCCCAGCTACTTGAAGTACATTCAGAAAATCAGCTATATCTCCTCATTTAAACAAAATCGGTCGACAACATATATACTTTTCTGAATCTAGAGAATCTGGGGAATCTAATGGTGTGAAGAAATTGCTATGTTACTGAGCAAAACTGAGGACACGGTTAGTTTGAAGATGGTAACCCTAATGCCACTATAGTAATGTACGCATTGATCAACAGTGATAGAATGTATTGAAACGAGCGTCGCCCAGCTACTTGAAGTACATTCAGAAAATCAGCTATATCTCCTCATTTAAACAAAATCGGTCGACAACATATATACTTTTCTGAATCTAGAGAATCTGGGGAATCTAATGGTGTGAAGAAATTGCTATGTTACTGAGCAAAACTGAGGACACGGTTAGTTTGAAGATGGTAACCCTAATGCCACTATAGTAATGTACGCATTGATCAACAGTGATAGAATGTATTGAAACGAGCGTCGCCCAGCTACTTGAAGTACATTCAGAAAATCAGCTATATCTCCTCATTTAAACAAAATCGGTCGACAACATATATACTTTTCTGAATCTAGAGAATCTGGGGAATCTAATGGTGTGAAGAAATTGCTATGTTACTGAGCAAAACTGAGGACACGGTTAGTTTGAAGATGGTAACCCTAATGCCACTATAGTAATGTACGCATTGATCAACAGTGATAGAATGTATTGAAACGAGCGTCGCCCAGCTACTTGAAGTACATTCAGAAAATCAGCTATATCTCCTCATTTAAACAAAATCGGTCGACAACATATATACTTTTCTGAATCTAGAGAATCTGGGGAATCTAATGGTGTGAAGAAATTGCTATGTTACTGAGCAAAACTGAGGACACGGTTAGTTTGAAGATGGTAACCCTAATGCCACTATAGTAATGTACGCATTGATCAACAGTGATAGAATGTATTGAAACGAGCGTCGCCCAGCTACTTGAAGTACATTCAGAAAATCAGCTATATCTCCTCATTTAAACAAAATCGGTCGACAACATATATACTTTTCTGAATCTAGAGAATCTGGGGAATCTAATGGTGTGAAGAAATTGCTATGTTACTGAGCAAAACTGAGGACACGGTTAGTTTGAAGATGGTAACCCTAATGCCACTATAGTAATGTACGCATTGATCAACAGTGATAGAATGTATTGAAACGAGCGTCGCCCAGCTACTTGAAGTACATTCAGAAAATCAGCTATATCTCCTCATTTAAACAAAATCGGTCGACAACATATATACTTTTCTGAATCTAGAGAATCTGGGGAATCTAATGGTGTGAAGAAATTGCTATGTTACTGAGCAAAACTGAGGACACGGTTAGTTTGAAGATGGTAACCCTAATGCCACTATAGTAATGTACGCATTGATCAACAGTGATAGAATGTATTGAAACGAGCGTCGCCCAGCTACTTGAAGTACATTCAGAAAATCAGCTATATCTCCTCATTTAAACAAAATCGGTCGACAACATATATACTTTTCTGAATCTAGAGAATCTGGGGAATCTAATGGTGTGAAGAAATTGCTATGTTACTGAGCAAAACTGAGGACACGGTTAGTTTGAAGATGGTAACCCTAATGCCACTATAGTAATGTACGCATTGATCAACAGTGATAGAATGTATTGAAACGAGCGTCGCCCAGCTACTTGAAGTACATTCAGAAAATCAGCTATATCTCCTCATTTAAACAAAATCGGTCGACAACATATATACTTTTCTGAATCTAGAGAATCTGGGGAATCTAATGGTGTGAAGAAATTGCTATGTTACTGAGCAAAACTGAGGACACGGTTAGTTTGAAGATGGTAACCCTAATGCCACTATAGTAATGTACGCATTGATCAACAGTGATAGAATGTATTGAAACGAGCGTCGCCCAGCTACTTGAGATCAATGTTTACACGAAATCTCGGTAATACCGAATAGCGGTATTAGAAAAGCGATACAGATCTCGAGATTCGTGGTGTCGGTATTTCCGGTATTCATACCACAAGTCATTTAAAATGAACTTGGTAGTATATTCATGACGACTGGAGCATGAAGCATACCAATATTTGTTTTTATTGTATTTTTTGTTGAATTTCTTGAGCTTTGGTGAGTGATTTGTTAAATAAATTGCTTTCTGAATGATTTTGAACACAATGGCTCAAAAAGAATGTGTTGAACAAGTCACATTTTTATATTTCAAAAGTTGCTTTTCAATACCGGTATCGTCAGTATTGAAAAATGATATCGATATTAATATTGATCTCGGTATTGAGAAAATCGTCGATATTTTGCAACCGCTAATCACACCTTCGATGCTATGAAACAAACCGATTTGCATGGTGATCAAGTCTTCGATGTTACGATCCGACATGGAATGCGATGTGAGTTCAGCGAGCAAAATCGGAATGCCACCATTTGAGACGATTTCACTCGATGCTTCAGCATCCTCAGCCAGCTGTGCCAATGTCCATGCTACATGCCATTGTAACCGACAGTTTTTCATGCATAATATACTGTAACACAACTTCACCGGCTATCTTATTCCTGATTTATTGAAAACAATTAGGGCTATTGGCCTATTCATTTGACCTAGACGGATATTATTGGTCCCGTAAAGTATATTGTTAATTGCCATTTCAATGCTTGAACGCGATCGCACATTAACATTGATGATTAATTTCATGAATGACACACTGAATTGCTGCTATGCTATGTGCTTAATTGCTCACTTATAAATGTAATTCAATGGCATTGGTACACCATTCAGTTTCGAACAAAACTTTCCCCATTAAGTGGGAATCGAAATCACGGCTTCCCAATCACTAGTTTGCTCGAAATCGAGTGATGTACCGATGTCATTGATGTTACCGAGTTTGAATCAGGCTAAGATATGATTTTATCTAAATATCAATGTAATTTCTTCATTGAATTTGGATTTGCCATAGTTCGTTATTTCTTTCAGAGAATCATCACATCTGTTTTTTCAGATACTCGCGATAATTTTTCCACTGGTTTGTCAGACACATAAAAAATGATAGCATTACCTTATCAACAATGGAATACCATCATAAACTTTGATTTGCTCTCGCACTTGATCATCACTGCAGAGTATTCGTAGCAGACTTATGCACAACCTGAAATTATCGCCATCCAATTCCATAATTATAACGAGTTCATTCAAAATGCTATGAGAAGTTGGTTTTTCTCAGTTTCTTCAGCGATTGCTCGTCAATTTTGAAATTTTCAAACTTTTGAAAAAGATTTTAGAAAAATTCCGACTTTTGCGTCAAAAGATCAATATCCTTCGCGAGTTGAAGACACGCGTCCACTGTGATCGAATTGCTCATATCGGCCCTTGCTATAGCGCTCATTTCAGCCAACGTTCCCAAACACTACAAAAACAACCTGACAGTGAAATAAGTGCAATTATTAGTGAATATTCTAAGAAATCGGTTCTTAAGAAAGATTTTCTTCCTAGATACGAGAGATACTTTGGGTGGTTCCTTGAAAAGTACGATAAGATGAAATGAACCTTGAGAGTAGCCTGGAGAATAGTCATCTCTTTCGCATATAACAATGCGATAACAACCTGAAAGTTATGTCAATCGCTTATTTCGTACAGATCTGTTTATATGACTGCTGAAGCTGGTTATTAATTTGTTCCAAATATACACATTCTGAAATCTATCTAAAAATCTGTTGAAACTATAAGTGCAAATGTGATCATGAAGAAAAAACATTGCAAATGAAATACAATTATATCATGCGATTTTCACTGCCACGTACCTTTTGAATTCCGTAAGCCGCTAACTTTTCCGCATTTTCAGCACTACCACTACTCAACTTCTGTGCGATGCCTGAAAGGTATCATTTGTTTCAGTTGAACTTCAGAAGCTCTCTGTTTTCCAGTTGGATCGTCTATGTCAGTCCATAATTGTTAGCATTAACAAATCTATCTTATTGTATGCAAAAACTTTCGAATGTTAAATTTCTCAAGCTTTCAAGTTATGATCAACAACGCGGATCATTTGCATTTTTGTATTGTGAATGGTTAAATGAATCAAATTTATTTAATGGTTAAATGAACCAAATTTATTTAAACTTTAGTCCTCTCAAAATCATAAACATCTGTTCAAAATGAACCATTAGAGGAGCTTGAAGAAATAATTCACGGATGACATCCATCTATATGAGATTAAATCTTTAGTAATCCTATTTTATACATTCATTCCTTAATGCTTCCACTAACAACAAATTCGTACACTCAACAATCCCTGTTACGAGCATTTTGGTTTCTGTCCGAGATTGTCTTATCTCAATTGCATTATATCTGTGCTTGTGATCTAATCAGTCCTGCTAATCTTTCGAGTCATAGCGCATTTGTCTCAATCCATCAAGTAACTAACTATCTTTTCAGCTTTGCTTAAGTTCGTTTCTTCACTCCGCGCATCTAATTGATCCTGCTTGTCTTAATCACTTTCACTGGTTCAATCATTAGAATTAGGAAACGCTTGTAATGGAATATTGATCTGTTTGACGATCGAATTGGGAAACATTAGGCATTTGTGCATGCATTCATCAAGCTGGTATGCAATGATGAGTGAAAGGCATTTCAGATGAATTCATACAAACGTCTAATTTATGCAGATTTATGTCGTGTCATTCGATGAATTGAGCATCAACACACGGGGCATGTTTAATTATGCAAAATGACGCGGAATAATCCAAAACCATGATGAACTTATGAAGATTTGACATCTTTCACTCTTAAATAGTGAATAAATTTGAATTTTTCAGCACTGATTTTGATCCCAAGATCAGAGATATTTTTTCGGAAGAGAACATTGCAATGTTACAACTCACTGAGAAGCGCTTTTGTGGAAGTTGACCATTCTGCGGTAGCTTCATTGTTGAGATACGACTGACTGACAAATGTCAAAATCTAAACTTTTCAAAACGTCACTAATGAACTGAATGAATCATCAAATCGAATCATCAAATCTTCGAATTTCAATTACTGATTGCTGAAAGTACATTCTTGGAAGAGCAATCGCAAATGTTAAGTCAGTTAACACATTATTTCATGTGGAATTCCGAAAGTTTCCAAAATAGTCTCCTTTTATTCTCAGAAATATATGCACCTGAACAAATCCCTCTTGTAATTTCCATGCATGAAATGAATCTTCCAATGTTCGATCACGAAGTAGGTGTTTTGTCAGTTGAATAAGCGATAAAATCCATCGCCTTGGTGGACGACACGATATCCACATACTGCGAATTTTATGAATTGTGATCATCACTGTTGATACCATCAAAATTTTCAAAGTTTTTATCATCCTGATTTTCTAACAATTAGTGGTGATAAAATCTCAGTCGTATACAATTTTTTTGCCTATCACCTAATGTTGATCTCAGTAGATGGGTCAGCATCGCTATGCCATCGATGAAAATTAATCATAAGATTTTTGTTTCAAGTGAAGTCTTTAAGTACTCAGAAAGTTTCCATAAATCCTATGATAGTTTCAAGCTCGAAAATCAACGGAAGGTAAACTTGAAAAATCATTGATGAAAGTCAACTGAAGAGACGGAATAAACATTTGAAATATTTTATTTCAAATGATTTTCAGCAGCAGAAAATCCCGCTTGTCTGACAGCTGAACTATTTTTTGCGGAAAGCTTTCAACTGCTGCAGATTCAATTCGAAACTGGAACAATTTCATCACCAAACAAGTTGGAAATCGCTCAAATAAATATTTGCGGTCTTATCGATATTGTACGAATGAAGCAATGAATTTCATCACGCTTCAATCATGCAAAGTTGTACAAAACGATATTCGATAACGTGAAAAGACTAATCGCAAGCCTTGATTTGAAATATTATAATTACTGCAAATTAAAAGCGCGATGGCGATTCCTGAGAAATTTGAAAGCGATTTCAAAATTGAAATGCGATTGTGCATTTTCGGTTAAATTTTCACTTATTTAATGTTTACTCATCGCGTTTCACTTACGTATTGCACAGACGATTTTTGAGTAATCGTCTTAGCAGTGCTTCTGAAGTCGGTGCATTCACCAAATCCGCATATGGTGCTTCGCTTGAGAGGCATTTCCTTAAATGCACACACACTTCATTAGCAATTCAACACTACTGTGGATGTTGAAGAGTGTCGTCTTCATGAAATCTGCCTTCATGAAGTTTAAAACACTAAAACTCCCACTAAAATGCACGATCATCTGTGTATTTCCACTACTTTGCAAATCCAATCCATATTCCCGGAAATTCCATTTGGATTGTTAGTTTTGACTGATGCATTTTGAGGGCATGACGAATAACTAGCTATTTATGAGCAATCATGTGAGCATTGACATTGTTAGCACTTATTGTTATTAATATTGAATACTAAGGGATCAGTTTGATAACATAGATTCCTTGATCAAAAGTATTCGACTGTAGATCGACCGCTGAAAATTTCAACTGCTCAAGAAAGCGATTCCTATCTCTTGCGAGTTACTATCCGACTCTTCTGACAGGACAGCGTTCACACGCTTGAGATGATCATAAATAGTAGTTGAATTTCATGTTAATATATGCTTACAGGATGGATGCATGAATTTCAAATGTGCACAACATTTGTAAGCACTAACAGAAGTGTGTTGCACGTTTCGATTTCCTTATCAATCAGCTTACTATGACCAACGATTTCCTGCCCCAAACTCTTGTAAAAACATTCCGCATAGCGATTCGCCACTCGTTCACCCATTCAATTCAATCTGATTCAAATACGTTTGTAAATATGTTTTATATGAGCATATATGCGTAAATATCCACTCCAATCATGCCTCGAACACATTCATCACTTCAAAGCAAAGTCGATAGTTGTCGCAGAATCGTTGGATTGTATCAGACGCACAATCGCGCAGATTATTAAGGTTTACAAGGCGGTAAAATCAGTTTGACTCAATAAAAAAATTTGATGGCGACAACTTAATGAATATTTATCGCTGATGATCAATTTTGCTTTTTTTTCCGAAATATTCATAAATATTCAGAAATTCGTTTTTATCTTAAATTCATTTAGGACTCAGGCAACTGGAACAATTTTCGACGACTCAATGGGTTCTGGTGCATAATTCGACATTAATCTTATTATTGAAATCCAATAAATTTCTCGCTATCAGTAACGCAATGAGAACACAGTCAAAAACAAGAAACTATCGCAATTACTCACTACATAACTAGATCTTGTCGCCTTAATCAAATCCTTCTGAAACTAAAATTATCAAATGCACAATTTGACACTGTCTATTGTCATCATATCATTCAGCTACAATCAATTTCTATCGATAAGGATTACCGATATCATCCAAATCAGATCTATATCAATAGTTATAAATATTTTCACAGTTATTTAATATCATTATTCAAATTATTGGGTAATCATTCTCCAATAAACTATTTGATCAGCAAATCGATAAAATTTTGCTGTCGTGCTCATCAGCAGCAAGAAGAACCGGACGAAAACAGCCGGTAAGTTGGACACTTGAGTAAGATTTGTGGAAAAATTGGCTGCGAAAATGATTATAATTTGTGAGGTGGAGGAACGAACACTTATAATTTAAGTGGAAGCAGTAAGTAGCAATTTGAAATAAGTGCCACACAGCTGCCATATATCCTAATCCCACTAAGGATCAATCACCCCTAGCAACCGGCCGTCTGTCATTTACAAGTACCACACCGGTATTCAGTTTCGCCTATCCACCCCTACATCGTCGATTCTTCACAGACGTTTCAACGCGTTTCATCTTATCGAATGCTGATTGTTCTTTAGACTGTTTGATCGATGAAATTTCACTTCCAAAAAAATTTCTTCATGTTTGATGCCAAATTGTTGATTTTATGAATCACTTAGCGTTTCGTAAATTAAAATGGAATTTTCGAACAAAATTGCAACAATTTTCTTCACGATTTGCAGTGAAGCTTGCAATGTTTTGCGATGAATTTAGATTAGATTGTGAAAATTTCCTATTTTGTTTTTTTTTTTAGAATAAGTGATCGAAAATCATTGCAGTAGTGAATGTGCATACTCAGTTCGATAGGAAAGAAGTCTGCAGTTAATCTGTAAAGTTAGAAATGACTTTCAATTATTACTCCACGGAATCAATCCTTTCATGCTGTTCCAGTCGGGCCAATTTTCTCGTTCGTATGCCACAAACAACACCTGTCAATCATATTCAACTTTTTCTTCGTATAGCATCGTTTGAGAATTATGTTGATTGTGCAAAATTATGTCTTTCGCTGATTTAACCACCATCGTTGGACAGTTCTTGTTCGTATGGTTTTTGCAAGAGCTTTTGAGTTTCCGGTGGAAGTTCGAGGTTTTGTGGCTCGAAGAACCATTAGTACGGTTTGCAAGTTCATTAAACTTTATGCTTTCTATGAATGCGAACTTGAATATCGTACATACATTGCATTATTTAACTAGTATTGTCATGTTCTCATGCAGCGAATCTGTGCGCCTTACAGTCAGTAGTGCTCTTTCCTGATTCATTAAGATTTATGTGTACTGAATAAATAATATGGGTAATCGTTTGTGATTTATAATATAATACGCCAATCAATCGTTCACTCATTTAATATTCATTTGAAAACGTCTAATGATGAACACGAACGCTTACATAAAACTCAAGCAGATGTTAAACTGTCTCTGTTCAGTGCATCTGAATCGTTTGGAACTAACGTTATTGCTATTGTCCTCGATTGATTTGTGCTTATAATGTGCGTGCGGTGAGTGCCACACATTGGATCATTTACTCAAGCCATTATGTGATGAACGTTATGTGGCTAGTAGCACTGCGCAGTTACATTTGACTTGATACACCACAATGATTGCTGGGATGTGATTGAATACTAAATTAGGTACGATTCAAGTAAACGAAATATTGTCACCAATTCTATATTTGTGAGAATTTTGGTGAAGTTAAAGGGACTTCTTCTAGTAGATAATTCTTCAAACAGTTTCAATCTACAGGATCATGTCTTCACTCTTCACGTAATCGCCCTCTTATGACAACATGAAAGTCTAATCCACTTGAGTTTGTAATTACGAAATGTATGGAATGAGTTCAAGCAATTTCGATAGCTGCAGAAGATTTATTTGAGATAAATTATAACACAATGATACACCACAATAACAGTAGAACTATATGTGAACGATCATCGATGGCTTCTGGTTAAGAGTGGTTCCCATTGAATCGAGTGAATTGCCGCTGGAATAACGATAACCTGAACGTGATCCTCAGTTGCTGATCCAGAACTCTTATTACTTGAGCAGATATGCATATCCAAAGATAATTTGATGATTGTTAAATGAACTTTTCGAAAATAGTTATAAGTTGATGTAGCGACAAAAATTTAATAAATTGAGCAATACTTCGCGTTTCAATTCATTTCAATTCAATGACCAAAATTCATTTATAATAAGTCAGTTTTTTCTCGAATATACGAGATCTGAAATCTAAAATCTTAAAATTCTCTTTATTCACTACATAACATCTGTTTTTTTGTTCTTCTCCTTAGCCATTCTCTAACGGTGAATCACTCACATATTGTCCATTTAAGATAGCTCATTGTATGTGGACCACGCCAAATTTGGTAGTGAACGAGCACAAATTTGGTAGTGAACGAGCACGTAAGCATTTATAATGAGCAATAAATTTTCGCAAAAAAATCACTGCAGCTGTTCTTTTCGGATTTTCAGCACATATATTCAGATGGATGGCCTAGATCGCATAAAGACTGATGACAGCAGATCACAGATAACAGCTGTGTGTGTGTGTGTGTCGATGTTCTCCATATAAATTACATATTACAAAATTATTTACGTATGCACATTAACTGCACAAAAACTGATAATTAATTGGAAAACCAATACTACATTTTAGGGTAGTACCGCAGAATGCAGTACTACATTCTCATGGTAGTACCAAGAGGATAGGATGAGAACGTGGTCATTATGAAGAGTAAATGATCAGCAGCATTTCAGTTTCCATTAATTGATATAACGTGAAAACGAACAATTTTAGAAAATTGATAGTATCGAAGCACTGTGATTGATGACTGATGTTGATCAACTGAATGCCGTTCTTTTGATATTTCGAAACGTTTTAAATGAATAGTCGAAAAAATGAAAAAACCTCCAATTCAATTGTAACCAAATCAATCAGTTGATGGGATTCATGGAATAGATGCTTATAAAGTATTGAGAAAAGATGCGAATTAGTTTTGGAAGACTCCAGCAAGACATTTGAGAGGGTCATTTCGTTGAAATTGAAATTTCGTTTGCTTTATAACAGGGAAATTTCTCAGTTCATGTGAATTTTGTCATGTCATCGTGGCATACATCATTGCTTAATTTTAACATCTCTCTTAATTTGAATATCAAATGCTGTTCTTTAAGAATGGCATCATATTTCAGTACCAGTTCACAGCTTTTATTTATCTGAATCAGTCAAACAATTTGGTATCTTCGAAAACCCAAAATCCAACTGATAAAAATTCACACAGCAACATATTGCGATCTGATGTTGACTTCTGCCAGCCAATCTGCCTGAAAGGTAATCTAAACAATTGCAACAACGGATCTACAATCAAAAAATCCAAATAAACAGCACTTCGCTCAAAATCTCAAATATTTCTTACTATTCCACCCTCCCCTTCACAAACTCTATCCACCAATCCCTTCTATATTTAATCGACCACTTTCCCTTGTTTAATAAGAAATGACCTCATCTTAACAAACAAATCACTTACCTTCTAAACAACAACCAACCAACAATAAAAGATGGCGTTATTGTCGGTTGTAACAAACAAACAGGTAACATACAGATGAATGAATCAAGTGAATACAACTACATCTCATCTGCATACAGTTCGTTCAGCAGCACAAAAACACAACCCGATCAAGGTCACCACCACCCCATCACCAGCACCAAGTAATCCTTTCAAGTCACCATCCACTCATCTACTTCGTCTCACCAAATAAATCTCACACAGAACCGATCCACCTCACTTTAAATCGCAAGAAAGTGCATCCTACACATCTCCTCCTCGTCTCGCTAAAAACTTCCAAGTCCTGACGATTTCAACGCCTCTCCTTCACCTTCAGCTTTCTAACACTTTCCTAATTTACAATCAATCGTAACTCAGCTAAGTTCTTGACGTACTTTAGCCCTACGATCGTACTTCCTTAAACCACAATCTCTAAGCCGTAACAGTCATCTGCCATCAAACGTACACTCCAATGATTAAAATGCAGTGTGACGACAAAACACCCGAATAAAAATTAAAACATTTATTAATTCATCATTTTCAAGAACAAAAAAGAAATAAACCGAACAAGTTATGCAATACAGCAAAACACGCAACTGGACACAATTATAACCATACTGATGATGATAATCATAATTGCAACAACAACATCACTTGATCAATAACGCTCGAAAGCGTTCCGATTCAACAGCAAAACGCTAAGCAATCGAAAAGTAAACTGATGACAAAACAACGTTGTGATCGACAGATAACTTATTAAGCACATCTCACTTTAATGCCCGATCTTTTGAAAACAAAAAAGATATGGACAATAAGTCAGCCCATACGTGTATCTAGAGCTGCTGTCAAGCGTTCGCCAAACATTCCTCTCAACTAAACTCGTTGTAGTCCTCTCCACTCCAAAATTCCTTCTCCCAAAAGCACATCAACATAAAGAGAACAATGAAAAAATTTGTATCATAAAAGCAGAATCAAACACTAAGCCGTAATCGAAATTTGCACACTGTCAAACGATAACAACAATGATGACGAATAACCATTGATGGAGTGGGAGGGCAGCGAAGGAGAATCGTAAACCAAGCGGAATACGCTTTGAGGTTGATCAATTCAAGTACAAAAAATTACGCCCAGGTTGAGTCGAGTCACCAAACAAAACAAAAAAACAGACATCGAATTTGCACACCCTCAGCAGTCATCAGAAGAGAAGAAGGAGAGAACTAAGCGCGCATCAAAAGGAGTGTCACAAATTTATAAACAAATTGCTCTTACAGAATGCTGCTCGATCGAACATTACATATGCATAAATTGACATAATAATCCTTAAAATTGATAAAATAATATTGGATTGGCGGGACAAAGAAACAACAGTTAAAGGGCACAAAGAAGATAACAGATCACTGGGGAAGGGGGATAATACGGCAGCGAATACAGAGGAACGGGATGACAAGGGATGGGACTAAAGCGGAATGATATTTGATGTGGTGAAGTGAGATAGACGTCGTTGGATAGATGGGTGGTTGGTTTAGAAGCACTTGCGGTGCACAATCGATGGACCAGATTCGTCGTATTCTTGCTTTGAGATCCACATTTGCTGGAAGGTGGATAATGAGGCCAAAATTGAGCCTCCAATCCAGACCGAGTACTTGCGCTCTGGTGGAGCGATGATCTTGATCTTCATTGTGCTGAAAAGATAATCAATTATCACTGACCAACAGATTTAAGAAATTAGCACATCTGAATGTGAATGAAACCAAAACAGTGAAATACTCCCAGGATACTTGCCTTGGTGCTAGAGCAGTGATCTCCTTTTGCATACGGTCGGCAATACCCGGGAACATTGAGGTACCTCCTGAGAGAACGGTGTTCGCGTACAGATCCTTACGGATATCTACATCGCACTTCATGATGCTGTTGTATGTTGTTTCGTGAATACCACATGATTCCATTCCTGTAACATACTTACACGTCAAACTTCTTTACGAGAATTGCAGTAACTGGAGACCAATCGTCATTAAATGAAAGTTCGATTAAAATTTCTAGGTCAACCACTTGAAAGACGAACCAAGGAAAGAAGGCTGGAAGAGTGCCTCCGGACATCTGAATCGTTCGTTTCCAATTGTGATCACTTGACCGTCGGGCAATTCGTAACTCTTCTCCAACGAAGAAGACGATGCAGCCGTGGCCATTTCCTGCTCAAAGTCCATCGCCACATAACACAGTTTCTCCTTGATATCACGAACGATCTCACGCTCGGCTGTCGTCGTGAACGAATAGCCACGTTCGGTTAAGATCTTCATCAGATAGTCGGTAAGATCACGTCCGGCCAAGTCCAAACGAAGGATGGCGTGTGGCAACGCATAACCCTCGTAGATTGGTACTGTATGCGTAACACCATCGCCGGTATCCAATACGATACCAGTTGTACGACCAGATGCGTACAGGGAGAGTACGGCCTGAATGGCGACGTACATTGCGGGTGTGTTGAATGTTTCGAACATGATTTGAGTCATCTTCTCCCTGTTCGCCTTCGGGTTGAGCGGTGCCTCGGTGAGAAGCACAGGATGCTCTTCAGGTGCCACTCGCAACTCGTTGTAGAACGTGTGATGCCAGATCTTCTCCATATCGTCCCAGTTCGTGACAATACCGTGCTCGATCGGGTATTTCAGTGTCAAGATACCACGCTTTGACTGAGCCTCATCACCTACATACGAATCCTAAAATGCATCCAATATATCACCATCATTTGTACGAATTATCCGCATGATTCTATGCGAATAACATTTGAAGTGCTCAGATGTCTTTGATTAGCACGCACCTTTTGACCCATGCCGACCATGACACCTTGATGGCGTGGACGACCGACGATTGATGGGAATACGGCACGTGGTGCATCATCCCCGGCAAAGCCAGCCTTGCACATTCCTGATCCATTGTCAATAACAAGAGCCGCAACGTCGTCGTCAGCCATTTTGATGATTTGTCAATTGAAACAAAGCGTTCACCCGATCGATAGACGAAATCTACCACTTCAATGGAATACTTTTTATTACTTTTACAGGTAACTTCATTGCAATCCCGAGCTCAACATCACACGTCAAAGATGTGATCGTCACAACAACGACAATAAACAATTTGAAACAAAGTTGTTGAGTGTCTTCGACATCATAATCACACTTCATTAATTACACGTTTCTATGTCAACATTATTGATGATATCGCCGCACAAGTGACATACATCAAAGAAAAATACTTTACGACTGGTCGCTTGACGGAACAGAACGCTCAACTAATCGGCCTTTACTCACTTCCTCATTCGCTCACCACTCCACATAAAATGTACAATTTCCAGCTAATACCAACCATCCACTGAGAATGAATAGTGAAAAGTGTTCAAAAAATTTATCGAAATATGTTAATAATTAATGCAATAACTAATGGTCATTAAATATTCATTGAAACAACGACCAAATATTTTTCCGTCGTATTCGTAGGCTGCCCGAAAATTGATAATAGACTCGACATACACTTTATAGTGGTAGAAAAATGACACACGGTATCATCAATTATTCAACGATCGACATTTATATTGCAATTCAATTACGATTGTTTATGGTTGGATACGTTAAAAATTCCAAACCAATAACGGGAAAGAACATCGGAATACCAATCGTGACTGTGAAATGCAAATATGGCGAAATATTTTCCAATTCTGCACATACTTTTTAGAGTGATAAATGGTGATTGTAAACGTAAACGTTTATATTCAAGTATTGGTGCTTATGCAGGACATGTAAATGTGGTAATGATCTCGACACAATCAAGTGCCTACACATTCGAGCAAATATTTGCTCTTCATTGAATCAACGAAACTTTCAATGCACTACCCTTACATGCTTTCTTCTCTCCCGTCTATACACAATCTGAACTTCCATTTCCTTCAACACTGGATACCGAGAATCAAAACCATTGCCTTGTATGCTTAAGTCAAAATAAACGTCTCACATTACTTCATCGCTACAATCACCATACACGATATGCCCCTTTCACCATCAACATTTCCAAAATGGTCATAATATAGTGCAGTTGAAAGCGAGAATGATTCGATACTCAACGAGTGCATAAATCAAACGAAAATGTGCTCAAATGTGCTATTCATGAACGTTATACGCTGAACACATTCGACAGACAATTTCTAGGAACCTTTCTTTACGAATCAGTCACCAAATTCGAATTGCATTCATAGAAACCGATCCCACATTTCAAAATGATTCATGCCTAAATCTATAACAACTGGCATCACTAATGACCCACGAACAACTGGCGACAGGTGGTGTGTTACGGAGAGATTTCATCACAGATGTAACCTACAATTACCACGTAATGAGGAAGGAGAATTCCTTCAAACAAGCAATTTCACGGTTGTCACTGAATTTCACACATAAACACGGCTGCAACACTGCGAAATCAACAACACGCGACCAACCTCGGCGGGTGAAAGCATCGTCAGTGCGGAGTCTCAAGTAACTCGGAAATAGGCCTTCTTTCGGACTGATTCCACAGTCAATTCAGTTGCAAATTTGCCCCAAAAACCGACAACAGATTGAAAATTTCCACGCACGCTAAACGCAACAAATAAGCTGCGAAAGAAATCAGTCTGTCAGTTATTTCACCACAACGCCATCAGCACTCATCATGCGTCATATAAATGAAATTAAATTTGCATAACCAATGAACACAACCAAGTCACAGCCCAACAACGAGCAAACTGAACTTTATATTCGAAGCGCAATTCTGTTTCGCAATAATCGATTGTACCAAATAAAATCAGCACCCATCTCCAATCGCTTTACAAAAATGAAACGGAAACAACATTCTTTCACTGCATAACTCAACCAAACTGAGCAATACCCACCAATTTTGGGCCAAAAACCTTCGGAATCGATGACGAGCTAGCAAATAAGACCACAAAACCACCTCGCTTAACAATGCAGTACCCAAGACCAACACTCGAAGACTACCAATCAACGTCCGACCCCACTACTGAAACTATCACGAACCAACAATGGGGCGAACGAATATGCGCGACTGAATGAAGAACGACTGCGTAAAAGTGCGATTCAATATGAACATGGAATGCCGCATATCTAGCAGTCTTCTATCATCATCCTCACCACTCACTTCTGTATGTAACACAATCGCCCACAATACTAGTTAAATGAAACGAAAGAAAGTGCATGAGCAGCATACACACATCAAATAGACACAACAGCATCACAGATATATACGTAAAAACGACACATTTGGTAAGTTTGATTACGAAAGCATTTGATAGAAAGTATTCATACAGGACGAACAACACACGATAAACGACAACTGCATTCGAATGGAACACACGATGGCCAAACACTAAAACGAAAACGATAGAACACATAAGGTTAGTGCTGGTCACTAGTGGAACACTCAAGCCATATATACGCAAATAGAAATTTTACTCCGATGAGAGAGCATTGAATATTTTCATGGCCACACCCATTTGGCTCATGAACACTGGCGACGATTGGCTGTCGTAACGGGCAAGTCGGCAATGATTGGTGGATTTGAATTCTCTAAAAAAAGGCGCCAAGCAAAAAGAAGTGAACGAATCCGATATAGAATAAGTTGTGTGTGGTGCTGATGCGGCTGCTGCTGCTGCTGCTTTGACTGATTCTTTTTGTGAAACGACCGACGGCGTGTGCATCATCGTGTAATATAGCCTTGTGCCTGCAATAACACAGTATTGCACTAGTTATGTGTGCATGTTCCTCGCTGAATGATCACATCAGAAGAATATATTGATGTTTCGATACGTATGGATGTCTGGCACGATTGCGCGCATGTGAACACACAGAATCATCATTTATCGAACAGCTTTGCATACCGCTCTCTCTATAGCAGCAGCTTGGGAGTGAATGAACATGACTGACGACGCAAAAGTTTTCGATCATGGAGATGGAGCAACAAACATTGAGAGGAAATGAATGTGCATGAAAGAAAAATGGAAATAGAGTGGCTGGGAAGAGCCGGCTGAATCTGTATGAAGATAACTATTTTATCGTAAGCAATGATGCTGAGGAGGGGTTTGGGGGTTAGGTTAGCAAACAAGTAACTGAAGGTATGCGAGGATGAGAAGTAAAGTGTTTCAGAGCGCTGCTGCCGGTGATATCATGAGTGATAAGCGTCGATCTGATAATGACAAATACAAAAACAAACGAAAATTTCTGATGAATCATATAGCATAAGTGTGTACATTCATTGGTCTTTTTATGCATGCGATCGGATCGGTCTCTGCGAATGACTCGACATAATACAACAGGCTTATCACAACGATGCGCTCATATGCCCGCAACGAAGGCAAAAACCTCACACACGAAAGGCAGCAGCTCCGTATAACGCATGCATTTTGCATGTGCCACCACTATCAAAACACATACATAAATGCATGGAAAGGATGGTGATTAATGGACATGAACGCGGCGGCATCGAGGGAGGCAGCGAAACAAGGATGGGACGGACACAATTGATTTAATTTGAGTTCTTGCGAAAACTGAAGAGCGTGAAGCGGCGAATGGTTTTGCACTTTTTGAGTGAGTGAAATGGTCCAAAGATGCGCCGTTGCGCCATCTTACAAATGTGCTTCTTTTAGAGATCATGAAATTTTAGTCATCATTCGTGAGCAGAGGAGAACAGATCAATCAGTTGGATAGATAGATATATTTTATAGTAAAGATGATTGATGTAAAGAAATTGAGTGAGTGGATAAGAAGTACATACGTATACGTCTATATCTGCACTAGCTGAGATGACCTCGAGTTCGTAAGGTGAACATTTCTGAGTGAATGCAGCAAAGGAAGATAGATGCGATACAAATGGATATAGGTTTTATGCAATGTTAGCAATTACAAGTGTGATATCATTCGCTGATAATTACTCACTAAATGACACTTCTCATACATCGCATTGTATCTCTTTTGATATGTGCTCACTTTTTGTCATCCCAATTTCCAGTCGCATAAATTAGACAAAATACGCTGAAATATCAGACTATGCTCTCTTCGAGATATCCGATGTTGTCCTCGTTCAGACAGACAGCTGCCTCTGATCAGTCGTAAAAGACCAGGATATTCAAGCTCTTTTCTGACATCCTAGTTCAGTGGGATATCCTGTGATCCGTAGATTCGTAGAGGGTGATCAAGTTCTAAAGACGAAGGACAGAACGATGAGATGACCGCAGTGAGGAAATCAAGAGACTGTTTCTGAACTGCCAGAGGTGGAACCAGTAACAGATATATATCAAAAAGAAAGATATGGACTTAACTTTCATATCTCCGAACAATTGTTCGCATTTCTTGCAATGGATCACTGAGAAACGAGAAAACGGAAACGGATGAATACTTTCATGCAATAAAAATAGCACAAAAAGAGGATTCTAGCTATGATGATGATAATGTATGAAACATTTTTCATTTCTATCGTAATGTTTATGAATGCCATCGCCACAACAAAAATCCATCGTTCTAACAAAACATAAAGATGAAACATCATTTCTCTACGAGTTTATCGTCTCGTTTTTCCCACCAGAAATAATATATTTCTATCGAAACGAAATGCAAGAACTGAATTTTATTTCGATTACTATTGAATTTTATTTCGCAATAAAATTCAATAGTATTCTCGTTAGAAATGAATTCAGTTTCGTACAGTTCAATTCTATCGTTCTTCATCATGGAATATTGTAGGAAGTTGGACTCTTAATTCAAATTATTTGCAATTCAGATTTTCCAAAGATGTAACGCCTAAGTTAGAATATTTCTTCCAGTCGTCGCCATTGTTTCGTCAAATTCCTTTCATTTCCTAACATTATTCAGCGAAAATTTCTCGCTTTCATTGAAAATTTCAATGCAAAAGCTGAAAAAATCGCTCGCGCGCAGGAATTGATCTCAAGCTATAGATACAGTGTACTACGATGAAAAGTTCACATTGTAGGCACTCTCTTCACTCAATGAATTCCGCTTACAATGTGTAAAGTACTTCATAAACCAATAGTTGATTGCTGGCTAGAAAACACCTGACGGATTTCCTTTATCCACAGTAATCTCCCTAATGAAACACCGAGTGATCAGGTGTCGATTGATTCATCGTATCCTGTGGAATAAATTCGAAACATTTCGGAAACACTTCGAATGTTTTTAAATGTCAAATTATAAATTTCCAAGAACAAGTTTCGTTGCTGTTAATTACAACAATTCACGCTGCTGAGCATTGTTTAGAAATGCTTTGATGAGGAGTGCGCATCATCCTTTGAATATGAAAAGAGAAAATTTGAATGAATTTCGAGTGAATTAAATCTGAATATATGAATTCATAGTTGCACTTTATGATAGATGCATATGCTCACTCTTCAATGGATTTGCATGCGACATGACGCTAAGAAAATAAAAATTTTAAAATTCACTAATTCAACTTCTGTTAAGAAACACAATGCAAAAATCGGTTAACGGGTGTTTTGATGAGTTCGAATGCGAGATTGAGTTGCAGTGAAGCAGTGAAAATTCGCTAAAATCAACGCATGAAGTCGTTGAACGAGCGGGTAATAAATCATGAAAAGAGGAATGTGCTCACCAAAAAAGTATTTCCCTTGAGCATGTGAAGCACAACACAACAAAACAATGGATAATGGTACGGAACGCTTACTTGATGTACATAAGATATATGCATATATAAAGGCGAATCTGGATACAACTTTTTGAGATAACTTAAAACTGGCTAATTCATGAAGAAGACCCTTGATTCAAAATATTATATAGGAAATTAAATCCAACTCCATATTAGCAGTGGTACTGATCCAAGAGATTGAAATTGCATTGCTAATTGTAATAGTAATAAGAATACCAATAAAACTAATAAATGAAAAGCAACAAAAACAATAAGCATAAAATGTTTGTTTATAGTAATTAAATGTTTGCGGATGTTCTGTATTCTTGATACGACACTTCTGAATAAATACTTTATTGAGTGCTGTGGATCTCTGTGCTTTCAGTGATTTTTAATGCTTTGTTTCTTGGAATGCGCATCGCATCTTTAATCCTCTTTTGTTGGCTTTATCAACATTCTGATTGTGTTACCGCTATTCTTATTATACTTTCATATTATTATGTTATGTGCCTTAGTAGTAGAAGAATAGCCCAATGAAATGATTGAATAAACAAATGAATAAGTCTCTACAACTGTGAACAATTTTAAATGATCCCTATTCGTATCTTCTTTGGTCTCTATTACTATGAGTATTCAAAATCACTGATTAAAATGACTAATTATAGATCAGTCTAACCGATTTTTTCTTCTCAAAATCAACAGAATTATAAAGATTCACTCTGTCGGAACCTCAGAAAAGTGCTGACAATTGAGTTGGAACAGTATCGAGTGATGTAAATAAGTGTTCGAGATAATGGATAATCTTGAGTTCAACTCTAAACGGTAAGGCTGAAAACAAGCCGAACCCTGCTAGTGAGTGAGTTCAAAATGTGAGCTCAATCCAGTCGAACGACTAGATTTGTTCAGATAATATTTCGCAATCTCGCATTATCCATAAAAAGCAATAATTAGCAGTTGCAGCTGCGCATTACCCCAAATCAAAAAAAACTAGCTTATGGCCCATGAGTCATCGCCTTCTTCTTTGACTTCCTCCAATTCTCCTCATCGTTAAGACCAATTTATCGTACCCAGGAAAATTCGTCGCATTTATATGGGACTATTCATTAATAAATGGAAATGAAGAAGTTTTGTTAAAAGTATCTCATATTGATAAGATCGACAGATGAACAAACAAGGCCCATTTATAAA
This sequence comes from Anisakis pegreffii, assembly GCA_035041965.1. Classification (NCBI taxonomy): domain Eukaryota; kingdom Metazoa; phylum Nematoda; class Chromadorea; order Rhabditida; family Anisakidae; genus Anisakis; species Anisakis pegreffii. The sequence goes on from JAPYMA010003054.1 coordinate 71,108, forward strand.
TATTGATACTATTAAGCGATCGATGCCGAAGGATATACAAAGCGAATCTAATTTCGAAAGCGGATGGATGAATTAGGAAATAGAAGTGTTATTGTTAATGAGATGATCTGCTTTGCAATCGCCCTTATGAGTGGTGCTATGATGAGACAGCAGAGGTCAATCCTCACACATTATCTGATAAATGCATACATATATTCTCATCTATCTCATTTGCATAATTACCACATTAAGTGTTAAGGAATGATGCGACTAAAGATACGAACGTGAATTGATTCGTTCACCGAGAGCAAATGAGCACTATTCTCTCGAATTAGAAGGGAACACATTAATGATCTATTAAAATGGCAATTGTTTTTGTGGCATTTGTTTGAATTGTAAACTTAATGATTATTTCAAATGGATTTGAAAACTTCTGAACGCTTCCTGAAATATGTAAGAAACTTAGAGATTGACAATATCTCATTGAGATAAAAGAACAATTTCGTACAGATAATCGTGAAATGGTATGCCTTGCTTTAAGAAAGTCTTATGATAAAACACTAGTTTATGTTCAGTTCTATTCATTTCATTACATGTTTCTTGATATTCTCAGAAAAACGATTAAAATTATGAGAAGAGATAAAAAATTGTTATGAGGGGATTTTGAAAATTTGTTCGCAATTAAAGCAAGTAAAAGAGAGCAATTAAAACATCACGATGGAATTGATCTCGGAGATGAAGAAAATCCGCACTGCAAACGAGTTGAAATCAAGAAATATTAAACGATTAACAACTTATAACAACACATTAATCCGGTGTTTTCATAATCAACATTCTTTCATTATCAAAATAATAATAAATCTTTTTGATCACTGCATTGAACATTTACGAGTTGTCATCTTCTTCTCGTGACAAACGAATGAATCAAAATGCGAAATATCAATTAAAATATCAAATCACTTCTCAAATAGTTAAAACAAAAACACTCTATGCATCAGAGAATATCAAATTTCACATTTTGCTTGTTTGAATTCACGTGAAGTCAGCTAACTTGTACATATGATATGACTATTAAACAGTACAACATCAGTATCATGGAATGCAAGCAATAAAGCACAAAAGTTTAAGATGTTGAAGCAGATGAGAAAGGCGCTTGATCAAGCGATTATGGATACATGACCTCAACTTCTAATTCTTCGGATAAAAGAAGTATACTGGCCAATAATACGTTTCCAGCTACCCTATCATTGTGATTGTTAAACTATAATACATGGATTTACGCAGTCCTCCTCGCATCAGTAACATTTGATCTCGGCGATATCATCTAAATGAATGGAGTGACGTCTAAATGCGGTATCTTGAATGCATTTAATCACCAAAAGTCTTGACTAAGTCCGGTGACAATCAACCTGAGGTTGTATTCAAAGGAATGTGGATATCATTCTGACTGAAATACACATCTTAGAGTACCACTGACATCAACTTAGTCCAGTCCAGTCTTAAAGCACTTTTATTGTTCATTACTTCCCACTGAAAGGTAAGATAAGTTAGGGACTAAGTTATTTAATGCGATATTCGTGACTCTTGATTGGTGTCATTCAAAAGAGATGAAATATCACTTATCTGAGGTCATCTCATTCCTCTTTCAGAATCATTGAGAAACGAATCGTGATCAGAGATGGATCAATTCGTGTTGGGTATTGAATGGTGGCAGTAATGAACGGAATGTGACAGTTACTCCTCACTTTACGAGAGAATCAAACCAGATGAGATGTAATCTGATCTCAGTTCAACACCACTACATATCGCATTACTACATTTTCATTAACATATCACTTAACCACCATATTTATGCATCGCTTTTCACAACTTCCCCAACAAACTCTCCATGAGAGATAGGGAAAAAAGATTCTGTGAAAACTAAATTCGCTTGACCAATTGGATTTTTTTAACATGACGTGGGCTAAAAATGGTAGATCTAAGATAAGATCAGTTATATCTTCAATCATAAGATACAACAATGATTTGTACACATTCAAATAAATAAACGATGTAACATAACATAAAGGCAGTGAGAATGGAGTTAGTCTAATGAAGTGAATATATCCTGCGATAGGTTTATCCTTGTATATTCTTGTATATCTTCATATAAGTAGCATCGATTAAGTTTACACTGAGTAACATTTGGGTCTTAGAACCACATAAGGACTCTAATAATGATGCATGTTGAGAGGATGCTTTGCAATATAGGATTACAAGAATTTATAGTATCATCTGTGACATGTTCGTTCAATTACGTGTAACTGCACTCATTTTGTTTGTATTATCATGAGAATTAGACCGACAATGAGCAATTAGCGTTGTTAACTGTCGATGACGGCAGTAAGAAACGCAATTGCAGTAATAGTGGTCATAATAATAACGAAGACAGTGAAATGATGTTTCGATAGCCATCACAAACAACAGTAATGATACGTGTATTCGTAATAAGATGAAAAATAAACAAGATGATTTTGTTAATAATAACAGTCTTAATAGCAGCAAATTCAGTTGTCATAACAACTTTATCATTAACTCATGACGAGAATGTTTTTAGAATTTCTCGCTGACTCCGGAAAATTAAACTTTCACATGACTCACATATCACATTAAAAACATGAGAACGCTCTTAAACTTCAAAATGTAAACGAATAACGTGACAACCAGCTGGTTGTCATCGCGTATTATTCCATAATAGAACGATGCTAAGTTTCTCAATTACTCACCAGTCTATATAGGGATTTTGGCTTATTGAAAATTCATGATGACTCATGCTTCCTTACGGCACCCACTGACGAAATTTTGCATTCATTTTGTACTTTCAATCAGAGCCATCTAACTATTTCACCATAAAATGACGCGACATCAGACCTTATGGAAATAGCACTTAAACTCATTGATTTCATCACTCTTCTGTGGTGAAGTAATCGTCAAGTGTCGTATAACCAGTCAGTCATCATATGAACTGCTTTAGCAAGCAAAGAACACATTCTTCACATAGGATTAAGCCAAAAAACGAAGTTGCTCTGAGCAAAACAGGAAGAATTACTCATAGCTGTGAGTGGTCACCGCAATAAAATTCATTCACTCATCTTGAAATATTCAACAGTAAATAACTGATTGATCATAAGAATGTAATTTATCCAATTTCGGAATGATTCTGCACTTGGTATGATAAAATCTTTGTTTCCGGCCCTTCAAACGATAAAGTTGTGAATTTCCTGCCTTGTTCAGTCTCGAACAAATTTTGATGACATTTCCTCTTTGATCACTGTTTTCGATGAGGATGATACATATTCTTGCGATGGATTCGAGCGAAAGAATAACTTAAGTTTGGTCCTGTAGTTCTAACTGGTTCATCGAATGTTTCAGTCAGAAGACAAAAATTTGAGGATGAGATTAAAGACGGCTTTCACTTATTCGGCAACACTTTGGAAGAAACAGTGTAATGTAGGCTTTAGATCATACTTTAGATCGTGGAACAAAAACCAGCGGGCTAAATCGTGAACTTGATCTCTGTCAGTCTTTCTTCGTACTCAAATTGTTCCGCAAATTCATCTCAGTTCAATTCAAGAATTTGAAAAATTGGCGAGAGGACGATATATTTCATATCAACAAAGCCATCTGATGTTATTGTGAAATGCACTCTTCGTTCAGAAATGATTCGATGTTACTGATGTACTATTTGATTACTGATATCGAAATGTGACGATGAAAGGAAACAAATCAAATTGATTCAATTCATAATAATTTCATCGATTCCATCGAAACAAATGATAAATATTTGTTCGTTCATACGAAACACATCACCGCAATCAATTCACATAACCAGAATTTGCATGACTCATCGCGGTATCAACGATCAACAAGCACCAACCATCACGCACAGCTGCAATGCATCCGTCTGATAACATCGTCATCAAATGAGTCATCAATTTCAAAAAACAATTCCATTGTTTGTTTTAAAACTACTGAGCCGTTCATTCCTCCCAGATAACGAGGGACTTCCTTCCGCTGCGATAACGACGTATTTTGATTGAACACAAACAGCGATATTACCAACACTAACAGAATGCGGAAGCGCAGTTTTATAGTGAACAGTCACTCGGCAATCTAAAAAATTTTGCTATGATTAGCTTTCAGTGCCATACAATCGCGGTTATATGTGAATGAGAGTACAGCAGCTCAGTTTTTTGAACGAGAAAGAACAGAAGAAAATTTAATGATCGAGAATCAACTGAGATGGGATTCGTGCAGTGGAACAATTAATGAGAGGAGAAAACTGGACGGTACGGTGGAATTGAAGTAATTACATTGAAAGGTTCATAGATTTGCATGAAGGAAATCCTAAAATTGAAAGAATGCTTGAAACCAAACCAAATAACACGAAAGTGAAGCAAGGAAGGACAAAGAAAGTGGACTACTTGGACTCTGAATCGGGAAAATTTCTGGAGTTAGGTGCTAAGGTTATACCTTCCGAAAGTCAGCTATTTCACTGAGTTAGTGGTATCTCTATTCCAGGTAAACTACTAAAAACTTCCACGTTTGTCAAGTAACATATTGATATATATACACCATTCGATCCAGATTACAGCTATTTTCGTAATGCTACCTCAAAGCTATACAGGTTTCCACCTTGAAGACTACCGTACCCTCAGGTTTGACCAGTGACATATGAATTTCTTCACACCAATCGATCGATCAGAATCTCTGCATTCAGAAAAACATATATTTTGTCGGGCGATTTTGCTTAGTTGAGGAGCTATAGCTATTTTATCAAAGCTATCTCAGCTAGCTGTGAGGTGCTCATTGAAATGCATTTGATCACTATAGATCAATAGATATTATACATTACTATAGAAATATAGGTTTGATAAATTAAAGCCTACCGTCTTCTCAAGTTTGCCCAGTAACATAGTGATTTTTGTACATCTTTCGATTGAGCAGAATCTCGGCTATCTAAAAATGAAAAATTCGCCGAGAAATTCTGCCTCTGCGAGGAGATATAGCTATTTTCTGATACTATAGGGATTAGCTCATTGAAACCTACGGTACCCTCAGCTTTGACCAGTAACATATCAATTTCTTCACACCAATCGATCGAGCAGAATCTCTGAATTCAGAAATATAAATATTTTGTCTGGCGATTTTGCTTAATTGAGAAGATATAGCTATTTATCAAAGCTATCTCAACTAGCGCTGTGACGCTCATTGATATATCATACATTGATCGCTATAGATCAATCTACACGTTACTGTAGCAATATCGGGGTTGTCATCTTCAGGACCACCGTCTTCTCAGGTTTGCCCAGTAACATATGTATTTCTCCCCATCGTTGACTTTCAGAGGACCTCTACATTCAGAAAAACATATATGTTGTCGAGTGATTTTTTAAAAATCATCCTGTGATGGTCAATTCATACATTTTGTCTTTCATATCGTTAACGGTGTGTTCGACCAAGCATTATCCTGAGATTCGTTAGAAGAACGACTTTTTTATGTCCTTTACGCTCCCTGATATCAACAGTGCTTAGATGCTAGCTGAGGACTTTCATTAATTCCTGAGAAATAGACGTTTTACCGATGTTCTATGATGTAGGTGAGCTTTTGATTTTTACCACTTTCAATACAAGTACCTGTCCTGATCAGTTTTTACCCTGCACCTTTTACATCAGAATAAAACGCTGCTTTCAACTTTACCGGGTAACCGCCATATTAGATTGTTCCAGAAACTTACCTGTCTATCAGGGAACTAGGAAATCAGCGAAAAACGTGCATGTCTTTCTGAAACCATGAGAATCCAACCATTATGCTGGAGGATAGGGTTAGTTTTGTGTATTGCGTACCAATGTGTCACGACAGATCAAAACGCAATTCTCATCGTTATGTACGGGTGTTGGTGCATTCTGATTGATTTTGATCAATATCAATTGCACGCATTGTTCTGTGTTTCAATTGATCATATTCTCGATACATTCGTTCATACCATTTTCAATACTGTTTTATGCGTTGCACGGTGTGTAGTTGAATCAGTTTGTTTACGTTATTTGTGTGCGAGGTTCGTCGCGTGCAACCGTGCAATTCACGTCGTTGGGTTCTGCTTATTCTCAACGATCAACGACTTTATTAATGGTGAACAATTATTTCTCAATTGCCAATAACTCCTAAAAAGAATTTCGATGTATTTCAAATTCAGATTTTTCCTTTAGTGCTGTTTTTATTTGCGCATTTCATTCGTTCATGCATTTTCATATACTGGCGGTTTTCAGGATTTTCATTCCGCTCGGTGAAATGGAAAAGGCGCTCTGCGAGAGGGCTTGTAATATTTGGTACGCATGACGACAACAATGGTCTATATGATGTTCGATTGTACAATGAATGTTCTCAGTTCAACGGTACGGCCGAGCGATTTCAATACATCAATTATCAGTTCATCAGCTGCTCAGTGGATCTTCAAAATTGCTCAATCACTCCAAAACTTAGGACGAAACAGTGCATGGCGCATCGAAGCGTCCAGGCCAGTTCAAATTTGATTGCATTCACTTTAGGGCCTCAATAAATATTTCGTGGTTGAGTGAATACGCTTTACAATATTAATTTCTATTCATTCAAACCTAGAGAAAATGAAATAAAATTGAGCCGTGGTCAGTGACCACTTTTTTACATATTTCTTTTTCGATTGATTATTTTGTTCGTAAATTCATCGGTATTTGTTAGTGTGCATTGATGTGGATGTTTTAAATTTATAAATATTTTGTCACTTTTGTTTTATTCAGTTATAAGATGAGTACATGACAAGTTCCATTTTATTATTGTGCTTTGCTGTATCTTTGGTTTATAATAACTCGTTAACTATCATAATGTATATGCGGCGATTATAAAGTGGGGGATTTTTTAGGGGATGTTTTTATTAGTGTTATGATCAATTATCGCGTTACAGTGATGACATTTATTATCCACTATTTTATGCTGTTGTTTCATGCCATATTGTCATGTACTCACATGTCTAGAGGGGAACCCACTGAAGTTAAAGACTCAAAGTTAAAGAGTACGTTTGGGCAATCTAAACTTCATACCACTCCTCAGGGCGAAAGACTTTGGTTTTCATATATTGAAAATTCATTTTAAAACACTGACTTAGGATGAAATGAATCACTTTAAAAGGGGTATGGTTGGATATCGTTGATTAAACAACTTTGTTTTTCTTCATTTGCATTGATGATTCGTTGGTATATGCATTCATCATTGTTGTGATAGTCATGATTATTATTGTTCATTGATGTTATGATTTGTTAACTGAAGTTATGATTCTTGTGATTGTGATTCCTCATTCTTTTTCATTACTGATGCGATATAATTGTATTTTTTGAGAACATATGTATATGCTGTTTTTTTGCTTTGTGTAGGGCGAGGGAGAGATGCGGCACGTCATTACCCGCTTATCTCCTGAGCCAGAGGTAGGGACTTGGACTTGATGAAACTGTGAAGCATCCCATCCCACCTAATCAGAATGAAACTAATTTTTTTAAATCGCGTCGCCCCCTCCCCCATTTCACCCATCGTGGACTGTATTCTTCACTCATACGCTGGACTCTACTTCTTGAGCTTATGTTATGTTAAGTGCAGGTACACATAGCAACTAGTTTCAGGCTTCTGCTGGAATGGCATAGGATAGAGATTCCGATAGTAGTTTGATGAAGATATTAGTTTGATAGTTTGAAGCAGTTGATATGACTCGTTCCAAATTAATATGACTCAATTGATGGTTAGTGATTCAAAGAATAGCCACTTACTGAATCATGAAGCTAACTAGTAAGCGTCCGCAAAGGTAAAGCTTGATTGAGTTCACAAGGACTCTTACTTTGACACTGGTTCAACAAACGTACACAATTTGAGTGACTATAGTTCGGTCACCTTTGAGTTTGGGTGGAACTCAGGCTTAGAGCAGGAATGGAGATTAGACTTCTGTGTGTGTTGCGAACTGCAGAAACCTAGGTGACCTCCAGGCTGAGAGATAGGCTTACGAGCTGTGTCATTTTTTGAAGGCACAAGTGTGATACGAGAATTGTTCAGAAGTGGTGGGTGGGAAAGCATGAAGCGTGGATAATGGGTACACTGGCATGTTAGGTTAAAATTTGAGTTTCAATACCGTAGGGTATGAACTGTCTTATGGGTGTGGCAGTAGGTCTGGAAAGTTCGCCTGGACCGCTCATCCTGAAGAGCCGAGTCGCTGTAGAAGTGACTCGTAGACATTCTCCCTCGTGGTGTGATTCGATAGCAGTTGGACTAATGTGAATATGATTGATTGTGTGTAGCCAGTGGTCATCATAAAATTGCATATTTCGTTCGCGTGGGTGTTCCCAA
>JAPYMA010003055.1:0-99907 GCA_035041965.1 Anisakis pegreffii
ATAGGAGATATCTTCTTTGTTTGATGTGGATTGCATTAAATTACTTCATCTATTTCGGATGTACCTAAAACTGAATTTCTAGCGACAGATCAAATTCGCTGCATTGCTAGACCATGACTTTAGTCTGGTTTTGAGACTTTTCCGTAGATATCTGTCTACTTTAGATAGGGATATCAATTCGAAATATCGGTATGGTAGTGTACAGATATTCACTATGCCCCTGAAGGATCAATGCATTCGCATTGTAATCGCTGATTGCGCTTGCCAAATTTTACATGAAAGAGAATGATAGATTGAGTGAATGAATGTTGAAGGCTGACGATGTTCGATCGTATTTAGTGCATCATTTATCATTTACTTTAGAGTTGTGTGGAACTTTGGAGCGCTTGGTACAGCGATGTGTTTGCACTTCACGATACTGTTGTAGATAGTGCTGTGTTTTTTGGTGATGTGTGACATAAGATGTGAGCTTGGAAATGCGCTACTGCTCTTCAGTGTAGTCCACTTCTTTCTCTTTTCAGCTTTTATGTGATTGTTTATGATTCCAAGTTTTTCATTGCTGACAACTTTCGATCATTTTTCATTGTTCACATGGGACTGAATTCACCACTCAGACTATAAGCTTACATATTTTTTCATTCCTGATTAATAAGCTTCGAGTCAAACGTTCGATTCGGATATGACGTTGGTGATTATATTGTATGACGAAAACAAACTGTTATCAAACAGCAAAAAACGTCTAGCTGTGAGTAATTGATGGTCTTCATCTACAATGCGGATGGATTGTTCCAAGAGATCAACATTCGAGAGATGTTTTCGGAAAAGGATCGAGGCACTGTTTCGGTACAAAATGAATTGAGGGAAGGTAGAACATTTAAGAGAGAAGAAAAATCGGAAATGAAATAAGAAAAAGAAGCGAGAAACAGTCAAAAAAGTTGGTGAAGAATTCAAAGAGCGGGCGAAAAGAGAGTCAGTTGAAAATGTCGTCATCCTTTTTGAATATCAGTGAATCGCAGGAATGTGAAAAAATGATGGAGCAATGGACAGAAGCACTTCAAAGAATGAAAAAGGTATAAGTGGATTCGAACTCGGAGAAGGGAGGGAAACAGGAATATTCTGTTGATTCGTAACGAAACTGATGACATTTTAACGCACCATCGTAATTGGTTTGATTAATCGTTTTTGATAATTCGTCATTTCTTTGCATTCAGTTTCGTTTAATATCTTCTCATGATTGTGCATATGGCGTACGGCTGCGATACGAGGTTTTTGTGAATGAATAAAAGAAGTGCGGTAGTGCTGGTGGGTTCGACGATCACCATTGTCGTACATCATTCACACATTTAGATTTCCGTTCGTCTTCTCATAGTCCCTACATCAACACAGCCATCTCACAATGTCGTGCTTTAAGCACAGCCGTTTCATTGAAAAATTTCTTCGTTCTATGTCCGTTCTATAGCTACGATGGTTGATTCGCATAAATACTATGAGATAAGTCTTAAGTCTTACGAGAATGTCTTTTCAATATACGCGGATTATACGTTTAAAACAAGCAAATATCACGAATATAGCAACAAGAGCAAACAGAAAGACCCATAAATCTATTACTATTTATAAAGATGCTATGCATAGGCATGGATGGAATTGCTGCATCCTGTATGTGTGTTTTGTTTCTGTGCTAAACTCCGCTCAATCGAGCTGTTATCTATCACCTAGAGTGCCACTACAAACGATGGTTAACGCACATGATAAATGAATGCATTCTATTCTCTATTCTGCATTTTATTCTCTGTATTTGTTTTTCTCTTCTGTTCATCGCAATTCATTTTTATTCACTGAAATCGTATTCTAATGCCAGTTCAAATGTAACGTCAAATTAATTCCTCATATTTTTATGCTTACCATTTCTTCGCGTATTCCATTTTTATAACATCGTATCAGTGACAGTCGTAATAGCCATGATAATGATGTTAAGCGTATGAGGCGATCAATGTTATAATCATTGTTTGTGTTCGTTATGCGTACATGCATATTATATCTTCCTCTTACATAATACAGACAACGTTATATGAGCGTGCGTTTGCTTTCATTGTTCGGCAAGCAATTCCGTATGTGATTATGTGAAATAATATAACGTAATCCGAGTGCACCTCAGCCAGCGACGCCTCGATGAATAGAATGCAATTTGAAGCACAACACAAATATGAACGAATTTTGTGTTCGTTGTTTGTAGTTTGTTGGTTTTGAATGTGCGTAAACGTACGACGGACGACGTGTCTGAATTGAATAATGTTAATTATGCCTTTATGCCTTCAAATGCTCATTGAATCTACAAACTCATTTAGCTGACAGCACTTTTTTTCGACGTTTTACTGATTTTTTGATTCGTCTCCTCACTCTCATTATCCAATAATCTCGTTTATTCTCGTTTATCTGGCTGCTTTAGTAACATGCACAAATAACCTCAATATTCACTGATTGCTAAACGATCACCTCGCACTCTCAGTGCTTTTTGTTATCGCGGTCATTCATATTTGAATTTATGAATACGTTGGAATTAGGTTCCGTCAACTTGAGGTAGCTGAGCACCTAATTCGACTACAGCGAAATTAGTGCATAGTTAACGTGAATGTGGCATTGTGATGAATGGAAACGGTCCGAGGATTGACTTTATGTTGACAGTACCATTTCGTGGAGAAATGTTTTTATCTGAGGAGGAAACGACGCATCTAAAGACGACAAAAATATTAGGAAGAAGTAATGATAAACGCTGAGATTTGTGGGTACGCGGTTAAGTGAGGGATTATGAAAAGTAAGAGGAACGCCTTGATGAGGCCAACTTGGCCATTCTCGTTCTATCGGTTCTTTCAGTGGAAAATATATATTATAAAACTCGCAGTCTTTTAGCGCATTTATTTGAATTCGTTTTGATTTTGGTTTCTCATTAGAGCTTTCAATATCCAAGAGTTGGATATTGGAAGCTCCAGTATCGAACAACGCTGATCATTCACGTAAAAACACTATGTGAAGTGGAATGTTAACGAAAATCACTTGCAATCACACGTCTCAATATTGATTGTAACATTTCAAGCCAAATGCAAAATTCATCGAGCGAGTGGTCCAATATGGGAAAATAAGAAAAACGAACAGCTACGTCGAAACGTTCGAAAGAGCAATCAAAGGAATGTTTCGTTTTTCTTATTTTCCCATATTATAACACTCGCTTAATGAATTTTTCATTTGGCTTGAAATGTTACAATCAATATCGAGACGTGTGATTGCAAGTGATATTCATTAACATTTCACTTCACATAGTGTTTTCAAGTTTGTTTTTCTCGAGCAATGAAATGCTCACAATGCGGAATTGAGAGCGTTCAAATGCATTTTTTAAAACGGGCGTGCCACATTAATGCTATGTTGCCCAGTGCTAGCTTATCAATTGACTGATTTGCTTGCTTCCGTGCTCAAGAAATGCCAATGAAACATTTTTAGTGAATTGTAGTGATATCAGTACTAGATATTCTGTCTACATCATTACTGTTCGTGTTCTCAAACTCCGAATGAATGGCTCAATTTATCTGTGGAGTAATGGGAGGAATTAGCGCAATCGGTTGAAATCCAGCCGAGAATCAACGAGTTAACGTGGTCGTTCACATGAACATAAATGTAGGGATTATTTGACTTCAGTCATAAGCCGTCAGTAATTTTACGGAAGATCGAAAATTTTTGCGGTGATTCTTAAAATCGCTAGAGAGGAGTTGGCAAATAACATATTGCGGTGTTCGCACAGTTTCCATGCTTATTTTTATCTGAGATTCTCAGTTCACTACTCCCAAAAACATGAACTCTTCGTTATGAAGTCGGTTGTTATCGCTGACTGACTTCCGAAGTTAACCGCATTGAGTGAGTGGGGTGCATAGCAAAATCGCTGTGTTGTACCATCTGCGAATACTTTTAAATGCGATACTCAATCGAACATTATTGATCTTTAAGTAATGCTTCCTTCATGTGATTAATTTCGCAGTTCAGTGATTCCAACATTTTTATCTAGAAGTTTTTTCTGAGTATTAGAATGGATTAATTGAATATTGTACTTGTTTTATTCGAATTTATTTCTGACACATTCCATATTAATTGAATGCGTTTGGCATTTGAGAAGAAATGGGTCGGAAGTTTGGCAGAAACTTCTCAATTGTTCCTTGTTCAGTAATGAACAAACGAGTTTTATCGACTTCCTAGACGAAAACGTTTACAGCAAAACGTGATCGAAAACATTTTCTGCAGTGGTTGCATTCATCCAAATCCGTTTTGAAATTTATCTAAATTCGTTCTGTTTTCAAATTCAATTCGGTTGCAGATCACTTCTTATCTATTTCTCACTTCGCTTCTTCTTGAATGTGTTCACGAAATGTTGTTTGCTTGAATGAAACAGAAAACATTCCCTTAGCAAGAAACCTCTTCTTGCGATAATTCGTCCATGTATATGTATATATATTTCGGATGCCAGTGAAAATATCCTTCATTGAATCTATAAATCAATGAAAGAAACTGTATACTTTCTTTTGCGCTTTCACCGAGCGAAATGACAGAATTATCCATTCGCACATTCACAAATGTTCGAATAATGCAAAAAATCGATCGTCGTTCCCTGTCGGCATTTTACCAAACAAATTTTACTTCTCTGGAATTTGTAAAATGACACCATTTCAAAATGTCAGTTTGAGTTTGTGTATTCTTAACAGGTGAACGTATTAAATTCTATGATCACTTTCTTATAGCCGTTGATGGATTATCTTGAATTATCGTCTTTTGAAATGTAGAATATTTTATTGAATCAGAAAACATCACTGGCATTGAATGGTCACTCCGAGTTATTATTGTTGACAATATTGGTGCAAGAAAAATATTATTCGAAGGTGTATCAAAATGTCAAAAATATCAGAAATATTAAATGCCAAAAAATATCAAAAATACTGAAACATATAGCAAAGTATATCAAAGAATACCAAAATTATCAAAAAATGAGTTCCAAATTTCTTAGTAAGTCTTGCAATCCATTCATGTATTTTGAATCGCTTTTATGCTCCGGTAATCTGCACCAGCCAAAGCTAATAACCCATCTGAAATTTATAAAATGAATTTAAATGATGTGCGATATTATTCCCAATCGAGTCGGAGATCATAGTTTAAAATTGATCTTGACGAGAGCGATTTTTTTGAAAAAATTTGCAATATAATCTCTTGCTACGTGCGACGGCGTTTCAAATTGATGTATTGTCGTCATGCACCAGTTCCCAGTAGTGAACTTAGGGTTAGATCACTTGATGAGCTAAAGGTCTGATTGTTCTCTAGCTCAGCGATCCAATGTAATAGAGATGTTCGCAATCGTTCATTAGAAAAAGGAACATCTTGCAGATTTAGTTGCGTACAGCTAATTTAACATGCTTGAATGCTGCTAAACTTACTTGGGCGTTGCACCGTTGAATAAAATATAATCAGTGTCTATGAGAACCTGAATGATGTTGTTTGAAAGTAACCTTATCCATAAACTTTCTTCTTTCTTGATATTACTGCAAAAAATCACAGCTTATGATTGAATAATAATTGGAAATTCGGTATGCGTATACGATTGGAAATTGTCATTCTACTTGTAATAGAATTTTCTGTTTTTGTAACCATCACCATGTGTCACTACCCATCGTAGGAACAGATATTATCCATGATTAATATCTGAAATCATAATTTGGTCGTTATTCTGTCATGAAGTACACCTGTCAATCCTCTTGCATGCGGCATGAAAGCAGGCATCAGTTAGCCCAGGAATCCATTGCTGAGAATTGTGAGCGAAGACACTTTTGGAGTATTTCCTTTCATAGGATCAAGTTGATAAGTGAATGCTCATCATATCCTTACAAAGACAGTTCTACTATCGATTTCAAGTTTTTGATGTTCCCTTCGATTTTATACAATAGGTCAGAAATATGGACGGCTGAAATAAATTCAAGGAGAAAATTAGGTGAAAAGATGATGCACTATTGTTGTCGCTGTAATCCAAGTTAATCCCCAGTTGGAAAAAATTGAGATTGTTTACAATGAATCAATATTTATGTTACTTTTATGAATTAGTGGTTCATCTATGCATGGCGATGAGTTTCGGCCCACTCTTCATATGGCATCGAAACATTTGTAATCATATTTTCCATTCAAAGACCTGTTACAACATTTTTGAGCAGGTTTTTCACCGTAGAAACATTATCGCAGCACGGTAAACGTAATAAGTAGAACTTCTTGTGGGCAGCAAACTTCTTGTGACAACTTCTTATTATTTCTTATTGATGGCTGAATGAGCTTCGAATAGATCGATGACATTTTCTTTGAGATAACCATTAAGTAGATCAGTGATATTTTCAAGGAATTTTTTTGCTGAGGTTCGCATTCTGAAAGTATTCGCTAGCTTGGAGGGTCATCTTCACTGGGCTAGTGTTGTAAGAAGGATTCGTTCTGAATTGCTGCTCGATCAGTCTTTGCTGGAGATCTGCGAACCACGTTTCAAGAAAAAAATAAAGGCTCTCTCAGAAAGGATTTCGCCCCGTTAATTCATTCAATAACTTTCCTTCTTGGAAATATCGAATTTCTAATTCAATTTCACTCGAGAGTCATTGGTATGTTCTGTTTACTTCCGTTAATCACGATGCGACCATAAAACAGGTAATTAACTTTAAATGCTTCTACAGTTTGAGAGAAAGTGCATACAAAAGTAAGGAATTCGGAGCTGAACTTAAACTCATCAAATCAGCGTTTTAATCGAACACGAAAACTGCAATCCTCTCATTCACGCATTTTAGCTATCTATGATGTATGTCCTTGCCGTTTTTGCGTTCCGTTCAACATTTTCCTAGCTTATATCATCAACGCAAGCATCTTGTTCTCTCTCACGACTGAGTAAAATTTTGATCACCTGAAATTCTTGGGGATACTTTATGAACTGCTTCAGTTGATATTGTGATATAAATATGTTAGGTAACACAAAAAACAAATGCGAATGCTCACTTATCTTCCAACTTAATAATCTTATCATATCATTTAAGCACCGGCATTCACAAACTACAATGAGCCATTGCACGACAAAAGCACAAACTATGCGTGAACCATCCTTATCTCCCCTCTAGTTGTCATCATTCGTAGAGCGCTCTTCTGTATGATTTTTGTAGCTGCACTCATGCGTTCGAGTCCATCCTAGGTAAAAGTTTATAGTGACGTGATGCTGCTGAATTATATTCGGTGATCGAAAGATGACGATCATTCGATCATTGGAGCTAAGGGTTAGTTCAAGCGTAGTTTGTGATTTTCAAATGGAATTGCTTGTGTAGTTTGTCGAATGACGGCGCTTGAATGATATGATACGAATATTAAGTTGGATGATAAATGAACATTCGTATTTGCTTTTATATTCATGCTGCGATGTTTGTAATCGAATATTTCTATGATCACTTCACCGTGAATGATTATTTCACTAACGTGCATGATTATTTCACTAATTGATCTTCATTCAATTCGTTTTATTTGGAGGCGTTTTTTCGAAAGCAGAAAGAAACAACAGTGTTGAAATTTATGATTGAGTGTAATGGTCGAATTAATCGGAAATTTCAAGTGAATAAACCGATATGAGATACTCGATGAAAATAATTTCGTTCATTCAATGAAATTGATTCATTTTATATTCGATATTCTTAAATATCCTTACACTAAAAACTTGTTTGACGTTTTCAAACGTCAATCATTGATGTTGTTGTTTTTTGGATGGAGCAAATGCTTTCGATATGTTTTTCTCAAGGTAATTTTCCAGCACTTCGATGTATGCCAACTGTTACCAGTTGAATCCCTGGTCGAACATGATTGCCTAGTAATGAGTCCACTTTTCGCTCTCGACTCTGCAATTTCCAGATTGTTTGATGTTTTCATTTGAGATGATCTAGAGGATATTTTTTCCAACAGGCTGATTGAATTTTAATGACTTTTTTGCGTGATATATTTGCCTACGGAAATGATTGTTGTGATCTCGAACCTAGATTTGTTTGCTAGTTTTTAAATCAGTTGATCTCACATTGATTGCCGGTTTCATTAGTTGAAACGGAACCATTTGATTCGATGGTTATCTGGATGAAAAAAGTTAATTTCCTAGCTATTGTGGATATATTAGTGATCCTAATATGCCGCCTGAAATCTTTTTAACATGTAATTGCTATGAATTACGATGCTATGAAACTTTTGATATGGAAGTGCTGCTGGGGTCTGAGTACCCGTCAAATTAGGAACAGTGTGGATGCGTTGCAGAAGTGTATTATATCGGTTTAACTATTTCTATTTCCTTGTTGATTTTCCCCGTCTCCCATGTATTCAGTTAATGATCTTTGATGAGATTTTTCGGACACATAATAAGATCAGTATTAGAGCGCCGTATTAAAAGAGCATGATCAAGTGCTGTCGCATGTAGGAGGAGGGTGCTTATGTGAGCGATAGTTTGTTAGTTGCTCAATGAGGATGTTAACTGCTTCAATCGATATGCAGTACTAACTCGATTACAGTGACAGTATTTGTTGAATGTTGAGAATCAATCGAATTCATCGAATTTGTTGTTTGCACAAAATGCAACTTATAAATAGACATCCTACAAGGTTGAATGTATGCAAATGTAACACTTTGATGCGAATATATAGAATTGACGAAGAATTTTGGTCGATGCAAGTTCATATATTTACATGAATGGATTTATATCCAACGTTAGCAGTGTGAATTCCAGGAGTTCGTGTGCCTGTTTTGTATGGTGTTGATTTAAATGTGTTTCTTTTCAGTATTTGTGGCGGACATAGATGAAGTCAAATAAAATGACTTAAACTTGATTTTTATTTATTCATGTTTTTTTTTGACAAACGACGTATTATCGAGAACGACTGCACTCGAAACGACCTAATCCGAGTTGTATCTGTATCTATTTATAAACTATGAACTGACGTTTGTAATCACGCTCAAAATTACTGGAGCAATTCGTAGACGACATTTCAAATTGAATTCCATAAGTGATTGGAAACATTGTTTTTAATCTCTTGGAGAAATGATTGGAAATTGCTCATGATGCGTGCACTTTTTACATCACCGAAGTGTTCCAGTGTTACTGATGTTTCATGACGTCCTTGTTGCAGCCATGTGCCATATTGTTTCCTTGATTAGTAGAGTAATGTAGATTTTCATTCGAATGGTTTTCGAGTCCGGTGGACTCGAGAAGACACTTTGAACATTCAGTATGAAACAAGTATGATCACCTGAAGATAGCACACCTCTCCAACGCTTAGTCTTCTTCGAATGATAATGATACGTTGACGGGTAGACTGAATGAAGTTCAACTTAAATTCAGTTTTTAAATGAATGATTAAATGCAAATGCACTCACTCATCTAACGCTCAATACCTAATTAAATCGTCGTCCATCATTAGTAGTATTCAAATGTCATGCCGATAATGTTGTGAAATGACGTTATTCTTTCAGTTATGCAATGCAACACTTTTTTAATCACTATCGTCAACGCGTTGAATTTTCGGATGAAGCATCCTCGAACATTACGCATATTTTATGGCATTATATTGCTTCACTGATCCACAGAATCGCAAATACTCATTTCCTCTTCCATCCGCCTCCTTTCTTCCCGCATTAACGATTTTTAGTTCCCTATTCATCGCGTTCAGATATCACATCTTGCTCCTCATCGTAGTCATTATCTGAAGTGTGGAATGTTTGAATTGCTTACAATTAGCTTGATGTCATCACATTTTAGGCTTTTATCGCCTTCTTTTCGGTTATTGATTCAGAAATTTGGGTATTTTGTTTTTATTAATGACAGCGTAGTCGGTGTGTGTTCCATTCATCCGCAATTTTTTGTGTTTCATACGTCAGTAGTTCGAAGATTTTTAAGTGGATAATTTGATATGAAATATTCATTGAAGGCTTTCATTGCACTTAACCATTAACTGTATATGAAAACAATAAAAAGTACTTTTGATGCTTATTGCGCTAATTTAATTGTCTTCTCATGTATTCATCTAAGACTGATCACCGAATTCACTGCGTTTAACCGAACGATAATTAGATTCTGATTAATTGCTAAGCCGTCCTGTTTCTACATAAACGTCTCACTTCAAGTTACAAATTTGATTTGTGTTTTAATCTTCTGATGTGGTACTTTTCTGATTACTTTCGTCTCTTTTATTGTGCAACTAGACTGTGTATGCGTATCTGTTCATGATAATCTTATGCTGAATCAATATTTACGTGAAGCAGCTCAAGACGAATGTCAGACTATGAATTGTGGCGAAAAGCTTTGAAGATGACATGTTTTTTGTGTGTTCAGACGTTATTTTGCACTCTCAAGTGGGAGAAACATTATGAAGGTTGTTCTTCGATGATTTCTCAGTAGCAGTTCTAAAAAAAGAGACGAAGAATTCTTTATGTCAACAAAACAATGATTTTATTTACGCTGCGTACAAAATTCATAATTTGCGTTCTAATGAGCAGTCAGCCACCTGTTGCGATTCATAATAACTTCAGCAGCAGCTCAACTTGTTCTGTTTACTTTTGAAGTCATTAGGGCCGTGAAAAACAATCGGCTGCAAAGTGATATTCAGATTTGTTGCATTGTGACACTTACTGAGAACAACTCACGACTATGTTCTCTTTTTGGTTTTTTTTCAACGAGAAAATTCTCTAGCGAATAGATAATTTTTGATCACATTGACTGTGCTGGATGAATCGGTACGGTGGTGGTTCTTTGCGTGTCCACTTAATGAATTCAGGAAACGTCGAATTTTTAGTGTTGGCGTTAATCAGTCCATCCAAATTTCCCAATATTTCAACCGATCTGAAGTCGCATTAATGATCTTTCATATCGCCATTCACTTGGTCCCCTCTTCTCGAGTTCTTTATCGAAATTTGGGTTCATTTTCTAAGTTAAAACGCCGTTCAAACACGAAAACTTCATTGACGATAATGTACACTAGTTGATCTCTTATTGTTTGATTTGTGATCCGTCCTATCTCAGAGATAGCACGAGATAGTTGCTAGTAATGAATTTTTAGATCAGTGTTTTGATTTGACAATGTGTTATTTGTCGGCTTTTGCCAGTCTTGATGCATGCTTATTGTTAGAATTTTCATATACAGTTGAATTGTGGGTGGAGAGAGGGAAAAAGCATAGAAACAGAATGACTGTCATATATTTTTACAAAACGGTCAGGAGTGAAAGGAGCGAACGCTCCGATCAACAATGCCCGTGTTTATGGCGTATTACTGATGATTTGTGGCGATTAACCGTGATCAGTGTATGAAGATAATGATTCTCGAAACTGTACACATTGTTCGCCGTATGTGTATTCAGATTTCTGCGGTGAACTCACTTCTGTTATTTCGCTGAATTTTGTTCAAATGTAAACAAATCTCATAGCGTTGTTGTTTCACATTGATTAATGCTCTCGCAATCAACTTATTTACTTATATTGTTTACTTTGTTTCATCAAATATTTTCGATGCTATTTGTAATAACTGAAAATAATAATATTCCGAAATCGTTGTTGTGTTCCTTGTTCGTCCCTCTTCTTCTGTTTTTCAAAGTTGTTCATTCTTATGCTTGCAATCAACTGCTGCTCTATTTGTCAATTTTTTTCGTCAAAATTTTACACAAGAAAATTGAATCAAGAGGAATTCAAATGAAGTGTTTGTAACGTAACGTTTACGAAGTAAGAAATTGTTGCCACTGCATAACGAATACGCTCCAATCGCAAGCTGCTGAAAGGGATGTTAACGATTGGTGGAAAGGTGGGGGGAGGTGGGGTAGTGGATGCACGATTGTATTTTGTGGGCTTCAGAAATTTTATGAGTTAGTGGAATTCGATCTGTGACTAAGTGCATAATTTCTTTGAATTCTGTTCATTATTGATAGCAGATGATGTCATTCCTAGATCAAGATCACAAGATCATTCCTAGCGAGATGCCTTTTGGCTGATCAATAAATTAGAGCAACTGTGAGTGGCTGTTAAATGCTGAAAATTTTCTGACAACATCATGATCTAAATTATAAAAAGAAACCATGAATAGTGTTTTGAAGTCCATTATAACCTTCAAATGTCGGGTATACATCGGTTATGAGCTATTGGCTAATACATTTAATTATTCAAAATGGTGCGAAAAAGTGCCGTCTATCATCTCTGAAATAGCATTCAGATTTTTCTACGCTAATGATCCGGTGGAAGTAGTTTGTGATGATACAATTTTCCATAGCATTAAATTCATACGATCAGTCTGTGAACTTGTTCATCTGAGGAGTGTTGCGTATACAGGAAATGCTCATTTCCGAATGGAATTTGCGCCTAATTAAGTTTGCATAACACGCTTCAATAGTTTTGAAGTCCATTATAACCTTTTCAAGTTCTTCCAATGTCATAGTGACACCTTCTTGAGAATAGTTTATTTTTGATAGAATCGGTTAGCATACATTAATGATCTGTTTATTCATAGTCTTATGACAATTTCTTGAAATGCAGGATTATTCTCGCTTCGTATTGTCTTTTCGTGGATCTGTTCACTCTTACAGTTAGTAGGGGACGAACTGTGGTTGAGCATGATCCATGAGTCGGTAGTAGTCTTATATGGGATTGATAATTTTCATTCATGTTTCCTCGATGCTCATATGAGACTTCTTGTCGGTTTTCTTTTGAAAAGACTGATCGTATTTCAGCGCTTCTTCACACTCATGATTGAAATCCATCGATTTCGGATGCGCTTACCGCACTACTTCCCCCATCCAGAACATCGTTCTGAACTGCATTTTGTTCTAATCTGTGCCTTGATGAATGATGATATCTTATTCCATAATGATATCAGATGCATATCTTGTAGTTCCATTTGCAAACATTTAATGTGAATTTTGTTCGGATCTGTTAATGACACCCATTTCCAAGGTGTTCCATCGATGTGATGCATATCACGTTGAAGGCGTCTCGAGAATGTCTGATGGTAATTTGCTATCCTAAATCATTCGTGTTAATAGTTTCATAATTTATTCACATTGTTCACTTCATGCAAATAATCCATTGATTATGAATGCAATTTTATTGATTAGCATAGCATTGTAATTGCAAAACGTAATGTAGTACGTTTTTGTGTGTGACGAGGAAGAAAATTGTCCGGTAAACGATAACGGTCTTATCTATCATCTGATTTCGATCATTATACCATAAGATCGGTGAGCAATAATAGCCTTGATTGATATTTTATCTGTGTTATCAGCATCACATCACTCTTAACGATCACTTGTTTTTTGATCTCTTTTTCTTCCATAAATCCCACCAAAAATGGTCATAGTTTTTTACTGCTTAACGCATGTGATTCCTTTTTCACTAATATCATTCATTATCACAGCAGTTGGTTTCACATCGGCAAAAAATCGTTCACGTAATAGATGCAATGGACTTTATGAATTGTTAGTCTTTTTAAGCTTACAATTTGCTTTTAAAGAAATGCTGATTTGTGTTGTTGTTAGCGGTCGATATGCAGTTTTCAGCAACATTGGATTGGATGAATCATTTTGTCATTTTTTATTGGATGAATCAGGCATTTAATTTTAGCTTTCAGCTTGAACGATTGGCTGTTAATATTTTGGAGTATTTTTGTTGTAATGATAATTTCAAGTTTTCCTCACTCATGACACAAAAATTCATATATTGGAAACTCTAAAGTCGTTCGGGAAAACTGCGTGTTAAGAAATTCAAAAATTGATCCAATTTCTCAATAGATGCTGTCGAGTGGATTGAGTGATGAAGAAATATTCTTACTTTATGCGATATCTGATCATTTAATGATGCTTGTTGGCCAGGCCGAAGTTTGAACTGACGAATGCAGATCACATTAAGCACCGATGGGTTTGCTCAACTCGAATATTTTGATGTATGAAATTTGTTTTCAAGATTTATGCAGTTCACGTGTTCAGTGGCTTTGCTGGTTTTGATAACAGAGTGTGTTACGCTTGCAACAACTGATCCCTTATGCTTCGTACCATTCCAAATGTTTTTTTTCCATTAATGAATAATTTTCTGATGACTCTTCACTTGGATAATTCAATTATCACAATGATTGCGTCAGCAATTTACTCACTTCTGCTTTATCAACCACTTCATTCAAATGAGTCACGCCAGTGTCTTAAATGTAGATTCATGCCTTGGTCACTGTCTGGTTGAGCTTACGATTAGGGTTTGAACTTAGGCGGTAGTCACGATAAGTTCTTGGCTGAGAGGAGTGCGGAAATTCTTTGCATAATGCAAAAATTCTTCATTATTTTACAAGATATTGTGCATATGTTGTACAATCGTTTTGAGCTTTTCATTTTTGAACTCTGAACAATTTTCGATATGAACGAAAGTGTAGTTATGGTTGGCGAGCGAGACTTCTTGTGTCGTTACGATATGCGATTGTTACTGAATGTGTTTTTTTCAGTTGATAGCATCAAAAACCATAGCATTTTTTTGACATGTTCTTAATGTGGTGACATCTTCCTTCGTCGAACTTTGTATGATATTCCGGTGCAGTGCTTATCTGTTTATCTCGATTACAGTTTACGCGCAATTCATTCACTGAGGACGGTTTATGTTATTAGTATTATTATTATTGCTATTCTATAATACTTTTTTTAACCGTCCATCCTATTACTAGTGTTAATGGTTATTCTCTGTATTAACTAAGTTTGTGCTATTACAATGGTTACCGCCGTCAAACCAGTACTGTTGATTCAACATTCTTATTGGTGTTCTATAATTGTTGCCCAATAAGATTCCAAATGACTGATCTGTTCTTTCTGAATTGATTGCTGGTGTTGATTGGAAATCGATCAGTCAACAACAACAAAAAAATCTGAACAGCAAACAAGAAAGTTATTGTTGAATCGTTGAATACAACAAAAACGAGTTGATTAAACGGAAATCGAATCGAAATCAAACTGAATCGATCGCATTCGAACGTCACCAATCATCGCACATCCATCCGCATTGCTGCTAGCTGTTTGTTGGGATGATGAATGAGCATCATGCGGTTCGGCAGTTCGGTGTTGCTGATTGCAATCGGAAAAGGTATCGTACGAGCAACAAAATGTTCGTTTTCTTCAACTTTCTAACTCCCATTTTGATTTGAAAGTTATTGACATTTTTGTAACTTCATTCACCATTTTTCGGCATTTTTTAAAATTAAAAGCAATTTTTTACGATCATCCATTCAGTCATTATAAACACTGGAGAGAAGCAACTAACTCCATTCGTATCGTTTTGAGAGTTACTCTTGGTGGCTTTCCCATCTGATTCCATGCATTTCCATAGGTTTTAAAGTGTGAAAAGAATTTCATTCACAGTTCGGAAATTTTCTCCGTTTCATAATTGTTTCATTAAGTCTGTCTGAAATTGTTCCGACATATCGCATTGTTTTGTCTTCAAAGATCTTCTTCTCTTCATGATTGCATTCAATGACAATCAAACAGAGCGGTTTTTCTCTCGAAATGTCACAGTTGATTTATACAGTTATCTAAGTTCAAACCACTGTAGTTTTGTCGTTCTCATACACACTTGATTGCCAAACAGTGTTGACATTGTTTTTTATTCGTGTAATACCATTCGCAATTTTCTTATTCACCATTGTATCGGTTTACTTTCATTTCGAGAAATTTGGTGTTGTTCAGTAAAGAATTCAGACAAGATTCAGTTCTTTCGTTGAACTTTTGCAAACTTCTGTACTTCTTCAAGGACTCCTTTTGTATCAGTGATAATTTTGCTGGCCTGATCCATCACGAATTGATTCAGCTTAAGCGTAAAATTTTATTTGATTGCATTCCTTACAGTCTCATTCGAGCGGACCTTCGAACGTGCGTTATTTTACTTTTCAAAAATTTGAGAAGGTATTTCTGCATAAACCTTTAGGTGGCGCTTAAAAATAATTGAATATTCAGATAGAGTGTGCTTCAACTTTGCATTGTGCGAAATCGAACGCATCTTTCACGAACGAAATTGGCCGTCAGATAGTTACGGTGAAAGTGGTGTTTGTTCGTCTTAGTGATGCTATTCATCGTGCAATGAATTAACGAATAAATCAACCAAATAATTAAGTGAATGATTTGTGTTTCCATACTGAAATTGATTAATGAAATCATTGTTCGCGTTCGTTCATTCGTTATTGTCCATTCCATGCAGTGTTCATTTGTTCTCATCAGTGCATCACTCTATCACATCATCAAGTATTTTAATTCTGTACGAACACTCTACACAACCAGAACTCGTCATCTGAACATTGTTCAATTTCAATGAAAAGCGTTCCGTGTAAAAGATCGTTCCGAATCGATTCGTGACAATAACGCCCATATGAAAATGTCACATCAGCGCAAATTTTGATTTGTTATATAAGTGTAGAAGTGCCTGAAGGTTGTGCGGTTACCCATACATTTATGCATTCATTACCTTAGGATGTGTTGTTTATTCTAGTTGCGAAACAGATCAAAATTTCCTTCATTGTCACCTTTTTATACGAAGAACGTTCGCTTAGCTTCATTCATCTGTTTTTATCTTTGCGTCATTTCACTGCTTATTGTTAGCTTCAACAATCGCTATATTGTGAATATTTGTGGATTTGCAAACTGCTGTTAGAATCTGTATTGTTACTTCGAAACCACGGTTTGTGGTATCGAATAAAGCATAATTTGTGACCGACAAAGTCTGCAGTATTATACTCGGCTGAGTATCTTGAGGCAGGAAATTGAGAGTTGTATTGTTAGGTAAAGTTGAATATATGTTCACTAAAGAATCGTCGATGAGCTGGAATGTAGTGCAGTGTGAACATGTGTATGGTGGTGGGGGGATGTTACGGTGAAAGAAAGTGGAAAAACAGCTGACATGGGTTGATTTTTTGGTTGTGTCTTTTTTTTTGAAGTTAGAGTACCACTTGCAATTGGAAAAGTTAGTTAATGTTTGATTGATCGATTGATAACGATTGAGTTGTGTATAATTGGTAGTTCAGGGAGAGAATTGCCTATGTTATTGATTGATACACAGTTGTTTTTTGGTTTTTTTCGGTTCGGTAGTTGTTATTTGCAGTGTGGTGGAGCATTTGTTTGCTTGATTATTGTGGATAGGTTATGTGGTAGCATAGGAATGAACACCGAGTGGTGATAGGCGTTCGTTATCGTTTCGTGAACGATGTGAACGAAAACGGAATTTTTCTTGAATGCTGAACGCTTCGTTTTATTGCTGTGTACGCTTATCAGGAGTCGCTAGTGTACGGACGCGCTTGTTTCAGTGTTCCGTTCGTGTGACGATCATTTTGTTGAAACACTCGCGATTGCGATTCTTTTTCCTCCTGGCTGCAAAGTCCTCTCTGAGCACTCAGCGCTTATTTCTTTGAATTGTTTGCAATCGTGGTCTTAATTCTCGCTTCCGGGTAAATCCTTCGTCGGTGAGCGCAAAAAATTTGATTTCATTTGAAATCGAATAGTGGTTTAAATATCATTCATGTGTTGAAAGAGTTGTACAGTCATGATGAGTTTGAAGCAGAGTTTGCACAGTTTTTTCGTTGTTAAATCATGAGGATTAAGAATTTTTTCTGGTACAATGAATGCGTGATGTGAGGCTTCATTGCGTCATTCGCAATTGTATTGAATATGTTTTTTTCTTGAACGAAAGGGGTTTGTTGATTTTTTATGTAAATGAATGAAACGGATTAGAATCCTCACAGTTATCTTAATCATCATTTTTGAAGATATAGTGCAACATGTGCAATAATATGATGATGCGTTAATCTTAATTGATACCCTTGATGTCTTTGATCAATACACATCAAAAATGATTGATGCGAATTAATGCTTGCAAATGGAACATTCGTGAACGTACGGCGACGTTTCATTAAGTTGGCATCCGCAATTCTATTGAATATTCTTTGTGCTATTCCCACTATTTCATATGCAGTCAATTTTAACGATGCAAAAGCTCCGCTTGAAAGACTCATTCACTCATCAAAGACTCATCGACTCGTTAAAAACTTTATACGACAATTCATCTTCTTTTCTGAGGAATTGTTAAACTTTAACGTGTCGCTTCTATTTATTATCCCTCGTGAATTTGTTTGTTGCTCTCTCCTTGTAGAAAAGTTTCAAAAATCGAGCAAAAAGCTGATAAACTTCTCGGGTTTCGTTTTAGAATATCTGCGAACATTCCTTACGCATACTTATTTTTTGCTGTATTGGAAAATCCATTCATTTAGTATTTATTAGGTATAGAAACAAAAAACCTTGTGGGAAAATATTCTCATTCCTGTTCAAAGGAAATGCTCTTTTGGATTCTATTTATGATTGATATTCTTTTTTTTCGAGGATGAACGAAATTTCCCTTCGGAATATGTTCTCGTTCAGAGATCATCACATTAGTTCTTTAAAAATGATCGATCAGTCCTCTGGTGAATTCGTTTTTAATGCGAATTCAATCTATTGAAACGAATGAAACGATTATTTTTGAACGAAATCGAAATAATGATTCATCCTCAGAAATTGACGTTTTGTTCCTGAATATTCTTCATTCACAACTACATATGATCGATTCAGCGCGGAAGAGAGCTAGCAAGCACTTCGTTGAAACAGTCACGTCGAACTGATGAGTGATCTTTGCTCGTTCCAGCATTGCATCCTTCTCACTGTTGCACTGAAATTCTCTGGGCACATTTTAAAATCACAACAAGTAGCTTTGTCTTATGCATTCGCATTTAAGTAGCGTGTACCATCGATGCAGAACTCGCATTTTTGTCACACTCCTGAATGTTGACTGATCAATATTTCGGAATCGAGTAGATTGTGTATTCGTTCCTCATCACTCACCAACGAATTTCCGCTCAATTCTTCAGAAGTTAGTTCTCGTCACTGCAAAATATTGTTATCCCTGTTGAGATGCTTGAATTGTTGTAAGATATTCGCACCACTTTTGTACTTTTATAATCATCTCCAAGTAATTAGTGCAGTATTGTTGTGTTGGCGTTTAACCTGTTGTGTTTAATGCAACAATCTGTTGTGTTCCACTTGTTCACGCAGATATCATGTTATGATAAGAACAGGATCAGAAATTATTATGATAATGGAACAGATCTGTTTTTGAATGTTTGGATAGCCTAGTTTGTGCAAATGATGTCATGTTGGACGTTTCGGAAAGGATGATTCAGAAGTGAACGTAAAAAAGAAGTATTATAAAGTATTATCAAAAGGAGTGTTATCAATAGAGGGAGTATTATCAAAATTGTTGTCGAAATTATAGTTATAGTAGAATTAAAAGTTATTATGATAACGTTACAGATCAGTTTTTGATGTTTACGATAGCCTGATTTGTGCAAATGATGACAGATTGAGCGTTACGGAATAGAAGCTTCAAAAGTAAATGTTGAGAAGAAAGAGTATTATCAATGTTATTATCCGTGGTGTTTTTCCTGCTGACAGTTCGCTTGTTATTACTGATAGTCATTTGGTTACTATTAATATTATCGTTAATTCTTTTATGAGCACCTTTAATATGTTACTTTACTACTGAAAATGAAACACTGCACTACAGCGATGTGCTCCGATTATTATTAATTGGCTCAATTGTCAAAAAATTATCATCTACATTTGCACGGCTATTGTTTAGCACTTCGATTTTTCGCGACTGAAAAAGCATTTAGCAAATAGTGATCACTAAATAAAATCTGAAAGTACCAATGATTTTATCTGCACATTCCCAATTATAGTATAAAGAGTTAAAATAAGCAGCATTAATGATGGCGTTTCGATGCAACATTTTCATCGTTATCTTCGAATTTCTTTAATTTTCTATTTATGTAAGGTGGACAGCACCTCGATTAGGTGATGAATATTAACCTAAAAAGAGCTTAATTCTTTCTTCGTTGATCAGAACGTGAATCGTGAGCAGTTAATATTTGTTCATTATTCTGCAAGCTTCACAGATTTTGCTGAATGTAAGCTTTTTCCATGTGCTGCTCAGTCTGTGGTTTAGCGCAAGTTGGATTTTCAATTGCCTCAGATACGTTTTTAATTAATCCGTTGATTGAAGATCCGCCAGATATTTGCTAGTTCTTTACGTCCTAATCTTCATTCTTGTATTAGGTGAATTTCTGCTGTAGTTAATATCTTCCGTTATTGCTTGATGTGCTGTTCGGTCGCCTAAAACGTTTTTCTTTTGAACAAGCAACATTTGCATCCGTTTTGCAATATTATCCATCCAGTGATTTGAACTCGTCTCATTTGGTTTTTTAAATTGAGTTTTTCTGATATGTGAGATTGCAAGAAGCCAACACCGCAGATTGAGTGCGCTGGAATCACTTTTTACTTCCTCAAGAGTGCTTATACTTTCTGACTAATGAAACTTTTGGTTTCGATTTTTTTTCTCATTTCAGTTCCATCGCCATATTTTTCGCTCTCATATTCAGCTCTCGCTAATGATATGTCTTGAAGCCATATGAATTAATTGCTTCCCCTATACCCGTAATCAGTTGAAGATCTTACCGATATATAAGAGCTTCCTCTCTCAATATAAGTGCAATGCTTATCTCTGAATGAATTAGGCTTCAGAAGCATAATGGATATGTCGCGATTGCTTTTAACTGTGCATTTATTCCCTCCAGTCATCCCGATTTCTATAAAAACAGTTCCTTGTCGAGGTGTTCCCCTGAGGTAAAATTCATTACTCCCAATCTTTTCAATAGGTCGAACTGCAAACTTCCTGAGATTAATGTACCGTAATCTCAAGAACTTCGTACAAATCTCTTTTTGAGAAGCTATGTGGTGGTGGGGTTTGTGCGATATATCCATGCGTTTATTGATCACATTCATTGATTTCTGTACGCCGTCATTCAGAAATTAATGTGCTCATATGACTTCAGAAACCTGGATCGACGTCGCGAAACGTCTCGGTATGCGGCGCGTGATCGTCGTGGGAAGGAGGCGAACATTTTCACACACCTCAAAGAAGTGGTGCCGATAGTGGAAGAAGCCACTGTAACCCATGTGGATCGTATTGCTTTATTACGTGTTGCATCGACCATGTTTCGATTACGAAAACATGCCTCTAAACGTTCGTTTAATTTCATTCTTTTTTTTTAAATTCTACAGTTGTTGTTATTTCCAAGTTTATATTCTTGACATTCATGACCTTTTTTGCAATCGTTGACAATATGTATTCATTAAGTGCTCTTACACTTCATTTCTATCCTCGTCTCTTCATGTTTTTTTTGTTTGAATGTATGGATGGCCAGGACTGTCAAGCTAAACTTTACATCAGTGAGTTCGATGCTGTTTCTATACTTTCTCATATGATCCGTTTTGAGCGCGCGTTCCATCAGATTAAGGAATTATCAATTACTTCAATTCTCTTTCTTAGTTGATACTTATACAGGTAAAAGTTATCATCTACTAGGAAAAAAAGCCAAATTCTAGAATTTGATTCCTAACTTGTAGCAATATTTTGTTCGAAGTGTCAACGGCTCAGTGTATCATTCGTTTTCGTGCATGTCCACATAATTGTTGCTGTTTGATGATGCATCACCGCAATGTTTCCGTCCGACAACTTTTTATTGATAATATCTTTAGAAAATGATCTTCGCAAGGAAATTTGATTTGATTTATGATCAATATAGTCTTTTCGTATGACACGATTCATTGAAGGTTCATGGTTTGTTGAAACTTTTATGTTTTGAATTTTCAATTCAATTCTGGTGTTTTTCAAAACTTGATTGATCAGCTGAAATGGTCGTTATCATTGTGAATATAATTTTTCTAAACCGTAGACAGGAATCATATTGAACCGGTTGGTTTTTTTCAGTTCTACACATCACATGTAACCTTGAAAACTGATCATGTGAGAGTAAAGTTTCACGATCCGTTGAGGAGAAAAATTATGAAGTTAAATTTCTCTTTTATTTGGGGAACCTTCTTATATTTTTCGCAGAAAAATTTTTCACCGCATGCGATTTTGTGAAAAAAAAAACTTATAGCTTATATCATTGTTTCTTTTTTCAACTTGCATTTCAGAATATTTCAGAATCCATTTTTGAATCGTAATATCATTCTCTCTTTCTCGTCATTCCTGGTTTGATGCTGCTTTGAACTGACAGTTTTCCTTCATTTGTATTTAGCTGGTGAAGAGACTCGTTATAGATGTTTGTTTATTAGTTATTCCCAAAGTTCCTCTCCTTTGCGAAAGGTATCGAATAATGATAATTAGAGAAGAATATTTTTCGGCATCAGTCAGTAGAATTTCCAGCTTTCGATTAATTAACTCTTTGATGAGTGAAGACGGAAACTCGGTAAATAACGGTTAGCAAAAACTAAGCAATATTCAATTGAACGATATCATTGAGTTGTTTATCAAATTGCAAAAATAGTTTTAAGGAAAAATAAGTTAATTCTTCGACAAAAAAAATTCTTCAGTAGTGAATCAACGTGATTATGTGCTAGGGATTTTGTATCTATCGCATTCATGGCTATTATTCTCACAATCAGTTCGTTATCAATTCATTTTTGACGTCAATAGTCAAGAAGCAGTTGCGTTGGGATAATATTGCTGATGTTTGGACATCATGGGAATGACTCAATCGACTGTTCTTTTGAATCATCGGTCGTGTATGATTCAGATTAGTGATGGCATCCGAACGAAATTGCACTCCGGTCGGATTCAATCGAATCTACTTTTCAACATTCCGACACTCGGAAGTCAGACCGAACTTGAAAATTGTTCAGTCGGAATTCGAATGTTAGAATTCCAATTCAAATTTTTCATGTGTCGATCGGATAGTTCAGATTTGGTTTTTGCTATGGATCACAATTTTTGGAGAGTGAAATTCGATGGAATGTTCATTTAAGTTGTGAATCTGCAGAATCAATTCCATATTGAGTATAGCTGCTGAAATGGTCTGACCGGAAATAGCTTAGAAAGGGCATTTTTTGTTGCATTTCGTAGATGAACTTTCAATGAATCATCCTAACTGCTAGAAACTAAAGAAGCTTCCGAACCAAAGTCATTCAAGATATGTGTAGTTCCAGCAGATCGTTGAAGTTTGGGGAACCATGTCCCGAATGTAACTAGAAATCTCAGTAACATTTCTTAACGCCATACATCTGAGTCAGTTAATCTCACTAACAGTGTTTTGTTCGTCCTATTCCAGTCAATTTGTCTGTTTGTCGGTTAAGTCTTCTCAAACGTCTGAACGATCATTATTAATCGATTGCTGTGAATGGAATGTGGCTTTTGATGTCAGTAGAAAGTATCCTCAAGAGTGAGCATTAGAAGACGTTAGAACAACGGTTCTGCTCTTTATTGCCTCGCGTATCGATTGATGTGATAAATTCTCCTTGCCACTTTTTCACTCTTAAGCAATTTATATTTGATGTTTTGCGGCGGCCATCCTTCATCGAACTTAGTCAACCACGATCTCTGCTTCACTAATTTTCGAAGGAGAGGGATCATTCGGAAGAATGGAACGAATAGTCGTCTAGTGAAAACTTTGAGTGCATTTCGCAGATTGAGCTCATGAAAGACGGAAAAACATGCATGACATTTTTTCATGCAACTGTTGAAACGCAAGGAAAATGCTCGAAACATATATTGTGATAATTAGATAGCTATAGATATGATCATGGATATGATTAATCGATGAGTTTGAATTATATCAGTGTATCAATAGGATGAAAAAGCATTGATCGCATTTCGCAGGTTACATAAACAAAAAGTTTCTAAAAGGCTCACTTCCAAATCGTCAAATGCAAATCTTTTTTGACAACAAAATTCCATGATGTGTTGCCCACTTAAGTAAGTACATTTTGGGTGCAGTGCGGCATTAACTGTTTTTCGATCTCTTCTGGTGCTTCGAAGTTTGATGTTCGGACAGTACGTTTCCAATGACGAATGACGAATTGCTACAGTAAATACTTTGCTACAATAAATACTAAAACAACAAATACTTTGCTACAATAAATACTAAAACAACAAATACTTTGCTACAACAAAAACTACAACAATAAATACTTTTCTTGATCGATAAGTCATTTTTGTTGATATCGAAGGGTGTAACCCAAAGGGGCGAGCATTTAGCATCAATCATCGGCCTGAACCGTCGTGCCAGGTTACCTGCGGCGAAAATTCATTGAGCTTCTTTTTCTTTTTTAATCCAGCTAGACATGATTTCATCACATTATTTCTATTGGAATTAATCTCTGGCTTGGAGTTAGGTATAGGCTGATCAGTGCAATCAATACTTTCGTTACACTGGCATAGTTAGGAACGGTGTTGATACCGTGTTCCGGAGCCAACATTGTTGACGAACTTGATTTCTCTTCCGATCGCCACTTCCGATATTGAACAAAAGATTCTAATTCTACAACTGAGAAATCACTCTTATTGTGAAACCTATCACTAGCTGTTAAGAGTGTTCCTCTCATCCGTCAACCTGCGATGTTTTATTTACTCACTTCTTAAATTGTTTCAGTTTTGAAGACGAACCTTTGTGAGGAACGATCCGGATTGTGGGCAGAAGCCACACTGCTGGAAAGCTTAGATGGTTTTGTAGCGATAGTTGATTCAGATGGTGTGATACTCTACGTTACCGAAAGTGTTTCAATATACCTCGGCCTTACACAGGTTTGTTTCCTCGGAACAACTTTCTAGCAACAAGTTTTTCACCATCGACAAACGATGGACAGAAAAATTTCAATCGTAATCCATCATCTGTGATACAAAGTATCACACAGACGCACTAATACAACAACATCAGTGGTTCTCAGGCCCAGCATCTGCATTTTAAGGGGGAGTAAATAAGACTGGCTAGAAGTAATCAACAACAAGAAACGTATGAAGGAGTAATTCGCTATCCAAAAAAAAACGAGCAATGAGATGATCGTATTTCTGTGAAAAACTGTTTTTATGCTTTGTTTTTTTGGTCAATAGAACGGAAACGACTGGCGCGTGAAAAAATAGTATCAGTTTAAATGTTTATGCTGATTCTACTGCCTGTGTGGCGAATCATTTTTTGTTTTTTGTTCTGTTGCTGCACACAAGTGGAATAAGTTTAAGAAGTGTTTTGAAGAATGTGTGGTTGATTGTTGCTAACAAATGTTGCTGCTCGTGATTACGTGTAAGTATGCGTTGTACTGCGGATTGTTTTGTTGGACCTTGACCATTTAGCATACCATAACGTCTTATCAGTTTGATCATTCGTTCTCAATATGATCATGGTGTTTGATTGGTTTGTTGCAGTGCGGTTGAGCAGCACTGCAATCAAGCAGTCTTGATGCTTCTGGGTGGTGCCAAACGAATTGTTGAGGGAATGATCATTGCCTACCTGCGGAATTTACTATCTTCTCTGATGTTCAGCGTAAAATTGACAATTTGACATCAGATTCATAGATATAAAATGCATGCGAATATCACTGGCTTATTCATTGAGACATATGGTGGTAAATGTGAGAGAGGAGAGATTCAACATGTGGAGTTGTTGGGAAAGCAGTTCTTTGGTTACGTTGTGAATATTTATGATGTGATCACTGTATGATTCGTTTAAAAACGATGCAAATGTTGTGACATAAGTTATCATGTAAAGGAAAAATTCCCTATAGTTTCATGTGAAGCGGTGAACTACGTGACGTGTGCTTTCTCATGAACGCGGAGAAATAAGAGAAAAGCAATATTTTCCACTATTGTCATGGATGCAAGTGAGAAGTAGAAAAAATTGGAGAGCGGTGTTTGTGAAAAAAAAGATTTGAATCGAATAGGAATGGATTGTGAAACAATTTACCGCTTCAAATCTTACTCACATCAGATTCATTCGTGCGAGTATCTGGTAGTGCCGTACCGAATCAATCTGGTACGGGTGATTAGAGCAGTCTTCATAAAATGATCTTCCTACGATCACGACACGAAATGTTCATAAGATGAAAATCGTGACTTAAGATGTTTAAAGATGATTGAAGTTATCATGCATCTCTCACTTGAATGGTTGCTGTAATTCGCGTTACTGATAATCGTAAACTATCTTAAAAGCGTATCAGCGAAAGTGTGTATAAATCTAGGGGTGTTTTGGGATATCGTATGCATTTAAATTACTGTACTGAGTCATCTCATGTGCGTAATTAAAAATCACGTCTTATTTTGTTTTGACGGAGGACTGGTAGTTTTGATTTTACGAAAATGTTTCATTGTTGCGCATAGCATGAGTTTAAATCTATGAGTGTGTAATTGCTGCACTAAATAATGCGTTTACGAATTGGTTCTGATGTGGAAAGATAACGCTTTCAGTCGATAAATCATTCCTTAAGGAAGCAGAAAAATGTCGAATATTTACTGAGTGCTCGGTTGCATGCTCGCTTCGTATGTTTCCTTTCATCAAAATGAAACAGTGTATTAGATGAAAACTTCGTTAATGTGAACTGATAAAAATGATGGAGAATGTGAAATATGCACTCCATTCTTACGCAATAAGTATTAAGGTAGGGTAGATTGAATGATAACTTATCAATGAGTATACATTGTCGATCATGGAATGGGAATGAGAATGGAACGTTTCGGCGCCGATGCATGTTCTTTTCGTAGGGTGCTTTGGATACATTATTTTTGATAACAACCAAATTGATCAGATGATCAAGTGTTGATTGACAACGTTTGTGAAGATTCATTGTGAAACAAGTCAATATTACATGCAAAATGATCGTGTAAACAATTGAAATAAACTCCGAAATTCACATCAATCATATCGTTTGGTGTGAGACATTAACAAAACATCACATAATTAATCGAGAAGATAGGATCTGATGTATGAATTAAGATGGTTGAAGCATCAGATTTTCAACCATTTATTAACAGTATTCAGCTTGAAAGACCGTAAACATGGTATGCATGAGAAACAGTGGTAATGAAGAGCCAAACGTTTTCGTTCATTTCATGCACGATTCTTCCTTCAAATAAATGACTGTATGAGTCGCATTCGCATAGCACTGATTCCTTTGTAAACTGTAAATTTCTAATGGTGTGCATAACGATTTGAGTATTGAGATGAGTCTGTAAATAATGAATGATTCCAGACGGACCTCACAGGACGATCTCTGAAAGAATTCGTGCATCCAAGTGATTATGATGAGTTCGCAAAATCAGCATCTGATGTCACCGATAGTGGTCATATGACCGTGCTACGAATGAAGTCGGTAATTAGTCCGCGTGGAAGGAATCTCAACCTCAAAAGCGCTCTTTACAAAGTATGTTTCAGTAATGTTTTCGCTGTGTGCCCCGTATTCCAAGTCAACTTCCATGATTCGAAAAATTTATTGTGGCGAAAGGCTGTAAGCAATGTGGATGCTTTTATCTAGACGTATTTAAGGGTATCATTTGAGCTTAACTCGTTGCGAGTAGATGTTGTAAGTTCAATAGCTGCTGTAAATTCAACTGTTCAAAATTAGAGAGCATTGCAACAACATTTCATCTGATCTCCAGTAGCACCTTAAGCAGTTTATTTCTGATGACGGAAACGTTGATTGCTAACGTTGCAGCCAATCAACTGTCGATTACGTGCCGTAACCGATGAAGGTGGTCGTTTACGTGTTCTTCAGTGCAGTGCGCAACCCGCTGGACAAGGTAGTATAGCCTCTGCAGCCGCAAAAAATGATGTGCCGAATGGAACATACATGACTCGGCATACGTGTGACATGAAGTTTTCGTATGTTAGTGAAAGGTTCGGAACATTGACTGACCCAGCTTGGAGTTCTTTTCATTCTCGTTGGTTTTCTCTGCTCTTTGCAGCGAACTTCCCAGCAATTGAAGTCAGCAAAAATACTACATGAAATTCATATTTCTGTTGAGTCCAGTTGTTCTTCTGTGCAATTTCTCATATTACAGCATACTTTGCTAGTATTTCACAGTAATTTTTTTGCTATTAACATGAAATTGTGATGCGCACTCTAATTATCATATTTTTAACGGAGTATTTATCTCAAGTTTTCTATATGTTCAGTTATTCCTTATGATGAACGCAGTTCCTTTTTTCATCTTTTGAAACTGCCTAAAAGTCTCCTGGAAAACTCTTCATTACTATAATATTTCTATCAAAAATTTCAGTTTCAATTATATTCTTCGTCGTGAGACGCGATCGTTGATGGGAACATCCTTCTACAATCTGGTGCATCCTGCTGACATAGAAGCTGTAGCGGCTTCGATGCGCGAATTACTCTCCAAAGGTCATACAAAAACACCATACTATAGACTGATTGGTGCTGCCAAAACGGTCTTGTGGGTTCAGACCGAAGCAACCACTGTTAATCATACATCAAAAGGTCACAAAGGGCAATATGTGATCTGCATACATGAGCTGCTCGGGTATGTTCCATCTTTGGAAGTTAATTCATCCTATTTCCATAAGAAATTCAAACATTGCCGGTGTCATATCGATAAGGCTCTTCTAGATTTGACAGCAGTTCACTTTCTTTCTGTACTAGAATCTGACTTCATTCCGAACAAATTTAAATTTAGATTGAATGGTGTCATATGTGTGTGTGTTCATTATGAATTTTGCATAATATATAGTCATTATTCCTTGATTTCATTCATTCAATTTTAGATCCCAAAACGAATTGGAATCATTCGTTGTTGACGGCGATTGTCGAGTTTCACGAGAACTTCCAATGCATTCGATCAAAAAGGAACTTGACGATAGCCCTGGTAATCCCTTATTTTATAATTTCCATGATGATTTTTCTCAATATAAAGTAACCTTTTCGCATTATCACATGTATTTGGCTAATGCTGTGAGCAGTTTTATGCGAAAGCAAGGACTCCATCTGTGTGTGTTCATACCGAATGGGGGAATCAAAGAGCAAAATCAAGAAATAATGAAAGAAAGGAGCAAGAAAGTACGTATGCTATACGAACTCGATAAAGAATTGTATCGGAGAAGTTCAGTCGATGCGTCATACGTCCTCCATTCGGCTGGATGAAGGCAATTCGAATGATCCATGTTCTGTTCAAGAGCCTGGATTGGTCGCTGCACCAATTGCCTCTGGCAGTTTTTTCGTTTCAAACGGCTCTGATTTACGACGTTTTTTTCGATTGATTCCCTTGTGCTTACCAACTTGTGTGTTTGTGTATGTGTGTGTGTTTGTGCGTGCGTTACGTTGATGTCAACAATAACAGTCGCTTGCAGAAACCATCCTTCAAAACGGCCGAAGAGAAGAACTTGAAACGATATTGTATGTACTAAAGAAAGTCGAAGATGAAAATCAACTTAAACGCAACGAACATGATCATAAACTCTCGTTGAGACGTATCATTGATCTTGATGAACGCTTGCATTTAGCTGTTGCTAACGGTCGAATTACCCATCGAAGTGATTCGACAAAAATTAAGTCTGCCTCTCCATCAACTAATCACATCACGTCCGTCACTAGTAAACATGTACCAAAAATGGAATCCTTAGAATCGTTTCCATCGATATTATCATCGTCAAGACCTTCTCAAATCACTTCCTCAGAAACATCAAGCTACAGTTCTGGTTCAAGACGTCGTAAAAGTACACCACGTAGACTGGATATCAGCTCTACGGTTGACTTACCTGCATCAGATCTTCGTGCGAATGTTTCACCAAAACCAGATGCAACTAAATTTACTCCGATGAAAATGGAACAGTGTAGTGATGATGACAGTGAGAAAGAACTGTTCAACGAAACTCTACCCTGCGGACAACAACAAACTGAATTCAGGAAACTGCGCTCAACTTGCAGTAGGCCACGGGCATTAGGCAGCCCTTCGTTGATGCGTTGTTCGACTAAGACTTGTCATTGATATCAGATTATATATGATTTAGTGTGATCTAATCAAAATCATCACATAATATAAGAGTCGTTATCTCAATATTCTACGTGTATTTGATTCTTCTAAATGAATAGTTTAATTGTAGATTATTTGTTTACAATTACAGTTTTGTCATATGTTCATTGATAGTTTATTTGAGTGTTTAATGTTGTACTTATTGATTCAGTTGATCCGTATCGGAGTTACTACTCAATGTAATGTATTTGCGATGTGTCGTTCACGTTTGAATGTATCAGTCTGCGTTTGTATCGCTATTTGACCATTGAAACTGCATCAGCTAACTACAGTCAGTTACTTCTACGCAAAATTTGACTTATTAAGATGCTGATTGGAACCGAAAGGAATCGTTTAGACTGCCGTTTTAGACGAGTGGGGAAAAATTACATTATGCATCAAGATTTATTTCAATATATCTCGAGTAGTTTGGAAAATATGGTGTATGCTGTGAATGAACTAGTTTTGAGGGTATCGAAATTAACGCAAGTTGTGACTGAACACGTTTGGCTGGGAAGATTCCTTCCTTTTCATTCAGAG
Source organism: Anisakis pegreffii (assembly GCA_035041965.1). Taxonomy (NCBI): domain Eukaryota; kingdom Metazoa; phylum Nematoda; class Chromadorea; order Rhabditida; family Anisakidae; genus Anisakis; species Anisakis pegreffii. Next base: position 30,482 of record JAPYMA010003055.1, read on the forward strand.
AACTTAGCAATTTTTACCTTTTTTGTTTACTTGTTTCGATTTGCTCAATGCTTTTATTTTGATTCGTCCATTTAAATGCCTCAATTGCTGAAGTAATAATACCTCGTTTGTAGTCCAGTAGTACTATTATCTAACTGTTTTATGCTTTCATTGACTACAATACATGCTTTGATCATGTTTGGTAACGGTTGTTTGTTCATTTGCAATGTGCTCATTGAAGCTTTTATTGAGCAACTCACTGGGTGCGAAATGTTTGAGAATTCAAGAAATCCACACTGCTTTGATGCATAAAGATCCCAATTGGAAGTACTCATTGACCTAAAGCAAACATCATCAGATACCTTTCATTGCTTCAATGTGTTTTTACAAAAAACTGATCTATCCTCAATATTTTCTATCATTGGCACTGAGTGAGTTCGTTGGCCTCACTAATCCAACTGAATATCTCATTACGATCTATTGCGCCTCGTTTTGTTCGTCTATACCTCAAGATTACCTCATTCGTTGATGCTTCTTTTATGACTGCTCTTTGCTTGTTTTTGTAACATGATTTCTGTTCCTCACAACGCTTTAATCTGTAAATTTGTAAGAAAATTATTCACCTTTTCTCGACAACAATACGAAATTTTTTTCAGCAAACACCGTTCCATGCGGAGCGGTTTATCGAAAACCCAATTGCATCTTCAGTGTATTGTTGATGAGTTTTTGTTTTCGATTGATTCGTTTTCGATGTATATTGGTGCTTTTGGCTAGTTTATATCGCTTTAAATGCTACAAGCTAAGCTGGCTGTTCTTTCTCTGTGGAATTCTGCAGTCAGCGCTTTGTGTTTGTAGTTTCGATTGAAAGTTTGTCGAGGTGATTCTTTTCACTTATTTGTGTAAATTGTTGTTTCAGATTGGATAAAAGTATATATTGAATAATCGTTATTGTTGATTAGTCTATTTGAACGCATCGTTTGATTTGGAAATACTTGTGTTCCTTCTATCTGTGGACCGTCAATTTTTTCCCGATTAGCTACAGCTCTTCCGCATTTTATCCACTTTCTGTTTATCCGTTTATCCATCCACTGTCTAAGAATCTTAAAGGCCGTACCTCACGTCAGTTGGTAGTGGTCATTCCAGTGTGCTCTTTCGAACGCGACTTCATAGCCATATCATCAACCAAGTGAAATCTTTTATCTTGCCGAGGAATTAATACAATCAATCAACGTTCAGAAAATCATCAGTTATACTTCAGTGCAGCGAAATAAGGCATTTCCTTCGTTGCCTCTTAAGATTCGCTCATTATTACCGCAATTAAGAAGATACACTTTTTTCGTAGCTCACTCGTTTCCGTTCCTGTGACCTTTCAGACGCAGAATCGTCAAGGTGATTACTCTAATTACGATTCACAACTATCATGTCGAGGAACGAAGCAATAAAATTTGGTGAACAGCAATGGACGTTTCATAAAAATCCATGGAAATAAAGACACGAGAAGCGAAGTGTCTTTAGAGGCGTACATGAAAATTGGAAAGAACTGAGTGGATTGCCTGAAATGTTTTGTGTGATAGAACGAACGTTTTGTGCTATTCACGGCAAGAGTTTTTGCAGACACAATGAAGAAGGGTTACGATGACGTATTACAATGGATTTTCCGAGATCATTCGAACAGCAGTCCAACACCAAATAACAAATCATTTTTGCGTATTCAAGATCACTTATATCAAAGTAGGCTTATACGAGTTCATTTCAACTGTAGCGTAGTTGTCTGGTCTGTTTGTTAGCAGCATCTAGCTGTTGTTAGTAGCATGCCTATTCTCACATGGATTCAACGGATTGATCTCTTATGTTTGATGCACTCATGATTTACGAAGTTAGAAGTACATTTTGGTTTGTCATCTCATTTGCGGTTTCAGTCAGTGATTCCAATAATTTCCTTTTGTTATGCTCGCTGCTGCACCTTATTAGATATGTCACCACCAATTTTACTTTAAGTGTTGCTTGAAACTTATGACCACAGATGATGATCATCATCTGTCGTTGGGATGTTGGTTAATGCGCTCGTGAGAGTAACACCAAATGACTTGTGAACTGCAGAGTCGGATGCGAAAATTGCATCAGTTGTAGCTTTTTCAATGCATTTTCTACCAGCGGCGCTTATTTCACATTGCTTCAATGTGTTATTTCCATTCTCTATTTACTTCTGCATACCATATCGCTTTCTGTTAATTATTGTATTGCATTTCCCATGACGTTTGCTTCATGTATGCCAGAGTTTAGTTCTGGTTGGTTGCAACGAATCAAGTCACGTAAACGTTTGAGGATTGATTTTGTTTGTTATGATCCCGATAACACTTTAAAAATGCAAAATTTTCTCAAAAGTGTTCCAGAAATATTTTAAATTTGCTTCCAGAACGGCACCACCCAACTCCGGTGTACATCAGAAACCGAACAAATGACCCGGACCCACCACTTGCCACTGCTGCACTGTTCGTCAGTCGTGTTGCATCTCCTGAGTCATGTGTTGATGAGATTATCATCGGACAAGATAGTAGCGACAATGTAAACAACGACAGTAATGCTACTGGCAATTCGACGGATTCGTTTCCAAGAAACGGTGCGCTTGCGAAGTTAATCATATGGTGCACTGAGATGTTCATGTTTATTTGGTTATGCTTCCAGCATTCAACTGTGAATAGATTCAAACAACTATTCGTGCAAAACATTCACCTGCGTTTATATGTCATTCGTATCTGATCCATTCATTTTCAACATTTGTGCCTGTCGGACGTCCTTGATTCAATTGCCTGTTCTTGCACATAAACCCCATGAAGTTCTGAATGAAAATTTTTTCATCAGCAGAACATAGTATATTCATCAACCAAAACCTGACTGTTTTTCCTTCCCGTTCCACGCTTTGTACCCTCAGGCTTCTCTTCACCTTCCTTTTCACGACACTTAGTCTATAACTTAAGAACACAATGCTCCAGTGTCGTTCTAGTGATTGTGCATTTTGAGAGGGAATCATCCTGAATTTTGCAAGACAGTGTTCCGTTGAAAAGATGATAGTCACTGAACAAAGATTCAGCTTGACAAATCTCGAGCCATTCTGAGCATCTGAAGTTGCGTGTTTTGCAGCCGATATGCAGTATAGTCCGTTGACAGCCGGGGTGGCTGAGTGCGATCCGCAAACGTCGTCGAGTCTGCCTTGTAGAAAGTCAGCGTTGATCACTGAAGCACTGTCGAGAACGAGTGGAGGAGTCCAGGATTCAGGTTGCAGAACGGGCACATCTCGTGTAGATGCGACCGCTAGAGGCACGGTTGTGAGAAGCGCGGAATCAATTGAATGTGGTGCTCAGCGTGATCCGACATTGCATGATTTTACGATTGATCTTCCTGCCGATCCATTCCTCAACACTATTCGACTACCTACAGCCTCAACAAATGGTGAATTTTGATTCTTCTCTTTTTTATGCTTCTGGGCCCACGGTGACGGTCTATATGAGTATCTCTCACGCTTCGAACCTCCATTCCTCACTTCGAGGGCCTGACAAGCCACCATTCTGCGCGAGATAATTTGCTGTTTCCACACAAAACATCACAAGCAATTCGAAAACCGATCCGGAAACTTCTTAGTGGCGTGAAAGAAATCGATTGTCTGGAATGAAACAACTATTTTGAGAATTGTTTCAAACAGATGCAGAAAAAATGTGAATATTAGCTGTTAAAAACGGAAAGAAGTGAACAAATCTGCCAATGATGAAAAAATTGAAATCCATCAACAAATTCATTTATTCATGAACATAGAAGATACTGTGAAAATACGAGAAATTATCTTCGAGATCAACTGAAATACAATCTTTCCATCAAAGTGATAGTTGCGAAAGAAGTGAAAATCGTGAATCAATGAATATAAATCTGAACTATTGTGGCTTTTGAGATGTAATAAGTGCACAAAATTTGTCATTTTAAGATCATTCTTTTTTGGTAATCGCCCCTTATGCAAGGATTTTGAGAACATCATTGAACAAATATAAACGAAATACTATCGAACATTTCAGACAACAATATCATAAGAAATGTCGTTTATCACAGAAAATGTATTGTACGGGTTGAAAATACATTCATAAGCGATATAAAAAGTAGAAATTGTCAATGACTGAAAGACAAAAGGTGATATCATCTAGTACAAATATTGTAAAAAACAAGAATCAGTCATCTGAATCCAATGAAAAACTGTTCATGATGAACATGATGTTTAAGTGTAGAAATAATTACCGAGCAATTTACAATTCATGAGCCTTAAAGTACTAGTAAAAAATCAGTATGGAAAAATTAATGATTCGTCACATTAACAAATAAAGGTTATGATCTATTAATCTAACGAAGAACATGTGACCAAATCAGTTAAGGGAGTGGATTTAAGTTCGTGCTCAGTTGATACATAAAACAGAACATACTTTAATGTCCAGTTCTGAGATGCGAGGAGGCACTTTCGAGAGAGCGTGGTAAAAGTCGCTTTTAACCACCAAACTAGATGGATGCTTTGTTTTCAGAAGTAACAGTGTCGATTTAACATGAACAGTAACTCGTATAGCTTTTTGGCCACGATGAGAAGAGCTTCTCGCCAGAACTCTGACCTGTGATGGTTAAATTATAAGCTTCTCATCGAAAATATCCCTCGTGTTTGAATCATTTCAACGGATTTCCCACTAAATCCAAATCATCATCATCATTCAGTTTAGTCAAGTAATCCCGCAACGATTTTGCCAGTGCTGTACGATGCTCCAAAATTTCAGTTTTTTGTGTTTCTGAAAACAATCTATCGTTACTACGAGCATCCAAAGCTACTGAGTCTTTCGAACATTGAAAAATTATTCATCCTTGCCTTCCTCACCCAATTCTCTGATTTACTAACGGAAGCCTTCAAGTAGTCGATAGACTTTACTATATTCCATTCTTCATTTTCTTCTGTATACTGAGTTTGTTAAGTTGTTCAAATATCCCTACCAGATATGCATCAATAAGTCGCCTTCTTCCAAGAACTCTTAGAATTTCGGCGTATTTCGAGTTTCGAAAAATACTCTCAATTCATCGTTGACTGGAAGTGCTCTCGGCGACATACCCTCAAGATGACCGTCGTCCTACATTTGCGTGAAAAAGGAGCTGTTGTTGGTCGGTATCCATACAGTCACAGAATATCTGGAAAATACGTGAATTAAGGGCTGAGCACTTTATATAATTCATCACTTGAATTGTTCGACTCAAAACTTGTTGGAGTGCATGAGGAAGTGCGTTGAGGCTAAGGCTTGATAACAGACCCCATTGAATGCGCTCCTCTCACCTCTCCTCCTCATGAGAAACACTGTCATATACATGGTATATACATTCTTTGGAATCTATGTTAAGCGATCTGTGGAAGTGTTTAAAGTTGCTTGCAGAGACTTTGCTTGATGCTCATGGAATGCAAACACTGTTGTTTCAGATGCCTATCCAATCCTGAATGCTGATGCCTTGAACGATGTCACAACGGAATGCTCAAATCTCTATTCAACTCTCTCTTGTGGTGGTCCCCAGTATCCTCGCTCATTTGGCTATGATCCGTACATTAGTACTGCTGCTGCCCTCAGTCAGTCAAGTCAAGCAAATAACTCTTTTACTGCTCAACTACCAGCTTCGGCACTTCTGCCTCCTAAGGAAATTCATGACGGTATCTTCGTTCACATCACACTTATGTATTGGTCACAGAATAAGTAACAGTTCTAGTATGACAGCTTAAACTTATCCAATTCCACCGTTGCAGCTTTCTGAAGCATTCACTGAATTGGCGTGTGAACTTGTTTTCTTGTCATAAAAACGGTATTGGGATGTGCATAGTATGACACAAATGTGTTGGAGTAACAAAGAAAGATTGCTCTGTTTTGCAGACTTCTTCGACGGACCCGATCTGCAGTTGCTGGCGCCGTTTGTTGCGCAGGAGGATGTGATGCAGCTGACGACTGATATTCAAGGATTGTTACCGGAGCTGAATTTTGCCGATTGGATACCGGCTGATCCTACTCCGCTAAGTATTTCCTGTTCAGAAACGCAGGTATTGTTGGTTGTGTTTGTTGAATGCAGTTGTCGAATTCCAGTTGAATTCAGTTTACTGATGATTATTTCGGAATGATTCTCGGATTCTAATAAATGAATCCGTTTCAGAGACTCAATTCTTTCAGTGACACTTCGCCAGCATTGTCACCAATCATCTCAAACCCAATACCACAACTTAATTTGGTGATTATTTCCTCATCTCACATCTCTTTATTCAATTCCTTCTTGTGTCAGTTTTAGATCATTCACTATGTTCAAATTCCTCTTTCAGCGCGTTTGTAAGTTATGCTGCTTTTTTTCGTATCTCACAAGATGAACTCATCCGTGGTTTTTCTCTTTCGTTTCAAATTACAAACGCTAAGCCATAAAAGTTGATTATCATCGTGCTCTATCTATGTCTTGAGAAAAATCTTAGCTTTTGAAGACGTACCGCTGATTCAAAGTTTTTTCTCATCGATAAGCTTACTATGTGCTCAGCTACTGAATAAATATTCAGAGTGGAAGTGTCGTTATGTCCACATCGGCGACTTCTCGCAGGCCATCTGCATCCTCACCATCACGTCACAACAGCAACACCAATGCAAAAGCAACTACCTTCAGGCCTATCCCTTATCCAACACCAAATAAACCAAACGGATCGAAAGCGAGTGGCACAAACCCGGCTCATCACTCCTTTTGTAGTAGGTTCTTTGCGTGTGTTTGCTCGTTTCTTGAATGACTCCAGTTGTTTGAACTTGTTTTTTGCCATTTTTGTACTGAAATTTGAATGATTTTTGATGCTTTCGCCAACTGCGAAGAGTTTTTCGATTCCTCTTAAAAGAGTATTCGCTATTTGAATGTTACAAATCAAATGGTGTTGTTCATTGTCAGGTTTAGGAAATCCAGCGGAGAGTGTACCGAAACGTTCGTTTCCAGCTGCTCGAAGGACATCATTCCTGTGCTCGTCATCCACCAGCTCGAACTCATCATCGTCACCAGTCTCATCCAGAAACGATGTTTATCTTTCGCCAACCAATCCGGCCCATGTGGAATCGCCGACACACACGTTGAACAAGCAGCAGTTGCGTACCGACGCGAATCGTCTTCAGCGAGTGCCCTCATCAATTTTTATACAAATGTATTGATGATCTAAGGAGGATGTCCGTGTTGATGACAATGTGATGATTTCAACGAATACGAGGAATTTTTAGCCTTCGGCTTAACTCGAAATATTGCAGTGAAACATGTATTTCTTTCGGAATTATTGTGTCAAATTCGGAATGAAATGTATGTTTATTCGGAAGAAGTAAGTGCCCAATCGCAGTAACGCAAATATTCACACGAATTATGGTAAATCAAACATTTTGCTCGTACAATTACTCTACGACATATCAGGTGAACGATTTACTTAAATGCCATGTAACGAATAAGTCGTGCAACCTTTTTGAACGATGCAGTGGATTCGATTGAAAGCAGTCGTATATGCTTATGGAGGTTGATTATTGCTCTTAAAATTTAGTAATGAGTTACTGTGGATGATGCATTTTTTCATAGCTCTTCAATATTTTTGCTCTGAGTGAGTTATTATGTAAAGTATAGATGCATGTTTGTAAATTCTTATGCAAATTGTTTGTTAAACGCTGCCAGCTGTTGCTACTTTGAGGATTCACTGGTGAATGTTGTGATACTAGTTTGTTTGTTCGTACAATTCAGCTTCAGTGGGCAACTCAATGATTACATCGTTTCTTGTATTCTTTCAGTTTTGATTTAGAAATCATTCCGCACATCCTTTCCGGTCGGCTATCTTTTCGCTAATGTAGTTTCACTTATTTTTTAGAAGCGATGTGCTCTAATTACATTTTATAACGGCGTCAGAATTTTTTTGAATTGATCAAGAGCGGAAAAATCGCATAGCAATGCATCAGAGAGTTTTGTTCCGTCTGGAATGTTTTTGGGACTTGAAAGATTCTTCCTCGATTTAGCAACAACGTTGTTGTGCCCCACTTCCATTCATATTCGCGATGAATTATTAACTTCTTAGTCGCAGGTTAGTACAGAAGTCTCATCTTCTCTTCTAGTTCAATTATCCATGTGCTAATATTCCGGTTTTCATACGTGTTCGATCAGTGATAACGGCATTTGTATGAATTTTGTCTTCATTTATTGCACTCGGAAGTTTGTCAGTTCCTTTCTTTTTTTGATCATTTCAATTGTTGATATTTTGTAAATAAACTGTCCTCGTGTCGTCAGATAAACCCGCTATGCTCAAAAGAATCAGTAACGGATATTGAAACTGAATACGGTCAGGCTGCCACTCAGGTTTGTTTCAGTTTCGACTGGTTATTCAGCTGTGTTTGTGAACTTAATAATTGCCTTGATTTAAACATAAATAATATGTCCCGGTTCATAAATGCTTTGTTGAATGCATCTTATTGACAGTGTGATTGTTAACCCCGTCTCACAAATGCTTCAACCGTTTGAACCGTTTTTGATTCATTCGAAAACGCCGGTGATTCATTTTCGGTAACATTTGAAACGTTTACTCACTATTCGTGATCAGTGAAATCGTCGAAAAGTAAATGTTCCGCAGATATATTTGTTAGTTTGCTTTCACTGATACTTATCTTTCGTCGTATGTGCCATATTTGATAGGATTTTAGAATTTTTTTGTTTGTTTATAAATATGTACTAATTGATGTTGATCGATTGACTGTTTTGAATTATTGTTCGTGAGATTGTTTGTTGATCGTGTTGTTAGATGTTGATTGTTCTTGTTGGTTTCGTTTCTTTTGTTCATTTATTTGTGATTATTGTGCTGTTGAATTCTCATTTGTTACTTTAGAATTCTACTTCATTTCGTTTTCGTATTTGATTTTGTCATACTGCTCGCTAGCTCATTGTGTTGAAATCTTTTAGTTAGTTTCGTTATCTCACGTCTTATTGCCTACAGTTTTCCGATGAATCAGATGTTTCTAGCTCGAAGGAACCTTAGAAGTGAACTTGTTTCCATTATTAACCGTGTAAAAATGTAAGCGTGATACTGTTGCAAAAGTGCGTATAAATTCTATGGTGCCTCTTTCTGAACGCTTTTTCCGTATTGGCAGTGAGCTTCGCCCACTAGCGATATTCCTGTTCCAACTCACATATCCTCTAGAACTGTTTGAAAGTTAGAATAGAGCTGAACAGATAATGAGTCAGCCACTTGAGGCGTTTTGTTACCGGAATGTTTTGCCGAAAAGACATACTGAACGATTTTTGCCATATTCGTTTACCATCGCCATCAACACGGTACTTTGCAATGGTATTGTCGCAACCTATGCGCATTATTAGAGCTGTTTGATCGTGCAGCAAAATTTTGTCAATTTTCTATTGACAGCAATCGTCTTCGATGTTGATTAATAGCCGTTAGTATTTTCTGAAATACTCTAATTCGACTATGTATCATAATTGTGATGATATTCTGTTGTTATTATGCAAAAGTGTTTTTGTGGATTGTGGTAAATGATTGTTTTTCATGCTAATCGTAGGATTGCAGTATTTGAGGTCTGAAGTTAACTTTGTTATTTGTTATCGGAAAATCAATCGAAATTGATATTGTTGCAGATGCTCGTTTTCGGAAATGTATCGTCGTTATTTGTGTGGATGAATAGCACTGATGTTCACGTTGATGTGCGCAAATTTGAAAGTAACTTTTATATTAATGAGATATTTTGATTTTCTCTGAATTGCTTACCTCTTCCCATTTCCGTCTTCTCCCTCTTTTAATCGCAAATGTTTATAGATAACTTTATTTGAATATATAATAAATGAATAAATGATTATACTTTTCTTTTGTCGACTGTTTACATGCATCAACTACGTTTAAAGTCTACTTACCATACATCACGATTCTTCTTAGCATACAGTACCAATTTTTTTTGTAAGACTTAGTACCAAATTAAGGATGGTAACATTACTCCTTGTTTGGTTTATGCTAATTGAAATTATTATCTAGATTCTAATGTACAAAGTAGTTATATACGCCATTAATATTATAATATTAATCCCTTCAGTTGACTTCTGCTTAATCGAACTCACCAAGAATAACTGTATATGTTGACGGGTTGTAACGACATGTAAGATAATCACTTAATAGGAGGTTGTCCTATTTGTTGTTGATTGGTGCTCGCTAAACACACGTGATTATTTACTTTATTAGTTGCTGATAAATTTATTATAATAGTCAGGAAATGTATTTTGTCAGTAAAGGAAATTACTTCAGTTAATAACGATTGATATTTATGACCTATGAGTACAACTGCACCTTGGTGTTGATTACTCACAACGATAGACATCAAATGTGTTGTGAACTGCTAGCTCAACTTCAAGGCAATTTTCAGTATCAGTGCATAACTTGGCTGCACATATCAAGCTTATGATATTCTGCATGGATCAAAAGAACCACTGACTTGCTTTTGATGGATCTAGCATTTACAAGGACACAATGAATACTATGCTTAGAATTATCATATGAGAACTTCAATTTTTGATAGGTCATAAATATGTTGAGATATTTATCTATTAGCTTGTATTCCGATTTATGTTAATGAAGCTTTCTTCATTATTCATTGCTAGATATTATGATTCCAGTCTGTTTATCATACACATTTTAATATCGTATGACCTATTCATACAATTCAGCTAGGCACTTTCTTTCCATTTATTCTTCAAACCTCATGACTCATCTTATTCAAATCCATATTTTCACTAATTCTCTCTCTCACGACGTCTAACCGCGACAGTTTTGTTCCCGTATTTGTTTGATTGCAATTCTGCATCGTTAAGTCTTGATTACTATCTTATTGACATTGAGCGTTTGTTCGAGACAAAATCATTGCGATAGCAAAATATTTACTAAATGAATCGCACATTTCAAGCACAATAGAATATAATATGAGTCGGTTGAGCAGTCGAATGGAATATGCCAGCCATGAATAATAGCACACCAGCTGACTGCACTACTGTTCCATTAAACTCTTGACAATCTCAGAAATACACACATCGAGTAAACAGTAAAGTTTAAATTTAGACGCATGAATGTTATGAACGAATCAACAAGCTTTTCTGCAAGCATTCCAACAAACTGGAACACATTGCCCGACGACGCATTGTCGCTGACAAATATCATTACAGTTTGATTGACAACTGCCTATTATACGTATGGACGGCCCTGATGGTATTCCTGTTGACGGCACTGATGGTATTCCTGTTGACGGCACTGATGGTACTCCTGTTGATGGTATCATCGGTACCCTCGGTATTGATGGTATTGAGCCACTTGGAGTGGTAGAGCATGAACATGGTATGATAACTTGTGGACACGAACATGACATTTGGAAGATCGTTGTCACTTGTGCGCATTGGCATGCGTGCTGTAGACAAGAGCATGATTGTCGTTTGGAACGGAGTGCATTTTCCTGCAAAAAAAGAATTAGCACTATTGAAGAGTTTTGTGCGATGGCGTTTAAGAATACATGCAGACTTCTGGTTTCGAGAAATCGGTCGAATGAAACTCGTTAGGAAATTGCATATACACAAATGACTGTGCACTGTCGCATAAATAACTTTTCATTCAGTTGACAACTTCCTTAATGGACTACGCATACTTCACAAATTTGATTCACAAATTTTGGTCGGAAAAGTTGAATCGTGAAAATTTCCAGGCAAGGTAAACTTCAAAGATGACTACTGAATCTCGAATTTTTGTTGGACTCACCTCTGCTGAGGATAATGTGCCGAGTGCGATGAAAACGATGATCGACACTGTTGGAATCATGGCCATTGGAAGTACTGCACCGAACTCAAGTTGTATGCAATGACTTCAGGTACTGATTAGCGAGTTTATATAATATTGGATGGAAAAACGATGCCACTTAATATGTTCCGGCGCTAAATATGATTGTTAACAAGTTTACAGAAATGACTCACTCAGTAAACCCGACGACTACGCAAAATTTTCTTACTTACAGACTGTATCACTCTCAAGCAAAAAATGAACTGTTTGGATTGTTCATTGTGTACATTGAAATTCATCCATCAATATCTCCATTAACGTATTCATTTCAAATTACATATTATTGTGATGTTTTTCTGCATCACGCAAGTTAAGTTGAACATGGTCAGGAAGACAGAGATGATCGGTGACATAGTGCAGCCACAACAGTGCTTGCGCGTAATTTGCAGCTGGAGCGGTGAAATTCCAATGTCCTGAGGCGTGCAGTGAATAATTAACCCGCTACTTGATGTGGAATGATGGGTGTCGACATTTTCCCGATTATTCTGTCTGTCGATACTTTTCAGTTCAACGAATTTTCTAAATGCCCTTCTACAAACTCATTCGACTGAGCGATTTTTTCACAGTTTTATGCAAGCCCGAGAGTAGCGCTTCACCTGCAAAGTAATTTTCGATTTAGAGGGATGATCATTGTGAGAAAAGTGCTCGGAAAGCACTTAGCTAATCCTGTTGTTAAATAGTTTTTTGCACACATTCCTTGCTATTCCGAGATGAGCACTGTACGTTGACTCGAATCCAAAGCACATCGATCGAACTTCTTGATCACCAATCAGGATCACAACCGGTATTTGCTCCCAGTCCACCGTTATATAAGCTCTACTAATTACCTGGCTGAACCAGAGAAGTCCATTTCACTTCTGTATTCCAGTTCACATTTCATAATGCTTTCAAAAGTAGCTCTTGTCTTCTTCATCGTTCTCATCGCTGTCTTCTCAGCAGAGGTGAGTCTTTATGAATTCCAGCTACCCTGAACCATAATCTTCGGTTTTTCTTCAACAGACACGATTTCGAATTTCATCCTGACGATTAGGTTGCCAGTTCGTAAAAGTTTTGAAATTATCAAGTTTCTCAAAGTGTTTCGCTTTTTAATGTATATAGATATTATGGCATGTTGTTGAATGCCTATGTCAAAATGTGAACTTTTAACACCATTAGTGTCATTTTCAGGAGAATGCAGTTCGATCAAAGCGACAAGCATGCTCGTGTCTGCAGAACTCGTGTCAGTGCTATCAGATCATCTTTCAAATGAGATGCTCGTGTCCACGCGTAGTCTTGCCATGCCCATGCTCAGCTCCATACTATCGACCAGGACCAGTCATCTACATTCCATCTTATAGCTGTCAATCACACTGCAACAATGTATGTCAACGCCAATGTGTCATCGGCCAGTGCGTCCCAGTTTGCTGGAATACCTGCAGATCTGCTTGTTGATTTCTCTTCATATCACTGGATCCCCCTAGCTCAATCATTTTATTGTTTTCGCGACACTCATCAGTATCGTTCCTTTGTTTCTAAATCAAGCTTTTGTCTCTAGTTGCATTCAGATCATATTTCATTCTGTCTATTCTAATATATCCATAAAATGGCAATGGAATATAGACATATATTTGCCATGTTTAGCCTTACATATCTGTGATCACTGTACTCTTTTTTAGCGAAATAATCTGTCACATTTTAGGACTGAATGCTGTGTCAAATGATATTCTGATGTGAATAAAATTTTCATTGTTGCAATGGAGTTGGCTCGTATGAATATTTTGCAGTGCATTTTTCTTTCTTTTGAAACTTCCATTACGGAATTATATAACGTCTTCATTCTTAACTGCTTTCCGCAATGGATCAAGTTTCAAGCACAGTGTATTATCTGGAAAATGCTCTATCAGTGATGTTTTCCAATCTCATTCACTCATTCATAAGGAAAAGTGAAAGTTTGAGACAAAATGAAAAGTGTTACGCGATCTGTAACAATTAACAATTGTAAACGTGAAAACTACACCGTCCTTCATAATATAATATCATTTATTATTAAGAACTGCATTCAATTGATCTGAATGAACGATCGTACTTTTTCCACCTAAAATGTTTATTCTTGTTCCCCTTCCACTACACTTACCGTATTGACATGTTAATTCAATATTCACCTTGAACAAACGTTTCCATTCATTCCTCGTTCTACAGCTATGAGGTGACTTCTTTGTCAGTATAACTGGAGTAAGTTGTAAATGCTCAAAATTGATTTTTCAAACGAACACATCATTTTATAAAATTTTATCATATGTCGATCATTAGTGAACGTGAAATGTACATGCAAGGAAAAGTTCAAAAAAATAAAGCTAAACGATTGACTAACTGAATAGCGAATGAATGATAAACGAATAAAATATTGAGTGAAATGCTCACTCCAATAATTCGAGTAGCTTTCTCGCTATTGCAAGGCACAAGAAAATTTCGTAGATCCTCATTTTAGAATTCCAGGGGCAATTTGTTCGATACATGAGAATGTTTAGCACTTCGAGGTACTTGAATTCAATAAATTCTCGTGAAATATGCTGGATAAGATGAAAGAAAAAAGAGAAGGCACATGGTATGGGATTCAGTGGAATGCCTCACACTCAGTGGAGACATAACATTCATGAGTTGATCAAAATTGCGCTTATATTTCCCCGCTGTCGTAATTTTTCGCAAGCAATTAACATAAATTTTGCAAGTAGACAAAGCATCGAAAAGATCTCACATCGTACAAGGATTGCTTGGGATGCGCATCTTTTCGTGACAAGAGAGAGAAACGCAACACACATGTTGATGACAACTCCAAGTACGACTGAAACATTGTGAGGCTGTGCAACACGACAGTTTTTCAGTAGAATAATAAGCCTTCATAGATTTCGATTTCGTACAGATTTGCATTGAAAGCGGAATTTGAAAGCAATGATATTGTTCCAGCAACAGCACCACACTAATGAAATCGCATAATCAAAGAACTGAAGTATTCGTTTTGATTTTGCAGAAAGACCCTTTCAAATGCAGAAGAACACTGTTTCGTGGCAGTTTACAAAAGAACGTATGAAAAGCAATGGAAGAATATTCGCAAAAGACAATCACTCTCATCAACGTCCTCAAACCATATTGGCAGTTTCAGTTTCAAGACACTGATGTCGTACGGGGATTCTCTATCGAAAACGCTTGATTCCGATTCACTTCTTCTCCTTTCACTTGTTTCTCTTGAGTCACCTGAACGAGCACTGATTTAGAATTAATAATACATGCCACAATATCCATTCGTCTAGAGCCGACTTCAGAGCTCACTTTTTTAGATGGCTTTTCTGATGAAAATGAACGGTATCAACACACCGTCTCTATGCTTAAAATCACCTTTGATATGGAAATCACCTTTCCGCGTTTCATACATTAATTCATTTACCTTTGTGATATGAAAATAGCTTCCCGGTTCCGTGCCCCTTGGTCGCACGACCAAATCGGCTGTGCTACGAGCTTCCCCAGCTATGTTTTCGGCAAGACACGTGAATTGACCGCAATCGGCCATCTCAACTTTCAGTATAATCATCGAATATACACCGTTCCCTTCCTGAAAACTTTCAGTCATCATCAAGGAAAAAAATTGAAATTTTCATGTGCAACTGAATTTAAATTCTTGTTTCTCAGTTTCAATGGCTTCACTAAACGTACCAGATCAACTCCACGAACGATTAAAAAATAGAATGCAGCTGGAGCGATGAGATAGCTAAATTCGAAAGGGCATTGGAGTGGTAACTGACCTCAGTAAGGCGTACTTCCTCACAGTTCGGTATCACCTGTCCGTCCCTGAGCCATGTTACTTTCGGTGCTGGATCGCCAGTTACTTGTACGGTCCATTTGAGTCGATCACTTTCAACAACCTCTTCGCTTATGAGACGACGCACAAAATCTGGTGCGATTGTTTTTGCTGAAAAAAAGTAATCAAGAAAATACCATGAATCTTGATAATGAGAGAAACAGTTTTGGGCACAATCAGTACTTCCCATCCTGATCGAAATGATTCAAACTGGTAATCGGAAGACATCGCTCAGCATAGTATGTGTTAATAAACTGAAGCAAGTGCAAATAATTTGAAAATAACAAAAGCTAACGTCTCACGACAAGTTGAGCACTTGAGGTTGCTACGCCTGAAGCGTTTTTGGCTGTGCACATATATTTACCAGCATGTTCGGATTGAGCGTTCGGAAACGATAATGATACGTGACCAGCGACATTCGAAAAGTCTAACTCAGGATTGGTCGCTGTCGACACCGGCACACCGTCTTTTGTCCATTGAACCTCAGGTGCGGGCCAACCTTCAAAGCAGAAGATCTTTCAATAGGACGCCTCATTAATTGCGTTGAAGACGACAATGACGTTAAATGAACATGAGAATGAACATGTTCGATTTATTTGAAATAATGAAACGAAATTATGATCGCTTCGTTCTGCTGGTTGTCGTACGGAACGGTATTCCATTCTATTGCTGTTGACAAATTTGAGGCAAAAATTATAGGCTCTTTTTTCAAGAATTATACAAGAATGAACAAATGACAAATCGCTAATGACGGGTGGGAATCATCACTACTTTGTAAACTTTGTTATAATTTTATTGACGAATGCCGACGATACACGAATAAAGAGTGCTAACTTCTAGAGAACAACATCCTGAGAATGAAACAAACACTCCTAACCAGGTTCAACAGCCACAGATGGCTGAATCAACACAGCTTTACAACGACGGTAATAAGTTGGCGTTGTGCTCAAAGCGGATCGTGATGAGTTATATTGGCTCATCGCACGACCAACACTCGAAGAGGAGGTAGCCAGCATGGCTTGATTGTAATCAAAAAGTGGAGGACTTACGAGGGGCTCTTGGAAAGAAACACTCTTAGTGGTTCTTCGGAAGGGTGGTTTCACACTGGATTCATAGGCAGGAAGACGTGAATTATCACGATGAATTTGAACGTTTTCAGCATTGCGATGATAAGCATATGTTTGGTGACGATAATCATTGTTCTCCATTTTAAATGTAGGTGAGAATCTCGATGAGAATCAGATTCGAATGAAGTCAATAAGGAATATCAACAAACCAGTAACATCGCCTTCGAATTTAGCACTATCACCCGTGGCAGTAACCGCCGAAACGAGTGTTCGAGTGAAATGCGGTGGATGACCGACAGCAGCTGAGCTTTTTGCTCTGCGAGCCTCCTCAAAATCGTATTTTTCTCGAGACAGCTGCAATACAACAACACGGTAACCACAATATCGTTATTTATCAATCGTGTTTTCTGTTTTGTTTCATTTTCTCTTGTAATGCGACCGATTCCTCTGCTCAAAATTGCTACTTTCACTTCAGTTTTACATTGCCAGCTTAAGTTCTCTGGAACAGCCGCCATTGTGAATGGACAGTTTTTTGTTGCCCCTTTAAAATGTGCATTCATTTCGCAGTTTAAACCAAATTGTTTAAAAACTTTCCGTTCCAACTTGCAATTGTTACATTTCCTACGAAGTGAATGCTCCGAAAACCGGATGACTATTTCGAAGTATTTAGACATCTTTTCCTACAGAGATCGCTTGAGTTTATAGTTTACTGCATGAGAAATAGATTTTGATTCATCAGTCAGTCAACGAAATCAAAACACTGACATAAAATTCATCAAAGGTGAATGATTAAAATAAAATAGCGTAATAAATCGCTCACTTGAATGCGTTCATGAGTTGTGTGAAGTTGTTGTTTCTTGGCTGGTGGTGGCGTTGAAAGTCTCGAGGAATGCAACGGCTGTTTGGACACGATACGTCTTTGTTCTTCATCGTACATGGCGAACTCTTCCTCCATTCGTTGCTGAAAGTGAACAATCAATAAACTCAGATATGCATATATCTGGGCCATATTAATCTCCTCAGGGATATTCTCGTTTCTTCTTGTCCAGTCAAAGTTTTCTCATTTCATCTGAACCTGACATTTTACTAACGCTCTATTTTGGCGTTTTCATCGATGTTTCCATGCAGTGGACATTAATAAGTTTACTTCGAACTGTTGTTGATGGAAAACACCCCTTCTTTAGTCAAATTTGACTCATTCGATTGAAACAGTTCTTGTAAATGCTATCGTAGTAAAACCAGGCCAGCAACATCCCATGATGGAACAATTCTAATCGCAAGGTTCTGCAAAATGCAGGAGCAATTTTCCTCCGACCAACCTTCTGCATTAGTAGTTGACGATTATCAAGGTGTTGTTCGTATTCAAATTCTCCGTATTCCTCTGTCACTTGGACATGCTGCAAGCAAACATGAACACAATTCGACGAAACATTTGCTAAGATTGCTCAAACAAAACTGACAACTTCAATGAATTTTTGTTTTGCCAATATGATTGATCGGTTGCATTGTAAAGCGGAAACGCTTGAAGTAATGCATTTGTTAGAATGGTGGAGAGCTAGACGCAACTTGCTACTTCGGTATATGAACGAAGATCACATTTTGATGCATCTTGGCTGACGTTTACGCAGTGCGCTATTTATAGATGCTATTGCTAGTGAGAAATTCAACAACACAAGTGAATAGTTTTATTTGAACCTCAGTGGTTACTGGTTTCTTGACGATTTGTTGCGGCTTGGTTGGTCTGGGCAATACATGGAGAATGGTTAGCGATTCGGTTTTGCCGCGAACATTCTCGGCAGACATCTTATAGAAACCATCGTTTTCGAGTTTAACCGGATCGAATATGATCGAATATGTATCACCAATATTTGAGAACTGCAAATTTCTCGATTCGTTGATCAACATCACATTCGAAGGTAGCTTTCATGGTCAAATAGAATTCGGTGCTATTGAAATGAATTGTCGGAGTATGGCTAACATATGTGGCGGGTACTGAGTACTGGTTGAATGAATGCTTTCTGCGGAATAAATTTATGCAAGAGCGCAGGAAAACAATCAATTTGTTTGTGACAAAAGCACGATGAAGCTAGTTTGAGCAATTCGAATGCAGTAAACATGTCATATTCGAAAGAAATGCATCCATACGAAAGCAGTGCTAATGAAACGATAACTTCCAGGCTTATATATAGCCAGTTGAAAGAGCAATTATGCATGGCCTTATTTTTCGCTTGGATGATTCAGCAACGCAACACTTTACTTTCCATCTCCAAACTTATTCGAAACATGGATCTAACATTATAAGCTCATGGGAAGCTACATTTACTGTCTAGGTATGTCATCACTTGAATATTAGTTGCTTGTGATCTTTTCACTCAGGAAGCAATCTTGTACCTAAAACAAAACCTTTTCAGGTAACCTATCATTTGAGATTGGATAAAATCGTTAGACAAAATCACTGAAAGCACGTAGCAATTCACGAAATTGATGTGCATGCACACAAAAGAAAAGGAAGATAATGTATTGATTATATAACGAGAACACCTTGCAAAATGACGAATTAATATTGATAGTGCGATCGTTGAAGTACCAATGAACTTTTGGTCTTGGATTACCGATCATTAAGCAGTCAATTTTGAATCTCTCGCCTTCAGTCACCGTATATTCATTCTGGAATGGACGAATAAATTCGGGTTCCGTGGCTGTGCTGCTAAATGCTGAAAACAAAACGGCTAATGATCCGAAAATTGAATTGAAAACACTCAGTTATCTTTGAATGCTATCGCGATCAGCTGAATTAAGACCATGAAAATCTATTCGTTTCACCCTACAGACAATATCTCCGATAAGAAATGAGAAAGGAGATGGAAACAATCTGTCAGTCACCGATTTGTTGTATCGTGAGAAACGTGCGTGAACAGACCGCCGTATGGCTTATCTAAACGGCACTGAATGAATAATAGATGGGTGCTTTCATGGGCAAACGCTTCCGAGATTTATCGACTTCAATTTGTTTCGCAGTGATGTCAATCAAGCAAACTGCTATATAAATAAAATCTAGACAAATGCAGCGATAGGAATGCGATTTGAGCGCATGTTAGTGTAAATATACTCAAGACATTATCACACTACATGTGACCGAGAGCTGTTGCCGATAAGCTAACTAACATTCCTGCATAGCTAACTAACATTCTGGTTCAATCAAGAATTCTGTAGAGAATTCCATCAAGAATTCCTTCAATAGAATCAACACTTTTCGAAAATAAATCAGTGGGAAGATCTAATCAAAGATGTTGAAGGGTTTAACCTAGTTCATTTGTGATCGATGCGCAAAGTTCTTCGGACTCCACTTGATGACGATGTTTAGGTACAGGTGGTGGTGTTGGCGATGACATTACTGCATCACTCCAATAGCCTTCTTTCTGCAACGAATTATCAGAATGTATATTTTCGAAAGCAATTATTCGCAATCTGAAATAATCTTCTTTTGGCACGATTCGCTTGTTGAAAAGGAAACATGCTGCGATTGCAATAGTC
The DNA here is from genome assembly GCA_035041965.1 of Anisakis pegreffii. Taxonomy (NCBI): domain Eukaryota; kingdom Metazoa; phylum Nematoda; class Chromadorea; order Rhabditida; family Anisakidae; genus Anisakis; species Anisakis pegreffii. Next base: position 50,802 of record JAPYMA010003055.1, read on the forward strand.
GGCATCCAAAATTGGCCTCGTATTCATATGGGATTTTGCTTATATTCAACGGGTTTTTTGCCGTTAACAATGCACAATATCGGTATGATCGCCATTTTGATATCAGTGCGAGAAATGCGTTAGTGCCAAATAGAAAATGTATGTACGCGGATGCGATTTTAAATTCACTAGGCAATCAAAAGTGGCACATCAGTGGAAACGAACTGCAGTGCTCGAACGGCCGATTACTTGAACGACTGATCGTTCGCCGCACTCAGAAAACACACAGAAAGCTCATCCGTCACCTCATTTTTTACGAAGTATCTGTCTAATCAGCACTCTTAAATCCTGTTTTTTTTTGTGGCAGCCTACTGATTGGTGAATTTTTTTCTGAAACATCCGGAATAACAATTGCTAGGTGTGAAAAGAACACAAAGCAACCAACGAGTGAATACTGTGACATTTGCCGTGATGCACATGTTATTGAACGAAGTAACTTCTCTAATCCCTATTTCACTAAAAAAATTTTTCCCACCAGCAGTAATCCGCTAATAGCGCTGCTGACGAAAAATCAGCGAAAGCTTTCCACTGAGAATGACGCCTCTTGAAAAAACTAGTGACAGCATTCGCTAAAATGCACTCAACAAAATTAATCCGCTAATCCCTATCCTCGGATCCTTCTTTAAAATTTGCAATCACGCCAGTGATTTATCTTACGGTTCGAAAAAAGCCGTTAATAATTCGGTAGAATCATTGTGTAGCTCACTGAGAGTGCCAAATTTTCATTCGAATGGAATCCGCTTATCTTTGATAAGTTACGATAACATTAACAATCAAAGGATGCCCAAGTGAAGAGCCGTCGACACCTCATAATAGAGATGAAATCAGTTCAGACCAGTCTAACAACAACTCATGCCAGCAATATTCAGAGTTATCTATCAATTTATGCATATTTTCATGCGAAAGCAATTAAGTGAAAGGAAGTGAAGTTAACAGTAAATTAGGGCAATTAGGATGACTGCCAAAGCGAACAGTCGAATTTGTTGAGGGTTAATAATGAAATAATGAAATTCTTTGCCTATCTGAGAACTCCTTACGAATGACACAAACTCATAATAAGTTGTTGGTGCCGACTGGATGAAGCATAGGATGAAGATCATATTTTTGGATATGAACTAGCGCACATTAACGAAACTTGTTTTGTGGAAGGCAAGGTAACAAATAAACATAGTTTCACGTGACTGAATATAAATAATCATGACCCAGTGGAATTCTAAAACAATCGCAAGTTCTTTCAGCATCCCTGAAACACTCCTGTGTGTAAAAATAGTTTAGAGTGCATTTGTCAATTTCTCTGAAACATTTCAATTCATTGGATTTTTTTGCTTGAATTCAGTTCACGCTTCTAGGAGCTGATCTAGTCAAGTTTCAACATTGCTCTCCGCCGATATTCCGTGGACACAAAAAGGTTTTCTGCAACAAACCAAGCCACATTCGATGTTCAGGTGATCTGTCAGAGGATGGAGCTTTCGCTTGATGTGCTCGAAGGAAATCGGTAACGTGCACTAAATTCAACCCTCTATTACTGCTGATAAGATATCGGCCGGCGTTAAATGATAACAAAATTGCAATTGTTGATGAGATACTTCTAGACTGGAAGCGATTTTTTTAATTGATGAAATAAGATTGCAATCAATTATTATACCAATGATGTGGTTGTTGTGGTTTGTGTTTCTTGAATAGGCGCGGGTGTTATCTTCTTCGGTTCCACGTTCAGCGTGGCTCCTGAACGTGCCTCTCCAGCTTCATTCTGCAAAACCAAGATTACTTTCTTCTGAACCGAAAACGCGATTCAATCAATTTCGCAACATCATCAAAACAATGCCGAAGCTATTTGAAACAAATGATCTTCTTTGTGGTGCACTCTGTTGCACTCCTTTCCACTCCAAAAATTTATCGCTATGGTTATTAAGTTCAATGAATTTATAAACTTTATGGCACATAAAGGGTAATGGATTATGACAGTAATGGATGGATTATGACACCATAATCCATTACCGTCAATCACTGACGTAAGAAATGAAAGAGCAATTTCATCTTAATTTTCATTGCGAGACTGGATGAATCATATTGAAATAAATCATTCCGAACAGAATGCACTCAAATGTTTCCGAAAATTTATCCATAAAATAGCATTTTATTATAAGCCACAAGACAAGTGGTCCTAATCGGTGGTGAAATTACCCACTTGAGTAAATTAGAGGTGTCAAGGGGTAATGGAGGGGGTTGGGAAATTATTATTTCGTGCATTTGTTATGTTATGATATAACGCCATTGTGATGGTGTTTTTTAACTCGGCTATGTAAATATGGTTAGCTGATGGCATCACTCTTCACCTTCCTATTTTTTGAGCATTGTTAGCTCGTTCGGACCTAACACGGTTTTCATACGTTTCAGCAGGGTCTTCATTCTTTTCCTTGCTGTTGCAATCGCTCTCATAGCTTTTATCACCAAAAGTGTTCTCTTTTACTAATTTCTCATTCATTTCACTCAACAATTAAAGCCAAATTCTCATTCTATCAAATGCACTCCATAATTGATCATTCCATTGTCGAACGTTGTTCAGCAATAACATTTGATTGTTGTATTGTTGATTTCGGCTGTCAACACTCATTAACGTATCCAGTAAATAGTATAGGCTACAGAATAAGAAACCGATTCGAACTGTGAAGTGAAATGAGACGATGTGAATGAGAAAAACTCATCAATAGAACGATATTCGCAGATAATAGCTATGAGAGCGAATACAACACGTCTGAAAAGAATGAGAATTCATCTAAATCACTTTGAAATGAGCGTGTCATAGGCAATAGCTTTTCATGCAAATATAATTGGTTGCAGTAATGAGCAACACAACGTTCTAAGACACTAATTTCTTTCACATCGCTGAGAAGCTTCCGGACCGGTTTCCGTTTGTTTTCTGACGTTATACGCAGAAATTGTAAGTTGTTATATCAGAGAGGAGGGGGATGGAGCACCCGAACGTGAGAATCACTGCACTAGATGAAATCATTTGCATGGAATTACATTTAACGCATTCAAATTTACATCAGATGTTCAAGAAGTTTTCCCAGCAATTTCATGCATAATGGAAGCGATAATTCAAGAACGTCTGATAAAAAATGGATGCATAATTTCAACGGTTGAACGGATGAAATTGATGAAAATTGAAAAAAATGAAAAAAAATGAAATGGATGAAAAAGTGGATGAAAAAAATGGATAATTGATGAGAGAGTGACATTTGCGAAGTTAGCTATTAACACTTCAGTGAGCTGAATCACAAATCGAAACTGATGAATAATTCAGAATGCTGTTTAAGTTTAAGAATAATGGAGCGTAAAAGTGCAGGTGGCATAAGCATGCAATTGAGTAAAGAACAAGAACTCGTACTTGAGCTACTATCGTGTACATTCCAGAGTGCTCAGTTCGAACACTCTCGATGATTAGTCGACTCCATCCATTAGCGTCCTCAACAATTTTCATATCCATAGATGACGGCAGCACTGGTTGTTCGTTGAATGACCAATGTACTTGCGGAGCTGGCTCACCGAGTACGCGAACCTGATGGTTGGAAATAAAAATGTTTCGATGAAATGATAGGAAACAATGAGGGATTGGGGAGTTTACATTGATAAAAATTCGTTGAACGCTTTAACGATCCAACTATTCATGTGCGTCGAGGAATTTCGATCGAAACTGCACTCCAATCCATTGCTTAATTAGGCGATGTGTTAAGTAATGATACATTTCATCTCAATACTTGCTCATTGGTGATTGGACTTGCATAGTGGCAGGTAAAACTTCGAGGCATTGGTGATTGAGAAATACGTTCTATCCATTTGAATGAAGCAATTTGATGCACTTAAAGATGTAACGACCGAAAATTTGTCGTGGATGGTGAGTTAATGAAATAAGCAGTGAGTGAACCTGGAGCATAGCACGTTGTCCCTCTCGAAGATGTTGATTGCTAAGAGGTGGCACAAATGACGGCGCTATTGACATCGGTTTCGGCTTCGGCGGAGTCGGCGGAGGTGCGGCACGCATTGGAGAGGATACGGTAAGACGACAGAAATTTGTCGCCTCACCGAACGTGTTCGACGCTTTGGCCGTATATAATCCAGTATCGGATGGTTGCGTTTCAGTGATATCCAGTGAGCACTGATCACCCTCGAAGCGTAATTTGATACGTTCAGACTCCTTGACACTCACTTCTTCTTTGTACCAGGCAACCTATAAGCAGATGCGATACAAAGTTCCCTGAATGATAGTGACTCAAGAGTGACATAAGCCAGAAAGAACTCTATTTGAAACTCGAAAATCTATGCACTTTCATTGGTGTTGTTCGAAACTGCTTATGATGCTGTACTCTCAAGCACTCTCACTGCGAAGATCAATAAAAATAAAGTTCACAAAGCTTTCGTTCGACTCGACATAAAAATCTGTGAACCATTGGGTTTAACGAGTTCAATGAGGACATTAAGGAGAGAATACTATTTGCTCGGAAATTTGTTGACAATTGAAGAGAAATGAGCAGAGAAATTTGATATCTAAATTTGCACAGCGACACATTGATGGATCTCGCTCTTCAGTTGTATGGATCTCATCACTAAAAGTGAAAATATCGCCGCATACTCTCTAGAAAGGCAAATGCGATGCTAACTTCTGAAATATCTTACTTCTGGAATCAAAGACCGATTTTGAAGCTGATACAATATAGGTATATGAGAGGATATATGGTCTCAGCTTGACAGATGATAAATCTTAATTGAGAATGCCATAAGACGAGATGCAAGGAACGTGGAGAGGAAATGCTTTGAAGTTCACTTGACGACGAAGATGTCCTCCTTGGTTATTTACTTATGCTATATGTGTGACTTTATGATTTCCAAAGAGGCCGGTCAGACAGAGAATTGATTTATCGATTTTCACTTGTTGAATGAAAAACATGTCGGCTCGGAAAATGCAAAAACTGATTCGTTTAAGATTCAAGCACTTAGATCGTTTTGAAACAAGAGCGATTCTTGGGCATTGTTTGAGTGTTGTGAATTTTCGAGTTCTTCAATTGTTTCCACGTGAATTTTTGCATAATCACTCGTACTCATGTGTAGTGCCGTAGATTAGCAATGTTTGAACCCATAAATGATGTCAATCAAGTTTTCACACACAGACAGGCACATGAGAAAAAATCATAACTTCATCGCGAGATATTTGCATGGATACGACAGCAATTTCAGTGCAAAAGCTATCACATTTTGACAATGATTGACATTTTTGAAACAGAAATCAATAGAGGAAACGACCAAAGATGGAACTCAATTTTAGTAACGCATAATTTCACTCGGTTTCTTAGAAACCTTATAGGACTTCAATGCAGCCACTGATATTCGTTTCCGATGTTGGTCAAGCTATGTCTGCACAAATTATGAGGCCACTCATTATGATGAATCCATAGAGTCGCAAGCTAATAAGGAATTCATAACAGATACGAGCTGAATACCCTCATATCGCAGTCGGAATTACAAAAAATATCCAGGAAATGAAACAAGAGATTCACGTCAATCGAGCATTACAGACAGAATTTTTATAGAAGTTTGAAAATTATTGTGAGGAAACGGAGGTAGCGTTGAGACTCGAGGATGATGAATAAGAGAGAATTTGTGATGAAACATTGCTGACGACATTTGACTGTGGTCATCTGCAAGGTAATAAATTGTCGTTATTCCGATGAAAATAACGGCAATTTATTACCTTGCAGATGACACACATAAATTATAAATATTATTCATTTCAATTTCTATATTCTTCTTCACATTAAGCAGGGAATTACTTTTATTTTGTTGTAGAATGCATGCGTCTCATTGTGCGATATGTGTTTTTGTTACAGTGATTGATGAATTTATCGAGTGCACTTTTTGAACATTTCAGCGGATAGAATGATATCTGACATAGAGCAAGTTATCTTACTTTTGGCTCAGGATATCCGACTACGATACAGTCCAAATGAGCTGGTTCACCTTCGTTCACAGAGATGTTACGGAGTGGCCTCACAAAACGTGGTTTGCCCTCCTCTTCCATCCGAGAACCCATTTCGCTGCGTGCTGAAATTGAACAAAATGAAATTTTGTGCAGTCGAACAAATACAAAAAAACCTCTACGGCGTGTCTGAATCATCATTGCCTAGCTGCTTTCAAGGCCTACTCCTTACCATCTCAATAGCTTAAAAAGTTTCTTGTTGAAATAAGCACTACTCAACTGTACTCCATCAAAGAGTTCCAGCAACAATTCGTTTCCATCTTTGGAAAAATAAAGACAAGTGCCTTGCGAATGCTTTATTCAGGTTCGTATTCACTGCGTGAGAAACTTCCAAGTATTTGGGAACATACTCAGCAGTATGTTCAGAGATTTGCACACTTATTGGCACACTTTAACTGAATACTTTAAAACTGGTTTAAATGCAGCTATAGTTAATGAGATTTCATCTTGTAAACTACAGACTATTATGAATCCAATGAACCTGAAGAGTTTCAGTGCATCAGGTGAAGCACAAGAAAAAACTCTGTGGTGCACTTTCGATTAGTCGATCATAGATGAGTGAGCAAGATGAGTGTTTTCTAAGTGAGAACTAACATTTTACTATGAGACGTGCTGATGACTGAGCTTTTCCACCAGTGTTCTCAGCAAGAATCGTATAAGTTGCCGTATCCTCAACGAAGGTTTCTTCAATTGTTAGCGTCGCGACACCTTTCGAATAATTCTGTCGGTAGTCTACATTATCCCGTACATCTCTTCCATCCTATAACTTCATTCATAAGTCCGACTCGAGGGAAACAAAGCAGTGAAGTACTGAACTAACACCTACTATCACATCAATTGATATGAATACTTTCTTGAGTATTGTGTCATCACTTTAAATCTCACAAAACAATACATGGCACTTGGCGATGCTAAAAAGTTCGCCTAGAAGTGGAAACGAGAAGAAGTAAAGCGATGCTGACCTTGAGCCATTGGATGTGTGGTGTAGGTTGACCGTCTACCGAAGCGCTGAACTCGAAACGAGAGCCTTCGTCGACTTGAGCGTCACGTAATTGAACAGTGAATACAGGTGCACGAATTACTTCTCTGGAATCATAATGAGCGATAGGTCACCCTGCGATTTTTATCGACACAACAAGCGATCAATGCAAAGCGAACACTTGATCACTCGAAAAATATTATTGGAATGAAGAAAAAACGATTTTGTCAACTTATCAGCCTGCTATTTTGAAAATCGCAAGAATAATAATGACCCACTTCTCTTGCTGGACCGCAAGTTGCTCAAGTGTTTCAACTGTACTACGCAATTCGGTTACACGTTCCTCCAAATCGCGGCATTTACGTTTTGCCATTTCAACACGTTCAAACGCCTCGTCACCTGACAAACACGAGATCAATCAAAAAAGAGTGAAATTCTGAAATATCTTCCAGCACAAAACGAAAGATCTTTTATGACTTCTAAGATTAACAAAAAGCTCAAGGAGCAGAATTAAGGGATGGAAATTACTCTGAGCTGATTTTGTGATCTGTTCAGCTTCATGTAATCGATCTTTTTGCTTTGGTAGTTGCTTAATAACTTCGTCCATTTTCCTTTTGATTTCCTTCCGTTCGAGTTCCGTTTTTGCCTGTTTTGCTTTGTCAATCAATATACGTACGATCTCCACTGATTCCTCTTGCCACATTTGAACCTGAACAAGGGAACCGTTCGTCAAAATATACCGTTTCCCACATAACATATTTTCTAGTCAGCCTTCCTTCATTTACGGGGATTATGAACGAAAGCAAGAAAGTAAGGATGTTCATTCCTGGAGAGATCAAAAATGTTTGATTCTTGGATTTGGGTTGATCACAAGCGTTTCGGCAGCAATGAAGATCTTTGATTAGAGTCAGGGAAATTGCTTGCAAAGAGTTTAACGCCATATTGCAAGAATGCATCGAAGAGGCGAGCACTTAATGAATTGAACCAGCAGCGCCTACCTCCTCAACCATACGAACAACTTTCTCTTCATGAACTCGATTGTCTTGCCAGTTTCGCCAGTGTTCGTTAACCGTATAGAATCTGCGTTCATGTTCATTCAACATATTGTGCACCCATTCAATCGCATTCTCAACGCGCAACTTCGCATCGGTTTTTGCTGACTCTTTCACGGATGACACAAATTTCTCGCCTTAAATGAATTCAGTACCACCTTGTTTGCAAGCTTTTCCTTAAGTCAGTTCGATTGGGTAGATGCTGATGAACTAATCAATTGTATAAGTACAAAACATTGTCACTGTGAAATGGACAGCTCACAAAAAAAACAGCTGCTCTTCTTTTAAGCTAGTAAATGGTTCTGTTGATTTTGATAAGTTGGCAAGAAAAAATTTGGCGTGTTGATTTGACCTTGTTGTCTCTCTTGAGTGAGCGTCTCTTCAATCATCCTGAAAACTTCGTTCATTTGTGCGGTGAGTTTCGGGTTGGTGAAGTTACGATTCGAACTCAGCAATGCATCCAAACTCTCGAATGAGCATTCCAACTCTTTCGCAAATTTATGCACCTGCAAACTTTCCTCACAAATAATCCAATAATTGTTGAGAATTTTATTGAGTTCGAGATTTTGTCTCGTCAATGGCGACTTTAGTGCACTTTCTATTGCTAATTCTTTTTTTGAAAATCGCTAACTGGTTCAGGATGATTACTTAACATCCAAAATGCAGTGTATTTCAATGTCATGAAAAATACATTATCTGACAATTAGATAATCCATTCATTCTGATCAGTTGTGGCAAGCGAATGAAATTGGGATCAATTGCATATGATGAAGATAATCACAGATCTATATGCTATTGTGGATTGAAATATAATATTTGTGAGAGGAATTTGAACATGTGATGAGCAAAGAATGAAAACTCACCTGATAAAAAGCGTTACCAAGCGCTACTCGCGACTCAATAATTTGTTTCAGACTTTCAAATCGCGATTGAAATTTGAACAGCTTTCTTCGATCGGAATCCGATAATTCGTGTGAACGATTCGCTAATGTTTTGATGGCAGACTCTTTGTTCTGAAAATTTATCAGTCCATCAGCTTCCGATACTGACCCGGTTTAAGTTGAATACTGGAATGGTTCAAGATGTGTGCCAGATGAGAGCGAGGCGAAGTGAACATTTTGTGGAATGGCAACTTCCACGCATGCGAAATCTTCTTGAACGTTGCTTTTAAAACGCCGATGGTATTCAGGAAAGTAAACAACATTTATGAGTGGAAATAATGGATGTCATGGGAACATACGATGATTTCAGTGAAGAAGTTTTTATGTGAATTATAAAATTCATTTGCATCCTTGCCATCGCCTCCCATTCGTCCGTGTGATGCAACGAATGTTTCCGCCACATCATTTGTCCACGATTCCAGACGGTACAACTAGAATTATGATTTATGGACTCGTCGACTTATTCGATTTTTCAGTAGTGGATCTCATTTTAACTCATTTGAGCTCAACACATTCAAACGAAGCTAATTGTAAGCATAAATGAACATAGGGGATTTCAAGAGCCCTCGAGCTTGTAAAATCTGCAAAGATCATTTCACATCTCTCTTACATTAGCACATGCCATCACTGCATTAAATTTTCGCTATGTTCTTCATCTTTTTTTTTCCGACGCTACGATAAGTAAACCCGCATAAAGTTATTTGTTTTCAAATGGCAATTCTGATTTGAGGAGTGCGTAAAAAAGTCCATTTTTCGTCGTTTTAGCGAGTGAATTTTAAAACGCTTTTCACTTAAAGATGCGAAGCATATGGCTCATTATCACAAGCTGTAAGAACGCTCGTAAATGAAAGTAAAATTCTGAAACGGCAATAACCTAGAAACTGCACATTATATGCTTAAAAGCATCATATTAGACCTATTGATGTGTTTTTATCACTCGCAAGATCTAATGGTCTATCAAACAAATAATGAGATTCGCTTGAATATGCTTTGTGTGAGTCGACGTTCGTTATCATAAGTACTCAGTTCAAGATGAGCTTGCGTCCATAACATTTCACTTTCCCTAGAGGTTCTCATCTTTAATGAATGTGACCTGCTCTAATTAAAGACCATGAAGAAAGAACATTTTAATCACTCGAACATCGATGCGGCTACGAGAGAATACGACTGTAGACGATGAATATAAAAAAACGTTACCTCTTGTTTAAAATGATCACTAGCTTCATTGATACGCTCGTTTGCGAGTCGTTCAAGATGTTGTAGTTTCTGTTCAAGTTCAGTGACGATTCGAGAGACACTCGAGTCGAGGTGTGACAACGATCGTCCTTCATCGATCAGAACTTGTGCCTTTTGATGAGCCAACGGTGCCAACTCACCAGCCATCGCTGCGTCTGCGTTTCGCATATCGTTCTCCATTTCATCCAGTTGATGTAACATCTTGAAATAACTTTCATTAACCAAATATATACTTTTCCTACTGCTTCAAGCGTTTATTCGTGTCTACATTATTGTATTTGCAGTTATGGAAGTTGAAAAAATTCTGTCATCGGGAAGGTTTCGGATGGCTTGATCATTAGTTAACAGTGAACATTAGTACATCGAAGAGGTAGCAAATGTTGAATGGTGCATACCATCCACTGAATGGTCCCGTGATGTGCGTCAAAGTCAATTAGCTTCAACTAATTGGCTGGGCAGAAAGATTCGAGAAAATTTGAGCTTACTGAATTAGCCGATGTGATAAAGTGTCGACAGCGCTCCAAATCGGCGCTGCGGACCTCAATATCGCGTATCAAATTTTCGATATCATTTTGCAGCTGGGCCACACGTCCTGCCAAACTTGCATTCTTCACACTTTCCTGTTGTACATCACGCATTATCTTGTCAACTTCTGAGCGCTGTTGCTAGAAACAATTAATCAGTCATATTGAGATCTTAGGCAGTTTTATTTTCCAATAGGAGCCCGCAACACTTGGATAATACCCGTTTAAAAGAAAGCATCTGAAAGCCATTCATCACCTAATGTTTGGAAAAATCAGGGCTTGTTTTCAATGTTCGAAAAATGCTCTTGAAAATTTACGATCGCTTGTTGTTTCAGTGAGTTGTAATCGTAGCCGTTCTCGAACTGTGTACGAGCATTTTTCAACCATTGCTCAATATCATCGACCTTCGCCACCAACGCATTTGTTTCATCGATCTGCGATCCTAGCTTCGCTTGCTCATTCTTCCAAGCCTCTTCAATATGCTCCCATTCCATAGCCATCTGAAAGCACCAACAAGAGTAGTAGATGCTTTATGGGCGATCATTACGTCCAGTTGGAATCGTGTGAGAGTTTCAATGAAAATTAGTACCCTGAGCATGAATTTTTCGATTTGAAGGCAAGCATCGGCGGTCTCTTTGGCTAGCTCAACGTTATCGGCCATTGTGCCCAGAACACGGATTTGTGAAATTATATCAGCACCACTATCCAACGCTGTTGCTGTCAATCCAATTAGATCTATAAAATCCTTCTTATCCTCATATTTCAATCTATGTTTATCGGGGCGATCTACCACACCTCAACGTCTAGGTCTGACATCGAAAACCATCAACATGCTCATATATCTGAGAGCTGGTTCTCTGGAATATTTTACTGAAATTGACGTCGTATACTTAATTGAATTTCAAGATTTTGGAATTTTACTGCATTCACGAAAAGAAATGTTTACTAGAGCATCAGCCTAAGAAATCAACTGTAACCATTAATGTCCCGATGAGTTTCCTTCATGAAATTTGCGTGATCCGTTCGCACTGATGATGATCTTAGCGCCGTGTTTATTCGAGATGTGAGCTAAAACAAAAAAGCGGCTCTTACAGCAGAACGTTTGCTGAATAGATTGAGAATAAGCGATGAACTAAAAACTTGATTTGGAAGACTTACTTCCATCGTAACGAAGACTAAATGATTTATATGTCTGAGCGTGACGGGGAAAACGGTTTATGATTTCTGACGGTTATCAATTACTCAAAGAAAAGAGTTTATTATCGAATTGATAGATGGATTTGCTTCGAGAATAATGTTACTATTTTGCTCGTTCTATTGCTGATGTAGCAACGGCGTAAAAAAGCAAGTGAAAGTAGGCAGAATCGAACCCGTTCATGCTGTTGCGCGTACTCGTAAAATTTAAGTGCCTCTTTGAGAAGATATCCTCTCAATTGCAATTGACGATTCAATTCTTTCCACGCTGATCCTAGACTTTCGGCCATTGCCTCATATACTGCTACATCTGGTTCAGCCTGTTGGGTAACCAAATTATCCGCTCGAGCTAGCAGCTCTTCAACTTGATCCTCCTTACTCTGAAACTCATTCGTTTGAACGAAACTGCAGAATCACCTGCTGGATGGAAGAGAAACGAAAACAATTGGATGAAATTGTGGCTGATTCGTGAATCTTATGAGATATCAAGCTAAAAATGCTCCAAAAAAAAGCAGATTTCGTTTTTCATTTCATCGAAGGATGTAATTGTGTAATCTTGAAATCAAGTAATCGGTTAAGAACAAATGATGCAAATATCAATCATTTGCAGATATACGCTCTACTGTGAGAGTTTAACACTAAAATTAATCGCTTCCTTCGACACAAAGAACATCCCACCAGTCTTTAGACAACTGGGAAAAAATGTAACGTTCATTCAACAAATGTTCTTACAACCAGTCAAAGCAATCGCTTCATAATGGCCCCCACTTCGACCCCACATTTATGAACACTACTGTTCCAACAATTAGTCAAAATGCGAACATTAATAAAATGACAACCTTAAGCCTATTCATGAGATCTTCGTGAATGTCGAGTAAATCTCGCGTTTGTTCATAATTCTCTCCGATGTCAAGCATTCGTGGAGACATCTCATCGATTCGTAATGACACATATCCGATACTCTGCAATAATTGATAGAATAAATCACTTAATCCATTCGAACGACCCTCATTAATTACCATACAGGAAAACTGCATATCAGTAGATGACAACGCTCCATTGATGGAACACCCCACTACTATGCTCATATGAGAATAACAGCACATGTAATCTCGAATTCTACCAGACGAAACGAATTTGATTCGGAAGTTGGCGAAACCAACACATAAGATGCTCTCTACTCATTAAGAGCGCATTTGCAAGTTATGTCAGCCGCTTATTAACAAAGGAATCGCCAGAAATAGTTTGCGAGCAGTGAAACATTAGCTGAGACTCAAAAGATGTCCAAGCGTTATTTATGCCATCAGTGATGTTCGACGGTCTGGTATGGTGGTTCGCATAGCGTGTGAAGTTACCCATTTTTGGTAATTTGGAGGTGTCAAGGGGTAATGGAGGTTGTCGGGAAATTAGTACTTCATGCAGTAGTTATGTTAAGATAAAACGTTACAGTGATGGTTTTTTTAGTAGGAGTATGTAAATGCGGTCAGTTGATGGCAACACTCTTCATTCTCTCATTTTCTGGGCATTATTAGCTTGTCCTGGTCTAACAGGATTTTCATTCGTTTTAACAGGGTTTTCATTCTTTTCCTTGCTGTTATAATCACTCTCATAGCTTTTATCACCAAAATGGTTGACTTTCGCTAATTTCTCATTCATTTCATTCAACAGTTAAAGTCAAATTCTCATTCTATCAAATGCACTCTATAATTGATTATTAGACTGTCGAACAATTGCTATATTGTTGATTTCGGCTGTCAGCACTCGTCAACGTATCCAGTGAATAGTATATGCTACAGAATGAGAGGTTTATTTGAACGGTGAAGTTGAATAAGATGAAGTGAATGAGAAAAACTCATCAAGAGAACGGCATTCGCAGGTAGTAGTTATGAGAGTGAACATGACACGTCTGAAAAGAATGAGAATCCATCTAAATCACTTTGAAGTGAGCGTGTCATAGACAACATCTTTTCATGCAATCATAGTCGACTGCATTAATGAGCAACGCAATGGTCAAGGACACTAATTTCTTTCACACCGCTGAGAAATTTCCAGACCGGTTTATCGCTTGTTCCTGACGTTACATGTGGAAATAGTGAGTTATTTTATCAGGGATGGGAGATAACGGCGGCCTGCCAGATCATCAAAAAGGGGAATGGAGCATTCGAACGTGGGAACCACTGGTCTAGTAGAAAAGAAGTTGAATGAGTTATTCAAGCCGAATAATCACTCAACATTTCGGCCTGTAAAGACATATTTATTGAGTTTTGATGCCATTGCATAAAAATTTGTGCTGAATTGATCGCTAGTTCACTTTGCATAAACTTTATCCATGAAATTAAGCGGGAAGCTGAGAACGGTTATACTGACAATTCGACCTTCCCATTGATACAACAATAATTATTCTCTGTCTAGAAGAATTCAGATGAGCGGAACAACATCATTGGCGAACTTTTGTTGGTGTTTTATGTCGATATGACATCGGATTTGCGACAGTGAGCAGATTAATCTCATTGCTGCAATTCGGAGTGTATTCGGAGTGTAAACAGCCTTGCAAAAGAAGATGAGACATGTAGATAAAAGATAAAAAGCTGACGGGAACTGACGGCCAACAAACAAACTGACTCAATTTTCAGCTAATTCAGTACTACTGATATTCGATTTTTGTTTTTCTTCATCGTTTTGTATCGATTTTCCACTGACTTCAGAGCAATAACTCAGAATTTATGTTCCAACTCATTTCCGAATACGATTATTCTTGATGTGCAGCAGGAATTAACTAAAAGGTTCAAATAGCGGAAAATGGCAACGATATAACAGAGACCATTGCCACAAGACAACAAAGTGCTTCCTGGAGTTTTTTGAGGCACCAAAATGACAATTTCTACTTACTTCCTGAGATACCAATAAAAAGTCGAATGCATCTGTCAAAATAGGCTGCTGAGATGATTGCTGTCATTGAACTCACGAGATCGTTCGCAAGATAATGTCATATGACTGATCGTAATTGAATTGAGGGCTAGTAAGAGGAAATCTTGAGCAGAAAGGTGAAAATGTTTGTGCTATCTGATCGAAATTTTCATAGATGAAAATTTTCCAATGGTCAGCGAGTAAATGGTAGATTTTGAATACAGATTAATTCGCATGTTCATAGGATGTCTTTTAAAAAGCAATTGGGTATGTTGGGAGAAAAAATATTTGTTATCAACTGATTAGCGCATGTGTCCTTTATATGTCCTCCATCTGTCAGTCTTCCACTAATCTTATCGATACTTTGTTACGATTACTCTAGGACTGAAAGTCTTATTGATCTTGCATTATTCTCTGATAAACTACTCTTAGTTCTGAATGTATATGACGATGAATGCGATTGAAACGAAATCTATAGCAACGTCAGCACTACAAGGATCTGAGAATGTTATTATTTGAAAAATGATTGAACGGCTGTGATGTTTCTCATTATAAATAATCATTTTATCATCTGCGGTCCATTACATATTCATGAGTGGACGATAAAACAACACTTCAAAATGGATACATCAATCAGATCTTGTTTTTGCGCCCACGTAAAACTGCATGTGTTTTTAATTTAGTTCATACGAACAGTTTAATAGCTAATATAAAATTGTTTGAATAAATTGCTCATATCGCACCTATCGGAGAGCGGAAATTGGCTCATTTTTCTGGATTTTGCATAGGCTGTTAATGCTTACATCGCGTTGTGAGGTGTCTCGGAAGGGTAAAAATTTATACAATATAACAAACGCAATGAATTCAACACTCATGTTGAAATTCGTTTCGCTTCATAACGCACGTTTCCGACGTATTATCCATATCCGTAATTTCAGCGGCACTTTCTTAACTGATTAATTTTTAATGCTTGAAAGCAGATGTTATCAGAACAAAGTCACTGGAGGGTAACGTGACTCAGAAAACCGCACTCTTCTCAATAATCTCACAAACTGAGTGGATTCTAATTCTCATTGGGAGAAAGAAATTCACTGTTGTATAATGCTGTCATTCTCGTTTCTCCCACTAATTTCATCAATAGTTTGCTAAATGACATCAAAAGCATATTTCCCGATGATGCATTCAAATTATCGTCCCAGTGTTCAATCGGAACATCGTGACGATTATTCCGAATAATTGATTATCAAGGAGAACAGCAGTAAATCGTGAATGCGGCCGAACAGATGAACATATGTCATCGATACGCACATAAACAAATGCAGCAGCATAAACGATTCCTTTCAATCGCCCACGGATCGGTCTCAAAGCTAAGACTCGTTCGTTATTATACACATCAGTGCAATTCGTTTAATATCATATTTTTTAATTTTGAAAGCTTCGTCCGAACGTTTCACTAATCGAAATGATTCCGAATAGAAAAAGTTGCAACATATGAACACAACTGATGAGATTAATCGTTTATATTCATGGAATACCGCAAAATGATTTGCAGTGCAAATGGATTACATATTCAATCGGTTGTAAATGCTCACTTCAAAACCGTCAAAACCGTTTCTACAATTTGCAAACATATGGCATTCATTAAGATGATTGTATGGAGGACATTGTTTTACGAGCATCCTCCTTCATTTCTAAGTGCATGAAAATCATAGACTTACATTTTGAAATGTGTTCTAATAAGTTTATTGACTTGGCTCAAGTTTATCATAAGCAATTTTCGGAAAGAAGTTGGTGTTTGCTCATTGCGAGATCACCCACTGAATTGAGAGCATTCCAGCTGAGGGAATTGTTAGAATTTTATCAGATCAGATCAGCTGAATCGCTTAATCCATGCAGGCTTTGCAAAGAATTCAACCGTAAAGGTCGTGTATGTCATTTTTCCTTGTTCGTCGTTTTAACGAGAGTTAATCTGAGCAGTAAGCAAGAGAAGTCAAATTTCCGTGAATGAAGGATGGAAGGAAAAGCTGCATTGGTTAAATAGATTTGTTTTGAAATTATCGATTCAAAAGCATTCAGTGCGTTAGACGCGATGAAAACAGCTGATCGATGTGGCTTAACTGAACAAGCGATACATAAACAAATTCACGACGACGATGCAGGATTATTTTGCTTTATGCTTTTCGAATTTTATTGCCTCTTTTCGACATGGCATATTAAAAAATTTTTCCATTTGCAACCAGTTGAACAAATCGTATAGCTGCAAATCCCATCGATCATTCGTTATATGATGAAATCTATTTCATGTCGGTGGATTAGGCAGCTTATGAAGTGAGCTGGTCAACAGTATAGGTTGCTTGCAAAATAGTCAGCACATTCTTAGCGCACATCAATCATCTGAATTTGCATTGTGACGTGATGTCTGCGATACGTGAGCACTTTAATAGTATCTATTATAGCAATTCAAATATTGAATGTCTGCTCTGAGATTGTTTTACATTCAAGATTGCCCCAATTCCATCGTTGGACTTGCAAAAAACAGCCAGAAATCACGCCTTCGAAACAATTGTTAATGAAAGATGTGCCAACAAACGACTATATGATGCCGGTGTTTTCAAGAGGCTGTCAGTTTTCGAGTTCACTCAAACGAATTCTTTGCATTCATTACAGATACCTAAGCGATCTCTTTTGATATGCGAAAGTGATTTCTTAGCCGATTTTTTACCACAGATTTCTTTCTGCTGTTTATTCAAATGCAAAATACAATGCACCCAATTAGGCAGTGCAATGGAATACGATGGCTAAAAAGAGAATTTTTGACCGTGTTTAAAATATAAGTTGATTATGGACTGAATAATTGTGAAGAAATGAGAACACGGAGAGAGACGGCTACAACAAAGCGGCCACTATTGAATTCCTTGATTCGTTGTCTCCTGCTCACAATTGCTGACAGTAGCACCCAACGCGCTCTCGAAGAATACTCCACTAGAAATTGATTGTTTTGAAGTGCTATTATCATCGTACTTCACGTGGTACTCAACGAAGCTGTTGAAATGCGCATTCGAGAATTAAAAGCATAGTGGAATTGGAAGCATCATGAGAAGTTAGCCATAGCAAAAGTCTGATTGGAAATTAAGCAACAAGGGCGAGTTCAGCAAGCAATAACAACGTGATATAGGAAATAAGCAAGCGCAATTACACAGCCCTTAATGCCCGATGATAGATCCTGCAAATACTGCTGGCAAGTTGCATTAGCATTTAGGAATAAAAAGGAAATTGTGGAACGTTCTCATAGTGAAGTAACAACACGAGTCAGAGTGCTACGACTTTTTTGCAATATTCTTCGTTGAAACACTGAAAATTCCCAACGCTTACTCTAAAATCGAGGATAACATTCCGATCATCGATTTCTTCCGAAGTATTTGATGGGGTCAAAAAATGGTCAAAAATTAAGGATCAGTAGAGTTCCCGGAACTTTGAATACAACATATGAGAAAAGTGGAATGACTGTAAATAAGTGTTGCACGGTAAAGTGAACGAAATAGTGAAGGAAAAAAGTAGTCGAATTCTAAAAAGATTGAATGAGATGAGGAAACCGCAACTAAAAGTCCAAAAGCTGAAATGAGCTTAAGAGAAATAATCATGTTTGCCGAATTTTTTGATGCGCTGTTCACTAGCAAATAACAATCTCATCATATTCGCTTGTAAATAATCTCATCGATAGGTCTAATTGATGCTTTATCAAAGCAGTTTTGTATAAACAAGAGATCAATTGAACCGTTAGTGAGTATCTCAGTGCAAATGCACATTTGAAGTGCCGACCAATAAAGAGAGAAGACTTCAAATAAGTTCAACGATAAAACTTGAAGATAGTAGACAAATTAAACCGAAACAGGTAAACAAGTGATATTTGAAAGAGTTTATTTTATTTACCTTGAGAAGTGCCACAACAATAGTTGCTCGTTTTCCAGCACGTATCGCAATAGTGCTAATAGTCGTGGTCGTTGGTTTTTCCATTATTTGGAATCAAAATTGAAATCAACGGTCGATCAAACTGATTTCGTATTGTTTAGAGAATGGATGATCCAATATGATATGTTCCTGGTGGATACAAACAGGATTCGATAGTAATGATAATACTGACGTTCTTCTCGTTGTTGTTGTTATTGCTGGTGGTGCTGTTACTTAAAATAGGGCTGGTCCAGTGCAGACCAAGCTGGATGCAGCACCTGCCTATATGCTTAACTTCATGCACCTATGGTGGAGCTTCAACTTTAGCTTCAGCTTTCGACTTCAAGCTCTTAATCTCTCGCTATATTACTGGCTGGCTCTGACTCTGCACGAAATGATCATCTATCTATCTGTACATCTAAATATCTGTATCGTAGTCTAACTAGATTTCACAGATCCTCAACAGTGACAGAGAGGGAGAGGCGGCACTGCACAATAACACTGCAATCAGCAAATCAGATTTTTGCTTGCCTCGACTTCTTCAGTCAAACCTATTAAATACTTGAAAAGCTTGAATGCCACGAGTCCAACGTCGTCTATCTGTGTATTATGATGATAATGATGACTGTTGCTGCTCCACTGCTCACTTTTATTATTCTTTCGCTCATCCTTCCACTGCAACCGCTCTTCATTGTGCCACGAAACAGCAACAGCAGCAGCAGCAGCAGCAGTGATGCTTTAAGCTTTAAACCTAATAGTAAGAGTAAGCAACCATTCGTCAGTCCAAAGCCCAACAAGCGTTTCACTGAAGCCGTTGTATCGTCGTCATTTTCAACCTCAATATAACCCCTATCAGCATTATTTCTGCCAATATCACCACAACTAATTGACGTTGGAACGTCGACCAAATCATCATTGTTCGCAGTTGTTTCATTCCTCTATGTATCTCCTATCATATCCCTTTCCACATACCTTACTTATCCCGTCTATCTGTTTGCCATTTTCTCTTATTTCTCCTTCATCACTAACTCCTCATGGATTAGCTTCTATTTCAACATTTTCCCAAATCTCCATTTCTTTCTAAACGAAATCTATGTAATTGAGTATATCCTGTTTGTAAATCTCACTCTCTCAGCGTTCCTCAATATGATTGCATCCAACCTCCTCACCTGTTTGCTTACCACACCAGCAAATCAACTGGCTACAGCTAGGAGCACTATCTATTTGTCCATTCCACAGCATCAACAACTTGACCGATACTTTTCGGAGACTGCTGGTGTGCACTGTTCCCTTCCGATCTTAATTCAATACCTATTTAATATCGTTACAATCGAATATTACAAAACTTGCACTCACTCCAGTCGTATCAATATCAATTATCTGCTCATTGCGTCTCATCTTTCGAACCGATTCCGTAAACATCTTCAAGTTTGACTATCTCACTTAAAACCACAGAATTCATTAACTCTTGAAAACTTCCCTCGGCAAATATCATTGATAATGGAAATCAATGAACTGCAACTTTTATTTGCTAGTAGTCAATGCTGATGATTTGTGTATTTTAAGATTTCAATTTGTTCGATTTTCTTGCATCCTAATGCGTCATGGTGATAACATCCTGCGATTTTCCTTGAAAGCGATTAATTTTTTCATCTGTTTTTGCTGGAAAACTCCTCGTTGAAATTCGAATCCTGTATTTCTTGCTTTTGAAGGTTACGTTCCGGGGTTCATTGATCTTATGAATGCTGTCTAATCGAGGCATTATTGGTGAAATTATTTTATTTACACGTGTTGATTTAAAACAAATTTATTTGCACTAGCACACACGATAAAGTGCAAAAACTTTCACTCATTGAACGAAGTGATCAATAAAAACGTTCAGAAAACACAACAATTTCATAAGGTGTAATTGGAAAACTCGCAGTAAAGTTTGCACATCGAGTTGTTTCAACGTGTCTTTGATGATCGAAGTTTCCACAACATGCAATAATTACGTGATAAACGTAAATATAAATTCAGCATTGTGCATACAACATAACAAGAGACCCGTCATGAAAAATGGAGAAAATAACATCGAAATAGAAACGCAAACAAACACTTGCAACGATAAGAAATGACACAATTAATGAACATATTCACAGAATCAAGCAAAAACTAGTGCAATAATTTGCAACTTCGCGTATAAATTGCTACATAAGGCTGAACTCTGACTGAATGTGCTCACGATCAGTTCAGAACATGATCAATTCCAATCCGAATAGAAGCTGATGCGATATCAGGCTTTTCAATTAAAGCTTTTACTGCACTGAAGTCTTGAGAGGAGGCAAAAAGCCCTCAGGTAGATAGGAAAGAATTTTGTTGAGAGATTAGGAGGATATGTCGATGATGACGTTCATTTGTGTTGTTGATCCGAAGTACGATAAGAAGCAGTTCTCCTTCCAAATGAAAACATCGATAATCCTGTTATCTAATGCACTTCAGACTTATTGACTCATGAAAGTATAACAAATCCGTCAAACTTCTACCAGAGTATCCGAAGTCGGAATATATGGTATTCGATCATTTTGGCATCCGAAGGAAGCATACCAGTTTGAAGTTGAGATGACTTCCTGCAGTGATTTGAAGTTGTGATGAACCAAAAATCCAGTCAATTTTAACAATTGCGATTTAATCAATGGAGAAGAGGAAAAATTTCCTCAATTTCCAAGATTCACAGAATTGGACTATTGTTAAGATAAGCAACATGTATACAATACATTGCTTCTAGGTACTGAAATTCGAAACACATAGTAAACGTATTTTCAGACGACGTCTCCAGGAGTGCACTGAGAAACGTAGCTGCCTCTTGATGTTTTCGACGCTCTCGATGTTCTCGATCCATTAAACGATTTCGAAAATCGTTCAGATTTGCGATCAGTGCTATAAGTTAGATTTTCAACCGTGTTGTTGTGCACATACATTGATGCACGCTCTTGCACGATCCAATACATAAAATCAGCACGCAATTTCGTTACGTCCAAATAAGCAGCAATCGTTATTGCTAGCCATATGAAATAAGTGAGCAGAAATGCTGCACCAATGTAAACGTTCCTGAAACAAAACTACTTTCACATATTTTATCAATATAACGTCCACTCTATGCAACCACAGCAATAGTTTCTTGCTCTGTCAGTATACCAGAATAAAGTTTATGCATCAACAGAAACTCGGTATCACAACTTTAGACATATTATTTGCAGTCATTTAAGGAAACCCATATCAATACAAATTTTAAAAATGTCTCGACGACATGAAAGCGATACAGAGCTATAACATCAGTCCGGATTAGTTCAAAATCACGGTCGAAATGAACTGAAAACCTCAAATATCGATCCGATGATGGTCGTGGAGCTGTTGGTGGAAGTCGATTGACTTTCCAACATGAATACAAACTGTGAAGAACAAATGATAGCAATGAAAGGAGACTTGTGGCAGCATCTGCGACCATTGGACGCACATAATTTGGGCGACACGCATAAATACCATACAAAGCTAGAATTGTCAATACCAAATGAACGATTCCAACTGTGCTCACTGTAAATATTTAGAACACTGTAATAGAACTGATGTATCAACATCAAAACAGTGATTTTCGTGTTTTACACTCTCATTGAAGTGCTCTGTACGGCACCCGGTGAATCTGCCTAAAGACATTTTGCCTAACGACAGTTTGCCTAAAGACACATTACCTAACGGACAGTTTGCCTAACTTACAGTTTTTTAGTGGATATTTCGCCTAATAGGCAAACTGTTCCTCAGTGCCATTGTCGAGATCACAGATAAAACCAGATCTAACCAAAATAAGCCACTGCAGTACAGTGATCATGACTATTTTCACTGCTATGCTCAAGCAGCGCATTCTCAAGAAATGTAACTTGAGTAACGAGCGAAATTTAAGTGCAAAGCACACCAACTGACCAATAATAATGATTGCATCACTGAACGTTTCGAGAATTGCTTCAGTGGTTATCGTGGGCAACACTGATTTGAGAAAGTCGATTTCGTTATAGCCCGATACATACTCACGTAATTGAGTTTTCAATTCACTTAACACTGAAACATTTTGTTTTCCCTTGAATCGACTAGCTCAGATCAAAATCAAGGGCTCAGATGTATGCCAGAAGGGCGCAAAGTGAGCAGCCGAGAGAACGCAATAATTTGCGATTTCCGTGCTAGCAGACTTTCAGAATTGGATTCGCTTGAAATTCGGAGTACGGAAACAATGATAAAATTGAGATGATCGAATAAATCAACTAACCAGTCAAAAACATTGCCGGATTAATAAAAAGGAAAAGAATACCGAAAAAAGCGGCTAGTATGCGCATAATACACAAGAAACTGCCATAATCATAACTTCGATCCTGAAATATACCGGGTCATTGCACTCCACCTGAAATACAGCGGGCCGCTGCTATTCATGCCGGGCCGCTGCACCGGACGATCAACAGAAGCATAACAACTACTTGTAATGCACTTGCTATCGAGCACTTTAATTATCGCCTCTTTTTATATTTTGTCTCATATCGAGAAAATACATTCGGAAAGCATACATAATGAACGTCGAATATTCAAACAGCAAGTAAGATTTACTGCATTCAATGTTTACTAGATACAAGATTTAATGGATATACTGAATTATAAGGTTACTGGATTCATATAGCAAATGAATTACTGGATTATAATCAGTGATGTATTATATGGCTTGTATTTGCGAACAAATGAGATTTTATGAATCTTCTATGATGAATCTGCAAAACATCACAACATGACGGTCTTTGCATGACGCATCAGAGAATTTGATAACACACAGTATACAGATGTTGCTAGAAGATAGCCGCAAAAGGCATCGTTCTTATGCAAAGTCGTATGTGGACAAATGTATGAATAGCTGCTGAAAACGGCATTCTCATCAGCTAAAACGGCATCGTTCGACGATAAGCACGGCATTCTGATGACTCAAGGAACGCCCCATTTTATAAAATATCGCAATAACGCTAACTAAATATTAGTGAATGGAAGACCTGAACCTAATTCATTTCCTTGAAGTGTCAGCGTGTCTGTGATGGCTCATAATGAGATGTTATGATTGCCCTGTTATTCATCAAACGGTGAGAAGTCCGTACGTCTGAGAAGTTGGAAAAATGACGTGTAATAGGCCGATCAGTAGGTGAATGAATGGGTCTTAACGTTTTCAGTAGAATTTCATCTTAACGGATGTTCTTCACCTCCTTCTTGCAACACTCAGGAATAAGTAATTGAAAAAACCAAAACCTTATGCAAATTTAATGAATGAGCACAAAATACGACATTAGCTGATCGATCAGCAGTGGATAAGGCAGGATTCGAAGCAATTGCTCTCTAATAGTGACGAATGAAAATTATATGGCTGGATATTGATGAAAAAGTTGATTAAATGGTGCACAAAACACATTCATTCGTGAAATCGGATTTCCATTCGAAGCGATTCAAACGATGAGGAAAAGGATCAGAAGAGACATTAGAGTATCATTTGACGATAATCATGAATTACAGATGAACTGATAGGGAAGTAGCTTGACAACTAACGTCGTACATAGCATTTTCTCAAGTCATCAAGATAATACATTACGGAAAAAAAGTACTTCTTATCACGATCCAGCAGCATAATTTTGTTTTCGATGATCACAAATGAAACCTATGAGATGAATTCCAGGGAATCCTGACTATGAGGCTGCCAAAGTGAAAGTTAAGTGAACGAAAAGACATGAGTTCAACACTATGCAATCTGATTGAATATCATAGTTGCTAAGTGACAGGTTGGTTGCCAGTGGTTCTGTGCAACAAGAACAACAATTCGGAGCCCCTAGGATTTTCGCGAAAAAAAAGCACATTTCGTCTCGATTGAAAGGTTCTGTTGAGTGAATTTCGAAGAAACAGATGAAAATTTTAGAACGCCATCGTCAAAGCTTTTTGATCCTTACATATGAAAACACACACAGCGCGAGCAATTTTTTGTAAGGTTTCTGATATTCGACCAACGTCACCCATTGACGTAAATGGTTATGAAGCATACGAAACCCTTCAAAACAACTATCAAATTATTGTCTATTGAATGACCACTGTAGAAGAGACATAGATATAGCGAAATAACTCTGTCGAAACTTGTAGTGCTTAACCGAATCACGTTCCCCAAAAAGTTTTCTTGAAAACTTGGACAACAAGTAACTAGGCAAAGTACAGTTTAATGACGAAAAATGGAAGCATAAGGGCACCACAACGCATATGGGACATCAATAGGAGACGCAGACTTCAGCTTAAAGTAATGTTCAACGCTTCTTAACGGAGCAGCATAATCGATGAAATAGTGCGATAAGATAGGGAATCAACGGTGAACGCTAATGTGGAGAGGCGCAACTCATTTAGTTAATTGACGAAT
This sequence comes from Anisakis pegreffii, assembly GCA_035041965.1. NCBI lineage: Eukaryota > Metazoa > Nematoda > Chromadorea > Rhabditida > Anisakidae > Anisakis > Anisakis pegreffii. The sequence goes on from JAPYMA010003055.1 coordinate 76,110, forward strand.
GTTCGCATCGTTTTCATTGCTAAATGCTTCTGAGGATAATTCGATCACGTAAATTGTTTTAGTTAATTCCAAAAAGTAATAAATTTTCAGCGCCATCCCGTTCTGCAATATTCATTCGAGTATAAGTGCATGAAATTCTTTCCGTAGTTACGCAATTCGTTTAATTAAGCTTTCTGGGGCGCAATTTCAGTAAAATAGTACAGTGCTTACAAGATAAAGGGAACATTCGGAACAATTTTTTGAACAGTTCGCCAGAATGTTTGCTGTCGTCAACAATGAGAAGAAAGCATGTGATTTTGCGCACCAAAGATTTCAATTTACTCAAATTGCATTCTGATTCAAACAGATGCGAGCAAATAAAATCATGTTCGAGTTCATTGCAACAATGGCATTGCAATTCCTATGCATTCATACAATTCGTCCGATGACTTTTTCTGAAGAACAATTTCATGGAAATAGCACAGCGATAACGAGTTGAAGGGAACAGTTCAGAATCATTTGTGAACAATACACCAAAATGTTTGCTGTCGTCAACAATGTGCATAAAAGACGGTGGGATTCTGGATGGAACTTTGACGATTGTCAGAGAACTACGGGAATATCTCAAAAGAGCTTACGAAAGGGAATTCATTTTGCGTGGAGATATGTCTAAGTAAAGGGCCATATCTCCTCAGGAAAGCAAAACCGCTCAACAAAATATATGTTTTTCTGAACGAACAGATCCAGCTGGATCGACTGGTGTAAAAAAATTCATATGTTACTGGGCAAACTTGAGCTCACGGTAACGTTGAAAGTGGCACTCGAGATAGTGTTAATAAAATGCCTATATCTCCTCAAGTAAGTCAAATTGCTCAGAAAAATTCATAACTGTCTGAATCTATAGGCTCCGCTGGATCCAACGGTGATAACAAATGCACATGCTTCCGGGCAAACCTGAGAAGACAGTTAGCTCGAAGATTGCAATCCGACTATTGCTAATATGAACGTATTGATTGCTCTGCAGTGATCAATTCGCATGAATGAGTGCGACTGCGTTATCGAATTGAGATATGTCTAAGTAAAGGACTATATCACCTCAGGAAAGCAAAATCGCTCAACAAAGTATATGTTTTTCTAAACGAACAGATCCAGCTGGATCGACTGGTGTAAAAAAATTCATATGTTACCTGGGCAAACTTGAGGTTACGGTAACCTTGAATGTGGCACCCGAGATTGTATTAACTAAGATGCCTATATCTCCTCAAGTAAGTCAAATTGCTCAGAAAAATTTATAATAGTCTGAATCTAAAGGCTCCGCTGGATCCAACGGTGACAAGAAATGCACATGTTTCCCGGCAAACCTGGGAAGACAGTTAGCTCGAAGATTGCAATCCGCCTATTGCTAATATTAACGTATTGATTGCTCTGCAGTGATCAAATTCGCATGAATGAGCGCGACTGCGTTATCGAATTGAGATATGTCTAAGTAAAGGACTATATCTCCTCAGGAAAGCAAAATCGCTCAACAAAATATATGTTTTTCTGAACGAACAGATCCAGCTGGATCGACTGGTGTAAAAAAATTCATATGTTACTGGGCAAACTTGAGGTTACGGTAACCTTGAATGTGGCACCCGTGATCGTATTAATAAGATGCCTATATCTCCTCAAGTAAGTCAAATTGCTCAGAAAAATTTATAATAGTCTGAATCTAAAGGCTCCGCTGGATCCAAGTGTGATAAGAAATGCACATGCTTCCGGGCAAACCTGAGAAGACAGTTAGCTCGAAGATTGCAATCCGCCTATTGCTAATATGAACGTATTGATTGCTCTGCAGTGATCAATTCGCATGAATGAGCGCGACTGAGTTATCGAATTGAGATATGTCTAAGTAAAGGACTATATCTCCTCAGGAGAGCAAAATCGCTCAACAAAATATATGTTTTTCTGAACGAACAGATCCAGCTGGATCGACTGGTGCAAAAAAATTCATATGCTACTGGGCAAACTTGAGCTCACGGTAAGCTTGAATGTGGCACCCGAGATTGTATTAACTGAGTGGCTATAATTTCTCAAGTAAGTCAAACTGCTCAGAAAAATTTATAATAGTCTTAATCTAGAGGCTCCGCTGGATCCAACGGTAATAAGAAATGCACATGCTTCCGGGCAAACTTGAGAAGACGTTCAGCTCGTAGACTGCAATCGGGCTATTGGTAATATTAACGTATTGATTGCTCTGCAGTGATCAATTCGCATGAATGCGTTATCGAATTGAGATATGTCTAAGTAAAGGGCTGTATCTCCTCAGGAAAGCAAAATCGCTCAACAAAATATATGTTTTTCTGAACGAACAGATCCAGCTGGATCGACTGGTGCAAAAAAATTCATATGTTACTGGGCAAACTTGAGGTTACGGTAACCTTGAATGTGGCACCCGAGACTGTATTAACTAAGATGCCTATATCTCCTCAAGTAAGTCAAATTGCTCAGAAAAATTTATAATAGTCTGAATCTAGAGGCTCCGCTGGATCCAAGCGATGATAAGAAATGCACATGTTTCCGTGCAAACCTGAGTAGACAGTTAGCTCGAAGATTGCAATCCGCCTATTGCTAATATTAACGTATTGATTGCTCTGCAGTGATCAATTCGCATGAATGCGTTATCGAATTGAGATATGTCTAAGTAAAGGGCTGTATCTCCTCAGGAAAGCAAAATCGCTCAACAAAATATATGTTTTTCTGAACGAACAGATCCAGCTGGATCGACTGGTGCAAAAAAATTCATATGTTACTGGGCAAACTTGAGCTCACGGTAACCTTGAATGTGGCACCCGAGATTGTATTAACTTAATGGCTATATCTCCTCAAGTAGGTCAAACTGCTCAGAAAAATTTATAATAGTCTGAATCTAGAGGCTCCGCTGGATCCAACGGTAATAAGAAATGCACATGCTTCCGGGCAAACTTGAGAAGACGTTTAGCTCGAAGACTGCAATCGGGCTGTTGGTAATATTAACGTATTGATTGCTCTGCAGTGATCAATTCGCATGAATGCGTTATCGAATTGAGATATGTCTAAGCAAAGGACTATATCTCCTCAGGATAGCAAAATCGCTCAACAAAATATATGTTTTTCTGAACGAACAGATCCAGTTGGATCGACTGGTGCAAAAAAATTCATATGTTACTGGGCAAACTTGAGCTCACGGTAACCTTGAATGTGGCACCCGAGATTGTATTAACTAAGTGGCTATATCTCCTCAAGTAGGTCAAACTGCTCAGAAAAATTTATAATAGTCTGAATCTAGAGGCTCCGCTGGATCCAACGGTGATAAGAAATGCACATGTTTCCGTGCAAACCTGAGAAGACAGTTAGCTCGAAGATTGCAATCCGCCTATTGCTAATATTAACGTATTGATTGCTCTGCAGTGATCAATTCGCATGAATGAGCGCGACTGAGTTATCGAATTGAGATATGTCTAAGTAAAGGACTATATCTCCTCAGGAAAGCAAAATCGCTCAACAAAATATATGTTTTTCTGAACGAACAGATCCAGCTGGATCGACTGGTGCAAAAAAATTCATATGTTACTGGGCAAACTTGAGCTCACGGTAACCTTGAATGTGGCACCCGAGATTGTATTAACTTAATGGCTATATCTCCTCAAGTAGGTCAAACTGCTCAGAAAAATTTATAATAGTCTGAATCTAGAGGCTCCGCTGGATCCAACGGTGATAAGAAATGCACATGTTTCCGTGCAAACCTGAGAAGACAGTTAGCTCGAAGATTGCAATCCGCCTATTGCTAATATTAACGTATTGATTGCTCTGCAGTGATCAATTCGCATGAATGAGCGCAACTGAGTTATCGAATTGAGATATGTCTAAGTAAAGGACTATATCTCCTCAGGAGAGCAAAATCGCTCAACAAAATATATGTTTTTCTGAACGAACAGATCCAGCTGGATCGACTGGTGTAAAAAAATTCATATGTTACTGGGCAAACTTGAGGTTACGGTAACCTTGAATGTGGCACCCGTGATCGTATTAACTAAGATGCCTATATCTCCTCAAGTAAGTCAAATTGCTCAGAAAAATTTATAATAGTCTGAATCTAGAGGCTCCGCTGGATCCAACGGTGATAAGAAATGCACATGTTTCCGTGCAAACCTGAGTAGACAGTTAGCTCGAAGATTGCAATCCGCCTATTGCTAATATTAACGTATTGATTGCTCTGCAGTGATCAATTCGCATGAATGAGCGCGACTGAGTTATCGAATTGAGATATGTCTAAGTAAAGGACTATATCTCCTCAGGAAAGCAAAATCGCTCAACAAAATATATGTTTTTCTGAACGAACAGATCCAGCTGGATCGACTGGTGCAAAAAAATTCATATGTTACTGGGCAAACTTGAGCTCACGGTAACCTTGAATGTGGCACCCGAGATTGTATTAACTAAGTGGCTATATCTTCTCAAGTAAGTCAAACTGCTCAGAAAAATTTATAATAGTCTGAATCTAGAGGCTCCGCTGGATCCAACGGTAATAAGAAATGCACATGCTTCCGGGCAAACTTGAGAAGACGTTTAGCTCGAAGACTGCAATCGGGCTGTTGGTAATATTAACGTATTGATTGCTCTGCAGTGATCAATTCGCATGAATGCGTTATCGAATTGAGATATGTCTAAGTAAAGGGCTGTATCTCCTCAGGAAAGCAAAACCGCTCAACAAAATATATGTTTTTCTGAACGAAGAGATCCAGCTGGATCGACTGGTGCAAAAAAATTCATATGTTACTGGGCAAACTTGAGCTCACGGTAACCTTGAATGTGGCACCCGAGATTGTATTAACTGAATGGCTATATCTCCTCAAGTAGGTCAAACTGCTCAGAAAAATTTATAATAGTCTGAATCTAGAGGCTCCGCTGGATCCAACGGTGATAAGAAATGCACATGTTTCCGTGCAAACCTGAGAAGACAGTTAGCTCGAAGATTGCAATCCGCCTATTGCTAATATTAACGTATTGATTGCTCTGCAGTGATCAATTCGCATGAATGAGCGCGACTGAGTTATCGAATTGAGATATGTCTAAGTAAAGGACTATATCTCCTCAGGAAAGCAAAATCGCTCAACAAAATATATGTTTTTCTGAACGAACAGATCCAGCTGGATCGACTGGTGCAAAAAAATTCATATGTTACTGGGCAAACTTGAGCTCACGGTAACCTTGAATGTGGCACCCGAGATTGTATTAACTATAATGGCTATATCTCCTCAAGTAAGTCAAATTGCTCAGAAAAATTTATAATAGTCTGAATCTAGAGGCTCCGCTGGATCCAACGGTGATAAGAAATGCACATGTTTCCGTGCAAACCTGAGAAGACAGTTAGCTCGAAGATTGCAATCCGCCTATTGCTAATATTAACGTATTGATTGCTCTGCAGTGATCAATTCGCATGAATGAGCGCGACTGAGTTATCGAATTGAGATATGTCTAAGTAAAGGACTATATCTCCTCAGGAAAGCAAAATCGCTCAACAAAATATATGTTTTTCTGAACGAACAGATCCAGCTGGATCGACTGGTGCAAAAAAATTCATATGTTACTGGGCAAACTTGAGCTCACGGTAACCTTGAATGTGGCACCCGAGATTGTATTAACTTAATGGCTATATCTCCTCAAGTAGGTCAAACTGCTCAGAAAAATTTATAATAGTCTGAATCTAGAGGCTCCGCTGGATCCAACGATGATAAGAAATGCACAAGTTTCCGTGCAAACCTGAGTAGACAGTTAGCTCGAAGATTGCAATCCGCCTATTGCTATTATTAACGTATTGATTGCTCTGCAGTGATCAATTCGCATGAATGAGCGCAACTGAGTTATCGAATTGAGATATGTCTAAGTAAAGGACTATATCTCCTCAGGAGAGCAAAATCGCTCAACAAAATATATGTTTTTCTGAACGAACAGATCCAGCTGGATCGACTGGTGCAAAAAAATTCATATGTTACTGGGCAAACTTGAGCTCACGGTAACCTTGAATGTGGCACCCGAGATTGTATTAACTTAATGGCTATATCTCCTCAAGTAGGTCAAACTGCTCAGAAAAATTTATAATAGTCTGAATCTAGAGGCTCCGCTGGATCCAACGATGATAAGAAATGCACATGTTTCCGGGCAAAACTGATTAGACAGTTAGCTCGAAGAATGCAATCCGCCTATTGCTAATATTAACGTATTGATTGCTCTGCAGTGATCAATTCGCATGAATGAGCGCGACTGAGTTATCGAATTGAGATATGTCTAAGTAAAGGACTATATCTCCTCAGGAAAGCAAAATCGCTCAACAAAATATATGTTTTTCTGAACGAACAGATCCAGCTGGATCGACTGGTGCAAAAAATTCATATGTTACTGGGCAAACTTGAGCTCACGGTAACCTTGAATGTGGCACCCGAGATTGTATTAACTTAATGGCTATATCTCCTCAAGTAGGTCAAACTGCTCAGAAAAATTTATAATAGTCTGAATCTAGAGGCTCCGCTGGATCCAACGATGATAAGAAATGCACAAGTTTCCGTGCAAACCTGAGTAGACAGTTAGCTCGAAGATTGCAATCCGCCTATTGCTATTATTAACGTATTGATTGCTCTGCAGTGATCAATTCGCATGAATGAGCGCAACTGAGTTATCGAATTGAGATATGTCTAAGTAAAGGACTATATCTCCTCAGGAGAGCAAAATCGCTCAACAAAATATATGTTTTTCTGAACGAACAGATCCAGTTGGATCGACTGGTGCAAAAAAATTCATATGTTACTGGGCAAACTTGAGCTCACGGTAACCTTGAATGTGGCACCCGAGATTGTATTAACTTAATGGCTATATCTCCTCAAGTAGGTCAAACTGCTCAGAAAAATTTATAATAGTCTGAATCTAGAGGCTCCGCTGGATCCAACGGTGATAAGAAATGCACATGTTTCCGTGCAAACCTGAGAAGACAGTTAGCTCGAAGATTGCAATCCGCCTATTGCTATTATTAACGTATTGATTGCTCTGCAGTGATCAATTCGCATGAATGAGCGCAACTGAGTTATCGAATTGAGATATGTCTAAGTAAAGGACTATATCTCCTCAGGAAAGCAAAATCGCTCAACAAAATATATGTTTTTCTGAACGAACAGATCCAGCTGGATCGACTGGTGCAAAAAAATTCGTATGTTACTGGGCAAACTTGAGCTCACGGTAACCTTGAATGTGGCACCCGAGATTGTATTAACTTAATGGCTATATCTCCTCAAGTAGGTCAAACTGCTCAGAAAAATTTATAATAGTCTGAATCTAGAGGCTCCGCTGGATCCAACGGTGATAAGAAATGCACATGTTTCCGTGCAAACCTGAGAAGACAGTTAGCTCGAAGATTGCAATCCGCCTATTGCTAATATTAACGTATTGATTGCTCTGCAGTGATCAATTCGCATGAATGAGCGCGACTGAGTTATCGAATTGAGATATGTCTAAGTAAAGGACTATATCTCCTCAGGAGAGCAAAATCGCTCAACAAAATATATGTTTTTCTGAACGAACAGATCCAGTTGGATCGACTGGTGCAAAAAAATTCATATGTTACTGGGCAAACTTGAGCTCACGGTAACCTTGAATGTGGCACCCGAGATTGTATTAACTTAATGGCTATATCTCCTCAAGTAGGTCAAACTGCTCAGAAAAATTTATAATAGTCTGAATCTAGAGGCTCCGCTGGATCCAACGATGATAAGAAATGCACATGTTTCCGGGCAAAACTGAGAAGACAGTTAGCTCGAAGATTGCAATCCGCCTATTGCTAATATTAACGTATTGATTGCTCTGCAGTGATCAATTCGCATGAATGAGCGCGACTGAGTTATCGAATTGAGATATGTCTAAGTAAAGGACTATATCTCCTCAGGAGAGCAAAATCGCTCAACAAAATATATGTTTTTCTGAACGAACAGATCCAGCTGGATCGACTGGTGCAAAAAAATTCATATGTTACTGGGCAAACTTGAGCTCACGGTAACCTTGAATGTGGCACCCGAGATTGTATTAACTTAATGGCTATATCTCCTCAAGTAGGTCAAACTGCTCAGAAAAATTTATAATAGTCTGAATCTAGAGGCTCCGCTGGATCCAACGATGATAAGAAATGCACATGTTTCCGTGCAAACCTGAGTAGACAGTTAGCTCGAAGATTGCAATCCGCCTATTGCTAATATTAACGTATTGATTGCTCTGCAGTGATCAATTCGCATGAATGAGCGCGACTGAGTTATCGAATTGAGATATGTCTAAGTAAAGGACTATATCTCCTCAGGAGAGCAAAATCGCTCAACAAAATATATGTTTTTCTGAACGAACAGATCCAGCTGGATCGACTGGTGCAAAAAATTCATATGTTACTGGGCAAACTTGAGCTCACGGTAACCTTGAATGTGGCACCCGAGATTGTATTAACTTAATGGCTATATCTCCTCAAGTAGGTCAAACTGCTCAGAAAAATTTATAATAGTCTGAATCTAGAGGCTCCGCTGGATCCAACGATGATAAGAAATGCACAAGTTTCCGTGCAAACCTGAGTAGACAGTTAGCTCGAAGATTGCAATCCGCCTATTGCTATTATTAACGTATTGATTGCTCTGCAGTGATCAATTCGCATGAATGAGCGCAACTGAGTTATCGAATTGAGATATGTCTAAGTAAAGGACTATATCTCCTCAGGAGAGCAAAATCGCTCAACAAAATATATGTTTTTCTGAACGAACAGATCCAGTTGGATCGACTGGTGCAAAAAAATTCATATGTTACTGGGCAAACTTGAGCTCACGGTAACCTTGAATGTGGCACCCGAGATTGTATTAACTTAATGGCTATATCTCCTCAAGTAGGTCAAACTGCTCAGAAAAATTTATAATAGTCTGAATCTAGAGGCTCCGCTGGATCCAACGATGATAAGAAATGCACAAGTTTCCGTGCAAACCTGAGTAGACAGTTAGCTCGAAGATTGCAATCCGCCTATTGCTATTATTAACGTATTGATTGCTCTGCAGTGATCAATTCGCATGAATGAGCGCAACTGAGTTATCGAATTGAGATATGTCTAAGTAAAGGACTATATCTCCTCAGGAGAGCAAAATCGCTCAACAAAATATATGTTTTTCTGAACGAACAGATCCAGCTGGATCGACTGGTGCAAAAAAATTCATATGTTACTGGGCAAACTTGAGCTCACGGTAACCTTGAATGTGGCACCCGAGATTGTATTAACTTAATGGCTATATCTCCTCAAGTAGGTCAAACTGCTCAGAAAAATTTATAATAGTCTGAATCTAGAGGCTCCGCTGGATCCAACGGTGATAAGAAATGCACATGTTTCCGTGCAAACCTGAGAAGACAGTTAGCTCGAAGATTGCAATCCGCCTATTGCTAATATTAACGTATTGATTGCTCTGCAGTGATCAATTCGCATGAATGAGCGCGACTGAGTTATCGAATTGAGATATGTCTAAGTAAAGGACTATATCTCCTCAGGAGAGCAAAATCGCTCAACAAAATATATGTTTTTCTGAACGAACAGATCCAGCTGGATCGACTGGTGCAAAAAAATTCATATGTTACTGGGCAAACTTGAGCTCACGGTAACCTTGAATGTGGCACCCGAGATTGTATTAACTTAATGGCTATATCTCCTCAAGTAGGTCAAACTGCTCAGAAAAATTTATAATAGTCTGAATCTAGAGGCTCCGCTGGATCCAACGATGATAAGAAATGCACATGTTTCCGTGCAAACCTGAGTAGACAGTTAGCTCGAAGATTGCAATCCGCCTATTGCTAATATTAACGTATTGATTGCTCTGCAGTGATCAATTCGCATGAATGAGCGCGACTGAGTTATCGAATTGAGATATGTCTAAGTAAAGGACTATATCTCCTCAGGAGAGCAAAATCGCTCAACAAAATATATGTTTTTCTGAACGAACAGATCCAGTTGGATCGACTGGTGCAAAAAAATTTATATGTTACTGGGCAAACTTGAGCTCACGGTAACCTTGAATGTGGCACCCGAGATTGTATTAACTAAGTGGCTATATCTTCTCAAGTAAGTCAAACTGCTCAGAAAAATTTATAATAGTCTGAATCTAGAGGCTCCGCTGGATCCAACGGTAATAAGAAATGCACATGCTTCCGGGCAAACTTGAGAAGACGTTTAGCTCGAAGACTGCAATCGGGCTGTTGGTAATATTAACGTATTGATTGCTCTGCAGTGATCAATTCGCATGAATGCGTTATCGAATTGAGATATGTCTAAGTAAAGGGCTACATCTCCTCAGGAAAGCAAAATCGCTCAACAAAATATATGTTTTTCTGAACGAACAGATCCAGCTGGATCGACTGGTGCAAAAAATTCATATGTTACTGGGCAAACTTGAGCTCACGGTAACCTTGAATGTGGCACCCGAGATTGTATTAACTAAGTGGCTATATCTCCTCAAGTAGGTCAAATTGCTCAGAAAAATTTATAATAGTCTGAATCTAGAGGCTCCGCTGGATCCAACGGTGATAAGAAATGCACATGTTTCCGTGCAAACCTGAGTAGACAGTTAGCTCGAAGATTGCAATCCGCCTATTGCTAATATTAACGTATTGATTGCTCTGCAGTGATCAATTCGCATGAATGAGCGCGACTGAGTTATCGAATTGAGATATGTCTAAGTAAAGGACTATATCTCCTCAGGAGAGCAAAATCGCTCAACAAAATATATGTTTTTCTGAACGAACAGATCCAGCTGGATCGACTGGTGCAAAAAAATTCATATGTTACTGGGCAAACTTGAGCTCACGGTAACCTTGAATGTGGCACCCGAGATTGTATTAACTTAATGGCTATATCTCCTCAAGTAGGTCAAACTGCTCAGAAAAATTTATAATAGTCTGAATCTAGAGGCTCCGCTGGATCCAACGGTGATAAGAAATGCACATGTTTCCGTGCAAACCTGAGAAGACAGTTAGCTCGAAGATTGCAATCCGCCTATTGCTAATATTAACGTATTGATTGCTCTGCAGTGATCAATTCGCATGAATGAGCGCGACTGAGTTATCGAATTGAGATATGTCTAAGTAAAGGACTATATCTCCTCAGGAGAGCAAAATCGCTCAACAAAATATATGTTTTTCTGAACGAACAGATCCAGTTGGATCGACTGGTGCAAAAAATTCATATGTTACTGGGCAAACTTGAGCTCACGGTAACCTTGAATGTGGCACCCGAGATTGTATTAACTAAATGGCTATATCTCCTCAAGTAAGTCAAACTGCTCAGAAAAATTTATAATAGTCTGAATCTAGAGGCTCCGCTGGATCCAACGGTGATAAGAAATGCACATGTTTCCGTGCAAACCTGAGAAGACAGTTAGCTCGAAGATTGCAATCCGCCTATTGCTAATATTAACGTATTGATTGCTCTGCAGTGATCAATTCGCATGAATGAGCGCGACTGAGTTATCGAATTGAGATATGTCTAAGTAAAGGACTATATCTCCTCAGGAAAGCAAAATCGCTCAACAAAATATATGTTTTTCTGAACGAACAGATCCAGCTGGATCGACTGGTGCAAAAAATTCATATGTTACTGGGCAAACTTGAGCTCACGGTAACGTTGAATGTGGCACCCGAGATTGTATTAACTAAGTGGCTATATCTTCTCAAGTAAGTCAAACTGCTCAGAAAAATTTATAATAGTCTGAATCTAGAGGCTCCGCTGGATCCAACGGTAATAAGAAATGCACATGCTTCCGGGCAAACTTGAGAAGACGTTTAGCTCGAAGACTGCAATCGGGCTATTGGTAATATTAACGTATTGATTGCTCTGCAGTGATCAATTCGCATGAATGCGTTATCGAATTGAGATATGTCTAAGTAAAGGGCTGTATCTCCTCAGGAAAGCAAAACCGCTCAACAAAATATATGTTTTTCTGAACGAAGAGATCCAGTTGGATCGACTGGTGTAAAAAAATTCATATGTTACTGGGCAAACTTGAGGTTACGGTAACCTTGAATGTGGCACCCGTGATCGTATTAACTAAGATGCCTATATCTCCTCAAGTAAGTCAAATTGCTCAGAAAAATTTATAATAGTCTGAATCTAGAGGCTCCGCTGGATCCAACGATGATAAGAAATGCACATGTTTCCGTGCAAACCTGAGTAGACAGTTAGCTCGAAGATTGCAATCCGCCTATTGCTAATATTAACGTATTGATTGCTCTGCAGTGATCAATTCGCATGAATGAGCGCGACTGAGTTATCGAATTGAGATATGTCTAAGTAAAGGACTATATCTCCTCAGGAGAGCAAAATCGCTCAACAAAATATATGTTTTTCTGAACGAACAGATCCAGTTGGATCGACTGGTGCAAAAAATTCATATGTTACTGGGCAAACTTGAGCTCACGGTAACCTTGAATGTGGCACCCGAGATTGTATTAACTTAATGGCTATATCTCCTCAAGTAGGTCAAACTGCTCAGAAAAATTTATAATAGTCTGAATCTAGAGGCTCCGCTGGATCCAACGATGATAAGAAATGCACATGTTTCCGTGCAAACCTGAGTAGACAGTTAGCTCGAAGATTGCAATCCGCCTATTGCTATTATTAACGTATTGATTGCTCTGCAGTGATCAATTCGCATGAATGAGCGCAACTGAGTTATCGAATTGAGATATGTCTAAGTAAAGGACTATATCTCCTCAGGAGAGCAAAATCGCTCAACAAAATATATGTTTTTCTGAACGAACAGATCCAGTTGGATCGACTGGTGCAAAAAAATTTATATGTTACTGGGCAAACTTGAGCTCACGGTAACCTTGAATGTGGCACCCGAGATTGTATTAACCTAATGGCTATATCTCCTCAAGTAGGTCAAACTGCTCAGAAAAATTTATAATAGTCTGAATCTAGAGGCTCCGCTGGATCCAACGGTAATAAGAAATGCACATGCTTCCGGGCAAACTTGAGAAGACGTTTAGCTCGAAGACTGCAATCGGGCTGTTGGTAATATTAACGTATTGATTGCTCTGCAGTGATCAATTCGCATGAATGCGTTATCGAATTGAGATATGTCTAAGTAAAGGGCTGTATCTCCTCAGGAAAGCAAAACCGCTCAACAAAATATATGTTTTTCTGAACGAAGAGATCCAGTTGGATCGACTGGTGTAAAAAAATTCATATGTTACTGGGCAAACTTGAGGTTACGGTAACCTTGAATGTGGCACCCGTGATCGTATTAATAAGATGCCTATATCTCCTCAAGTAAGTCAAATTGCTCAGAAAAATTTATAATAGTCTGAATCTAGAGGCTCCGCTGGATCCAAGTGTGATAAGAAATGCACATGTTTCCGTGCAAACCTGAGTAGACAGTTAGCTCGAAGATTGCAATCCGCCTATTGCTAATATTAACGTATTGATTGCTCTGCAGTGATCAATTCGTATGAATGAGCGCGACTACGTTATCGAGTTGAGATATGTCTAAGCAAAGGGCTATATGTCCTCAGGAAAGCAAAATCGCTCGACAAAATAAATGTTTTTCTGAACGAACAGATCCAGCTGGATCGACTGGTGCAAAAAAATTCATATGTTACTGGGCAAACTTGAGGTTACGGTAACCTTGAATGTGGCACCCGAGACTGTATTAACTAAGTGGCTATATCTCGTCAATTAATTCAAACTGCTCGGAAAAAATTATAATAATCTGGATCTAGGGGCTCCGCTGGATGGAACAATGATAAGAAATGCACATGTCTCCGTGCAAAACTGAGAAGACAGTTAGCTCGATGATTGCAATCCGCCTATTGGTAATATGAACGTATTGACTGCTCTGCAGTGATCAATTCGTATGAACGAGCGCGACTGTGTTATCGAATTGAGATATGTCTAAGTAAAGGGCTACATCTCCTCAGGAAAGCAAAATCGCTCAACAAAATATATGTTTTTCTGAACGAAGAGATCCAGTTGGATCGACTGGTGTAAAAAAATTCATATGTTACTGGGCAAACTTGAGGTTACGGTAACCTTGAATGTGGCACCCGAGATTGTATTAACTAAGTGGCTATATCTTCTCAAGTAAGTCAAACTGCTCAGAAAAATTTATAATAGTCTGAATCTAGAGGCTCCGCTGGATCCAACGGTAATAAGAAATGCACATGCTTCCGGGCAAACTTGAGAAGACGTTCAGCTCGTAGACTGCAATCGGGCTATTGGTAATATTAACGTATTGATTGCTCTGCAGTGATCAATTCGCATGAATGCGTTATCGAATTGAGATATGTCTAAGTAAAGGGCTGTATCTCCTCAGGAAAGCAAAACCGCTCAACAAAATATATGTTTTTCTGAACGAAGAGATCCAGTTGGATCGACTGGTGTAAAAAAATTCATATGTTACTGGGCAAACTTGAGGTTACGGTAACCTTGAATGTGGCACCCGAGATTGTATTAACTGAGTGGCTATAATTCCTCAAGTAGGTCAAACTGCTCAGAAAAATTTATAATAGTCTGAATCTAGAGGCTCCGCTGGATCCAACGATGATAAGAAATGCACATGTTTCCGGGCAAAACTGATTAGACAGTTAGCTCGAAGATTGCAATCCGCCTATTGCTATTATTAACGTATTGATTGCTCTGCAGTGATCAATTCGCATGAATGAGCGCAACTGAGTTATCGAATTGAGATATGTCTAAGTAAAGGGCTACATCTCCTCAGGAAAGCAAAATCGCTCAACAAAATATATGTTTTTCTGAACGAACAGATCCAGCTGGATCGACTGGTGCAAAAAAATTCATATGTTACTGGGCAAACTTGAGCTCACGGTAACCTTGAATGTGGCACCCGTGATCGTATTAATAAGATGCCTATATCTCCTCAAGTAAGTCAAATTGCTCGGAAAAAATTATAATAATCTGGATCTAGGGGCTCCGCTGGATGGAACACTGATAAGAAATGCACATGTTTCCGGGCAAAACTGAGAAGACAGTTAGCTCGATGATTGCAATCCGCCTATTGGTAATATGAACGTATTGACTGCTCTGCAGTGATCAATTCGTATGAACGAGCGCGACTGTGTTATCGAATTGAGATATGTCTAAGTAAAGGGCTACATCTCCTCAGGAAAGCAAAATCGCTCAACAAAATATATGTTTTTCTGAACGAAGAGATCCAGTTGGATCGACTGGTGTAAAAAAATTCATATGTTACTGGGCAAACTTGAGGTTACGGTAACCTTGAATGTGGCACCCGTGATCGTATTAATAAGATGCCTATATCTCCTCAAGTATGTCAAATTGCTCAGAAAAATTTATAATAGTCTGAATCTAAAGGCTCCGCTGGATCCAAGTGTGATAAGAAATGCACATGTTTCCGTGCAAACCTGAGTAGACAGTTAGCTCGAAGATTGCAATCCGCCTATTGCTAATATTAACGTATTGATTGCTCTGCAGTGATCAATTCGCATGAATGAGCGCGACTGAGTTATCGAATTGAGATATGTCTAAGTAAAGGACTATATCTCCTCAGGAAAGCAAAATCGCTCAACAAAATATATGTTTTTCTGAACGAACGAGATCCAGTTGGATCGACTGGTGTAAAAAAATTCATATGTTACTGGGCAAACTTGAGGTTACGGTAACCTTGAATGTGGCACCCGTGATCGTATTAATAAGATGCCTATATCTCCTCAAGTAAGTCAAATTGCTCGGAAAAAATTATAATAATCTGGATCTAGGGGCTCCGCTGGATGGAACACTGATAAGAAATGCACATGTTTCCGGGCAAAACTGAGAAGACAGTTAGCTCGATGATTGCAATCCGCCTATTGGTAATATGAACGTATTGACTGCTCTGCAGTGATCAATTCGTATGAACGAGCGCGACTGTGTTATCGAATTGAGATATGTCTAAGTAAAGGGCTACATCTCCTCAGGAAAGCAAAATCGCTCAACAAAATATATGTTTTTCTGAACGAAGAGATCCAGTTGGATCGACTGGTGTAAAAAAATTCATATGTTACTGGGCAAACTTGAGGTTACGGTAACCTTGAATGTGGCACCCGTGATCGTATTAATAAGATGCCTATATCTCCTCAAGTAAGTCAAATTGCTCAGAAAAATTTATAACAGTCTGAATCTAGAGGCTCCGCTGGATCCAACGTGTGATAAGAAATGCACATGCTTCCGGGCAAACCTGAGAAGACAGTTAGCTCGAAGATTGCAATCCGCCTATTGGTATTATTAACGTATTGATTGCTCTGCAGTGATCAATTCGCATGAATGAGCGCAACTGTGTTATCGAATTGAGATATGTCTAAGTAAAGGGCTACATCTCCTCAGGAAAGCAAAATCGCTCAACAAAATATATGTTTTTCTGAACGAACAGATCCAGCTGGATCGACTGGTGCAAAAAAATTCATATGTTACTGGGCAAACTTGAGGTTACGGTAACCTTGAATGTGGCACCCGTGATCGTATTAATAAGATGCCTATATCTCCTCATGTAAGTCAAATTGCTCAGAAAAATTTATAATAGTCTGAATCTAAAGGCCTCGCTGGATCCAAGTGTGATAAGAAATGCACATGCTTTCGGGCAAACCTGAGTAGACAGTTAGCTCGAAGATTGCAATCCGCCTATTGCTAATATGAACGTATTGATTGCTCTGCAGTGATCAATTCGCATGAATGAGCGCGACTGAGTTATCGAATTGAGATATGTCTAAGCAAAGGACTATATCTCCTCAGGAGAGCAAAATCGCTCAACAAAATATATGTTTTTCTGAACGAACAGATCCAGTTGGATCGACTGGTGCAAAAAAATTCATATGTTACTGGGCAAACTTGAGCTTACGGTAACCTTGAATGTGGCACCCGTGATCGTATTAATAAGATGCCTATATCTCCTCAAGTAAGTCAAATTGCTCGGAAAAAATTATAATAATCTGGATGTAGGGGCTCCGCTGGATGGAACACTGATAAGAAATGCACATGTTTTCGGGCAAAACTGAGAAGACAGTTAGCTCGATGATTGCAATCCGCCTATTGGTAATATGAACGTATTGACTGCTCTGCAGTGATCAATTCGCATGAATGAGCGCGACTGAGTTATCGAATTGAGATATGTCTAAGTAAAGGACAATATCTCCTCAGGAAAGCAAAATCGCTCAACAAAATATATGTTTTTCTGAACGAAGAGATCCAGTTGGATCGACTGGTGTAAAAAAATTCATATGTTACTGGGCAAACTTGAGGTTACGGTAACCTTGAATGTGGCACCCGTGATCGTATTAATAAGATGCCTATATCTCCTCAAGTAAGTCAAATTGCTCGGGAAAAATTATAATAATCTGGATCTAGGGGCTCCGCTGGATGGAACACTGATAAGAAATGCACATGTTTCCGGGCAAAACTGAGAAGACAGTTAGCTCGATGATTGCAATCCGCCTATTGGTAATATGAACGTATTGACTGCTCTGCAGTGATCAATTCGTATGAACGAGCGCGACTGTGTTATCGAATTGAGATATGTCTAAGTAAAGGGCTACATCTCCTCAGGAAAGCAAAATCGCTCAACAAAATATATGTTTTTCTGAACGAAGAGATCCAGTTGGATCGACTGGTGTAAAAAAATTCATATGTTACTGGGCAAACTTGAGGTTACGGTAACCTTGAATGTGGCACCCGTGATCGTATTAATAAGATGCCTATATCTCCTCAATATGTCAAATTGCTCAGAAAAATTTATAATAGTCTGAATCTAAGGGCTCCGCTGGATCCAAGTGTGATAAGAAATGCACATGTTTCCGTGCAAACCTGAGTAGACAGTTAGCTCGAAGATTGCAATCCGCCTATTGCTAATATTAACGTATTGATTGCTCTGCAGTGATCAATTCGCATGAATGAGCGCGACTGAGTTATCGAATTGAGATATGTCTAAGTAAAGGACTATATCTCCTCAGGAAAGCAAAATCGCTCAACAAAATATATGTTTTTCTGAACGAACAGATCCAGCTGGATCGACTGGTGCAAAAAAATTCATATGTTACTGGGCAAACTTGAGGTTACGGTAACCTTGAATGTGGCACCCGAGATTGTATTAACTAAGTGGCTATATCTTCTCAAGTAAGTCAAACTGCTCAGAAAAATTTATAATAGTCTGAATCTAGAGGCTCCGCTGGATCCAACGGTAATAAGAAATGCACATGCTTCCGGGCAAACTTGAGAAGACGTTTAGCTCGAAGACTGCAATCGGGCTGTTGGTAATATTAACGTATTGATTGCTCTGCAGTGATCAATTCGCATGAATGAGCGCGACTGAGTTATCGAATTGAGATATGTCTAAGTAAAGGGCTATATCTCCTCAGGAAAGCAAAATCGCTCAACAAAATATATGTTTTTCTGAACGAAGAGATCCAGTTGGATCGACTGGTGTAAAAAAATTCATATGTTACTGGGCAAACTTGAGGTTACGGTAACCTTGAATGTGGCACCCGAGATGGTATTAACTTAATGGCTATATCTCCTCAAGTAGGTCAAACTGCTCAGAAAAATTTATAATAGTCTGAATCTAGAGGCTCCGCTGGATCCAACGGTGATAAGAAATGCACATGTTTCCGTGCAAACCTGAGTAGACAGTTAGCTCGAAGATTGCAATCCGCCTATTGCTAATATTAACGTATTGATTGCTCTGCAGTGATCAATTCGCATGAATGAGCGCGACTGAGTTATCGAATTGAGATATGTCTAAGTAAAGGGCTGTATCTCCTCAGGAAAGCAAAACCGCTCAACAAAATATATGTTTTTCTGAACGAAGGGATCCAGTTGGATCGACTGGTGTAAAAAAATTGACATGTTACTGGGCAAACTTGAGCTCACGGTAACCTTGAATGTGGCACCCGTGATCGTATTAATAAGATGCCTATATCTCCTCAAGTAAGTCAAATTGCTCGGGAAAAATTATAATGATCTGGATCTAGGGGCTCCGCTGGATGGAACACTGATAAGAAATGCACATGTTTCCGGGCAAAACTGAGAAGACAGTTAGATCGATGATTGCAATCCGCCTATTGGTAATATGAACGTATTGACTGCTCTGCAGTGATCAATTCGTATGAACGAGCGCGACTGTGTTATCGAATTGAGATATGTCTAAGTAAAGGGCTACATCTCCTCAGGAAAGCAAAATCGCTCAACAAAATATATGTTTTTCTGAACGAAGAGATCCAGTTGGATCGACTGGTGTAAAAAAATTCATATGTTACTGGGCAAACTTGAGGTTACGGTAACCTTGAATGTGGCACCCGTGATCGTATTAACTAAGATGGCTATATCTCCTCAAGTAAGTCAAATTGCTCAGAAAAATTTATAATAGTCTGAATCTAAGGGCTCCGCTGGATCCAAGTGTTATAAGAAATGCACATGTTTCCGTGCAAACCTGAGTAGACAGTTAGCTCGAAGATTGCAATCCGCCTATTGCTAATATTAACGTATTGATTGCTCTGCAGTGATCAATTCGCATGAATGCGTTATCGAATTGAGATATGTCTAAGTAAAGGGCTGTATCTCCTCAGGAAAGCAAAACCGCTCAACAAAATATATGTTTTTCTGAACGAAGGGATCCAGTTGGATCGACTGGTGTAAAAAAATTCACATGTTACTGGGCAAACTTGAGGTTACGGTAACCTTGAATGTGGCACCCGTGATCGTATTAATAAGATGCCTATATCTCCTCAAGTAAGTCAAATTGCTCGGGAAAAATTATAATAATCTGGATCTAGGGGCTCCGCTGGATGGAACACTGATAAGAAATGCACATGTTTCCGGGCAAAACTGAGAAGACAGTTAGCTCGAAGATTGCAATCCGCCTATGGGTAATATGAACGTATTGACTGCTCTGCAGTGATCAATTCGTATGAACGAGCGCGACTGTGTTATCGAATTGAGATATGTCTAAGTAAAGGGCTACATCTCCTCAGGAAAGCAAAATCGCTCAACAAAATATATGTTTTTCTGAACGAACAGATCCAGCTGGATCGACTGGTGCAAAAAAATTCATATGTTACTGGGCAAACTTGAGCTCACGGTAACCTTGAATGTGGCACCCGAGATTGTATTAACTTAATGGCTATATCTCCTCAAGTAGGTCAAACTGCTCAGAAAAATTTATAATAGTCTGAATCTAGAGGCTCCGCTGGATCCAAGTGTGATAAGAAATGCACATGTTTCCGGGCAAACTTGAGAAGACGTTTAGCTCGAAGACTGCAATCGGGCTGTTGGTAATATTAACGTATTGATTGCTCTGCAGTGATCAATTCGCATGAATGCGTTATCGAATTGAGATATGTCTAAGTAAAGGGCTGTATCTCCTCAGGAAAGCAAAACCGCTCAACAAAATATATGTTTTTCTGAACGAAGGGATCCAGTTGGATCGACTGGTGTAAAAAAATTCACATGTTACTGGGCAAACTTGAGGTTACGGTAACCTTGAATGTGGCACCCGTGATCGTATTAATAAGATGCCTATATCTCCTCAAGTAAGTCAAATTGCTCGGAAAAAATTATAATAATCTGGATCTAGGGGTTCCGCTGGATGGAACACTGATAAGAAATGCACATGTTTCCGGGCAAAACTGAGAAGACAGTTAGCTCGATGATTGCAATCCGCCTATTGGTAATATGAACGTATTGACTGCTCTGCAGTGATCAATTCGTATGAACGAGCGCGACTGTGTTATCGAATTGAGATATGTCTAAGTAAAGGACTATATCTCCTCAGGAGAGCAAAATCGCTCAACAAAATATATGTTTTTCTGAACGAACAGATCCAGTTGGATCGACTGGTGCAAAAAAATTCATATGTTACTGGGCAAACTTGAGCTCACGGTAACCTTGAATGTGGCACCCGAGATTGTATTAACTTAATGGCTATATCTCCTCAAGTAGGTCAAACTGCTCAGAAAAATTTATAATAGTCTGAATCTAGAGGCTCCGCTGGATCCAACGATGATAAGAAATGCACATGTTTCCGGGCAAAACTGAGAAGACAGTTAGCTCGATGATTGCAATCCGCCTATTGGTAATATGAACGTATTGACTGCTCTGCAGTGATCAATTCGTATGAACGAGCGCGACTGTGTTATCGAATTGAGATATGTCTAAGTAAAGGGCTACATCTCCTCAGGAAAGCAAAATCGCTCAACAAAATATATGTTTTTCTGAACGAACAGATCCAGTTGGATCGACTGGTGCAAAAAAATTCATATGTTACTGGGCAAACTTGAGGTTACGGTAACCTTGAATGTGGCACCCGTGATCGTATTAACTAAGATGCCTATATCTCCTCAATTAAGTCAAATTGCTCAGAAAAATTTATAATAGTCTGAATCTAAAGGCTCCGCTGGATCCAAGTGTGATAAGAAATGCACATGTTTCCGTGCAAACCTGAGTAGACAGTTAGCTCGAAGATTGCAATCCGCCTATTGCTAATATTAACGTATTGATTGCTCTGCAGTGATCAATTCGCATGAATGAGCGCGACTGAGTTATCGAATTGAGATATGTCTAAGTAAAGGACTATATCTCCTCAGGAAAGCAAAATCGCTCAACAAAATATATGTTTTTCTGAACGAACAGATCCAGCTGGATCGACTGGTGCAAAAAAATTCATATGTTACTGGGCAAACTTGAGCTCACGGTAACCTTGAATGTGGCACCCGAGATTGTATTAACTTAATGGCTATATCTCCTCAAGTAGGTCAAACTGCTCAGAAAAATTTATAATAGTCTGAATCTAGAGGCTCCGCTGGATCCAACGATGATAAGAAATGCACATGTTTCCGTGCAAACCTGAGTAGACAGTTAGCTCGAAGATTGCAATCCGCCTATTGCTATTATTAACGTATTGATTGCTCTGCAGTGATCAATTCGCATGAATGAGCGCAACTGAGTTATCGAATTGAGATATGTCTAAGTAAAGGACTATATCTCCTCAGGAGAGCAAAATCGCTCAACAAAATATATGTTTTTCTGAACGAACAGATCCAGTTGGATCGACTGGTGCAAAAAAATTCATATGTTACTTGGCAAACTTGAGCTCACGGTAACCTTGAATGTGGCACCCGTGATCGTATTAATAAGATGCCTATATCTCCTCAAGTAAGTCAAATTGCTCGGAAAAAATTATAATAATCTGGATCTAGGGGTTCCGCTGGATGGAACACTGATAAGAAATGCACATGTTTCCGGGCAAAACTGAGAAGACAGTTAGCTCGATGATTGCAATCCGCCTATTGGTAATATGAACGTATTGACTGCTCTGCAGTGATCAATTCGTATGAACGAGCGCGACTGTGTTATCGAATTGAGATATGTCTAAGTAAAGGGCTACATCTCCTCAGGAAAGCAAAATCGCTCAACAAAATATATGTTTTTCTGAACGAAGAGATCCAGTTGGATCGACTGGTGTAAAAAAATTCATATGTTACTGGGCAAACTTGAGGTTACGGTAACCTTGAATGTGGCACCCGTGATCGTATTAATAAGATGCCTATATCTCCTCAAGTAAGTCAAATTGCTCAGAAAAATTTATAATAGTCTGAATCTAAGGGCTCCGCTGGATCCAAGTGTGATAAGAAATGCACATGTTTCCGTGCAAACCTGAGTAGACAGTTAGCTCGAAGATTGCAATCCGCCTATTGCTAATATTAACGTATTGATTGCTCTGCAGTGATCAATTCGCATGAATGAGCGCGACTGAGTTATCGAATTGAGATATGTCTAAGTAAAGGACTATATCTCCTCAGGAAAGCAAAATCGCTCAACAAAATATATGTTTTTCTGAACGAACAGATCCAGATGGATCGACTGGTGCAAAAAAATTCATATGTTACTGGGCAAACTTGAGCTCACGGTAACCTTGAATGTGGCACCCGTGATCGTATTAATAAGATGCCTATATCTCCTCAAGTAAGTCAAATTGCTCGGAAAAAATTATAATAATCTGGATCTAGGGGCTCCGCTGGATGGAACACTGATAAGAAATGCACATGTTTCCGGGCAAAACTGAGAAGACAGTTAGCTCGATGATTGCAATCCGCCTATTGGTAATATGAACGTATTGACTGCTCTGCAGTGATCAATTCGTATGAACGAGCGCGACTGTGTTATCGAATTGAGATATGTCTAAGTAAAGGGCTACATCTCCTCAGGAAAGCAAAATCGCTCAACAAAATATATGTTTTTCTGAACGAAGAGATCCAGTTGGATCGACTGGTGTAAAAAAATTCATATGTTACTGGGCAAACTTGAGGTTACGGTAACCTTGAATGTGGCACCCGTGATCGTATTAATAAGATGCCTATATCTCCTCAAGTAAGTCAAATTGCTCAGAAAAATTTATAATAGTCTGAATCTAAGGGCTCCGCTGGATCCAACGATGATAAGAAATGCACATGTTTCCGGGCAAAACTGAGAAGACAGTTAGCTCGATGATTGCAATCCGCCTATTGGTAATATGAACGTATTGACTGCTCTGCAGTGATCAATTCGTATGAACGAGCGCGACTGTGTTATCGAATTGAGATATGTCTAAGTAAAGGGCTACATCTCCTCAGGAAAGCAAAATCGCTCAACAAAATATATGTATTTCTGAACGAACAGATCCAGTTGGATCGACTGGTGCAAAAGAAATTATAATTTATTGGGCAAACTTGAGCTTACGGTAACCTTGAAACTGGCGCCCGAGATA